>JAAOOA010000966.1:0-165624 GCA_012861695.1 Trematomus loennbergii
GGCACATTATTGTGGCAACTCCAAAACAACACAAAGAATGAGAGGATGGGCGAGGGGAAAGGATCCCGGCGAGAGTTTCCCCACAGCAGTCTTGGAGAGAGTCGCGAAGGCCCCGTGACTCAGAGCAGCTGGGCTTAAGTAGCACTCGGCTCCGGCCAGGTGTCCCCAGTCATGCTGATTGGTCTCCTCAGCTCCAGCCCCATCACAGGACCTGCAACACACCTGCACACTAACAGGCAACAGGCTCTGGGGCCGTCACACAGGATAAACTGTTAATACAATTAAGATTAAATTGATCATAATATTTGTTCCTTTTTGTCCTTTTCAGCTGCTGAAGTGGAAACCAGAGAAGACGTCACACAGTGATGTCAACATTTTCTCTTAAAGTATGATAATATAGAACAATATTAAACGTACAAAATCAGTGTTTGCCAGTCCCTAAAGTATGAGTCTGGAGTATTGTAGTGGATGATAGTATGTATGAGAATGTGTGTTTTGTACCCTGTGGTTAGCACAAGCTAGCAGCTCTGAGGTCGTCCAGTTTCCTCTTTCTGATGAACTTCTTAAATTATTGTTAGTATTGATGAGGAAACAGAGAGGCTGATCTTACCAGAGACGGTGATGGTGATGGTGTTACTGGTGGATCCCTCTGTGGACTCACACCAGTACACTCCACAGGGTCAGGCAAGCTGCTGGTACAGGAGGAACCAGCAGGTATTCCCCAGTCTTCACACTCAGCTCTTCTTTCCCTGCTCGTGTTCTCCTCACAGTCCATCCATCAGAGGCGTCCTCACATCTCACGTTCTCCTTCAAATACCTCAGAGCTGCTGGCAGTCCCAACCCAGAATAAAGTTCACAGCAGTATGGAGTCACTGATAAACCCTTTAGCTCGTCAGCTTCTGTCACACTAACCTCAGGAGAAACTGGGTCAACTGGTTATACAGCAGAGTGAAAATGTTATCTAAATCCCAATATGGACTCGTTTAATATCCAAATCGCAGTAAAGGCAAAATAAGGGAAATGTCTGAATGAAGTATTGAATGTATTCCAGTCTGACCGGCTGCAGGTTAACGTACTGACCTGAGTCTGTTGAGCAGCAGCACAGGGAGGACAGCACTGAACACAAACCAGAGAAGCAGATATCAGTAAAGCAGTAACACCACAGTGTGCAAACACTCTGGGTGTTTCTCAATCGCGAGTAAAGCTGCTTCAGAGCTAGTATTTCAAGCATACTACGTCATCGAGTGCCGCCGAAGTACTGTTCCAATCTCCAGCATACTTGGAAATCTACCGAGCCCGGCGTACTCCGTTTGGAGAAATATCGAGGCTGCACATGAGTAGACTCCGCGGTCTTAAAATCCCCACAATGCTTTGCGCACGGACCAATTTCCCAAAATCTGTGGCGGAAGATGTAAGGGGCGGGGCCTCTCATATGACGCACACCTGCACACTTGCTAGCCTGTTCCACTCTTCGTTTTCCGAATGCCAGGAAGTATTCTTGCCTCGCTTCTGAAGCAAGTGACTCGGAAGACATGTGCTACCAAGCAAGCGTACTCGCGATTGAGAAACACCAAGAGAGTTGTTTGCTGACTGTACTTGAAATCTTTCCAGGGAACCCAGCCTTGTTTCTTGTAAGTCATGTGACCATATATCCTCCTCCTGCTCCTCCTCCTCCCTCATTTAAGTATAAAGCTAAAGTCTTACCGGAACAGTCAGACAGTTCACTTCCTGTCACATCAGCTGCTGCTTTACAGTCTCACCTGCAGAGTTCTGTTCCTGCTGCTCTCATGGCGGCTTTAACATCTGCGCACCATGTAGGGCTGTTCATGTTCCTGTGGATCATTGGCTCTGTGGCTGCTGGAGGTGAGTGTGTGTGTGTGTGTGTGTGTGTGTGTGTGTGTGTTGTGTGTGTGTGTGTGTGTGTGTGTGTGTGTGGTGGTGTGTGTGTGTGTGTGTGTGTGTGTGTGTGTTGTGTGTGTGTGTGTGTGTGTGTGTGTGTGTGTGTGTGTGTGTGTGTGTGTGTGTGGTGGATTGTTGGAGCTATGTGCAGCTCAAGGCATATGCTCGAACGGGCTGCCTGGACGCTGCAATCATGTTGCGCGCACTATCCGTGCTGAGTGTGCTGACTTTTCGTACAATGTCCCACTGTCTGGCTACCTGCATCAAGTCAAGTGCTCGGCGCAGTTGTCGGCGAAATGTCACTCCTCTGTTTTCATTGAAACAGCTCCTTATATCCGTTAGCGCAGTTAGCTAGCACCAGATGCTAACAACAACAACAACACGTAAGGTGTGCCTCGCTCGCGAGTCGCGCCACACATACACACACCCAATTTTTTGCGTTAACTTGACAGCCCTAATATATATATTAATATATAATATTGATTTACAAAATGGGTTTTATCTATTTCATGGATTAGCTGTTCATGTTATTAATCTTTCTCAATAAAAGAAAAGAAAGGAGAACTACATTAAAAGTACCATTTCATATATAATTGTATAGTATGTATTCCTCCGTACAGTGTTTACATTCTGTCTTATCTCATTATATTATATATATATATATGTTTTCTTATTCCTTCTTGAGCTTGCACCATTGTCTTCCATGTATTTATATGTCTAAGTGTGTTGTGTGTCACAGTGTGGAGACTTTAGATTTCATTGTGTATACGACAACAAAAGTGTTTTTAGTATTTATTATATCAACTCATTTCTTAAAAAGAAAACAGTTTTGTTACAACGCAATACAATCTGAGGGACTACTTTTCTTGGTGGAAGTGATATCCCTCCGCCTCAACCAAAGCAGACACTTTGAATGTGTTTTGTGCATTTTATTATTCATTTATTTTATTTTATTATATTTTGATCATTTCTTGTTTTATTCAATTGTTTGCTTCTTTGTAAGCTGGAAATAAATTCCTGTCTGACATGATATTTTACTTCCTGTAAAAGGAAACTCTGTTCTGCTCATGTTAGGAGCGTTATGATTGGCTGAACTCATTTCTAAATATGGTCATCCTCCATTCCATCAGAGGGAATCCGTGTGTCTACGGATCATTTGTTTTCTTTCTTTCTTCGTCTGAGAGGCCTTTTTGCTTTTTACCTTACTAGTGGAAAAGCGCCATAATTAAAGTTACATCACCCATTATAACAATGTTCTTTCCTTTTTTCTCTTCTCTTAACTGAATAGTCCTGTCTTTAAGTATAATACAATGTAAAGTCCTTTTCCTGCACCATTTGAAGGCTTCATAACAGGCATGTTTACTGTATGAGTTTGGAGAAATGACACAATCAATGGCCCAGAACTCTGAATCTTGCTTGAAGAAATACAGACTGGTTAAGCCGGCCAGGATATATATATGCCTTTTTTTCAATATTTATTCAAATGTCACTAGTTTTTTAAACAAACCACTATCTGAGGATTATACAAGCAACCATAAAACGCCCTTTATCTCGAGAGCCATTGAAGCCCATGAAGAATGTATCCTTCCACAAATCTTTTCATCTGCTGTATTAATTAATTAATCCCCCCTGCCATCAAGCCCCCCCCCCCGCTTCACTGTGAGCACAGGACAGGTCCAGAGTCAGATGGAAAAACTCCACCAAGGCAAGGCTGCTGGCCCTGATGGTATCAGCCCCAGGGTCCTGAGGACCTGTGCACGCCAGCTGGCTCCTGTTCTCCAATATCTCTCAACCTGAGCCTGCACCTGGAGACCATCCCGGTGCTGTGGAAGACATCCTGCGTTGTTCCGGTCCCTAAAAAGACACTCCTTCTGGGCTCAATGACTATCGCCCTGTAGCACTCACATCTCATGTGATGAAGGTGCTTGAGAGACTGGTCTTGGCCCATCTCAGACCGCAGGTGAGATCATTCCTTGACCCTCTGCAATTTGCCTACCAGCCTCACCTGGGGGTGGACGATGCCATTATTTACCTGCTGCAGCGTGCTCACTCATACCTGAATGGATCGGGTTGCACTGTGAGAATCACCTTTTTTGATTTCTCCAGTGCATTCAACACGATCCAGCCTCGGCTACTGAGTGACAAGCTGCAGGCTATGAGGGTAAACTCGTCCACCATCTCCTGGATTACCAACTACCTCACGGACAGACCACAGTACGTCCGGCTGGGCAGTGTGCTGTCTGATGTGGTGGTTGGTAGTATTGGAGCCCCACAGGGGACTGTGCTGTCTCCTTTCCTGTTCACCTTATACACCTCTGACTTTCTATACAACTCAGAGTCATGCCACCTGCAGAAGTTTTCGGATGACTCTGCAGTGGTAGGGTGTATAAGGGATGGACGGGAGGAGGAGTACAGAGCGCTGGTGGGTGATTTTGTTGAGTGGACTGGAAGAAATCATCTGCTTTTGAATGTGGCCAAGACCAGAGAGATGGTCATTGATTTCAGGAGGAAGAGGACATCTCCTCCTCTGCCCCTGTGCATTCTGGGAGAGGATGTGGCAGTTGTGGAGGTCTACAAGTACCTGGGAGTGCACTTAGACAATGGGCTGAACTGGAGGATCAACACTGACGCTGTGTACAAGAAGGGGATGAGCCGACTCTATTTTCTGAGGAAGCTGAGATCCTTCAACGTATGCAGTAAGATGCTGGAGATCTTCTATCAGTCTGTGTGGCTAGTGCACTCTTCTTTGCTGCGGTCTGCTGGGGGGGCAGCATCAGAGCCGGTGACACCAGCAGGATCAATAAACTGATCAGGAAAGCTGGGTCAGTCATCGGCATCAAGCTGGACCCCTTTGAAGCTGTGGTGGAGAGGAGGACACTGAACAGGCTGTTGTCCATCATGGATAACCCCACCCATCCTCTCCACCTGCAGCTGGACAGTCAACGGAGCTCCTTCTCCAACAGACTGCTGCAGCTGCTGCAGCTCCCCTGTCACAAGGACAGATACTGGAAAACATTCCTGCCCACTGCAATAACACTGTACAATAAATCACCTCTGGCTGGAAGAGAACTCTCTGCTCCATAGTTTCTCTAGAAATAAAACCACGTTGTACATTTTACTCATAATCTGTTTCATATTTAATACTCCATAATTCCATATATTTTGAATATATATATATTTGTATATATATATATAATATCTGCATGTATATTTTCTATTTTGACATGTATTTTTATTTTATTTTTATTTTTTTTTCTTTCTTGTATATTTTGTAGTTTTGTTTTATTGTAAAATGCCTTTTATCTATCTGTGCAGAACATTACAAATATTCTTCATTTGCAGTATTTTATTTTAAAAGTGTTCAGAAAGACTGCACCAATTATATGATATCTATATATATATATATATATATTAGGGCTGTCAGTCGATTAAAATAGTTAATCGCGATTAATCGCAAATTAATCGCACATTTTTTATCTGTTCTAAATGTACCTTAGAGGTATATTTTTCAAGTTTGTAATACTCTTATCAACATATGAGTGGACAAATATGCTTTATATGTTTGTTTATTATCATTTGAACAATGACAAATATTCTCATTATTAAACACAACAACCTGAACATTACAAATATTCACCTCAATTCAACCTGGAACCTCTCTCATACAATAATACATACTGTGTGTGGTGTGTGTGTGTGTGTGTGTTGTGTGTGTGTGGTGTGTGTGTGTGTGTGTGTGTGTGTGTGTGTGTGTGTGTGTGTGTGTGTGTGTGTGTGTGTGTGTGTGTGTGTGTCTGTGGAGACACTGTGATGGATCGTTGGAGCTATGTGCCGCTCAAGGCATATATGCTCGAACGTGTGCTGCCTGGACGCTGCAATCATGTAGCGCATACTATCCGTGCTGAGTGCGCTGACTTTTCGTACAATGTCCCACTGTCTGGCTACCTGCATAAAGTCAAGTGCTCGGCGCAGTTGTCGGTGAAATGTCATTGAAACAGCTCCTTATATCCGTTAGCGCAGCTAGCTAGCACCAGATGCTAACAACAACGACACGTAAGGTGTGCCTCGCTCGCGCGAGTCGCGCCACACATACACACTCCCTCCCGGTCCTCCCGATGGCCAGTCCGGGCCTGCCGGTGAGCGTGGAAGTGTGGTCTGCCACAAGCGGGCGGCAGGAGCGGGGCTGTCAGCATCAGCTTGTAGATGGTATTTTAAACTCGATGCGCTCTGAAACTACGGCGGCCGAGGACAAAAAATACACATGCGTTAATCGCGTTAAAATAATTAGTGGCGTTAATTTTTTTTGCGTTAACGCGTTATTAACGCGTTATTAACGCGTTAACTTGACAGCCCTAATATATATAAATATATCAATATTGTTATTAACTTCAACCAAAGTCAATTTAAATAGCAGGTATAAATGGGTTAATTGCCATGTGGTGTTTGATATAGTTTACGATCATTTCAACTATTTTAGGCAGAAAAGCGTATATTGACTAAACCTTTTTAATAATGTATTATAATTTAGAAAGGTTTTTGTGAGAAATCATTTCAAAAGTAAACTTCTTTCATTTTGTATTTAAATTTGAAATGTTTGCACAACAATATTAATTTATACATTTTTATCAATTAAAAAAAATTATGAATCCATTTCTTTTATTGTGTTTCCTTGAGGCTGGGAAGATATCCAGCAGTTCAACATGCAAATGTTCAAAGTCAAAGTCAGCTTTATTGTCAAGAATTCTACATGTTGTACATCCAGAAATCTTGAAATATCGTTTCCCGCAGTCCTACAGTGTGACATATATACATCAAACAAAAAGGGCCTAGATAAACATGGTATACATTAAACAAAACAAAGGGCCTAGATAACCGCGGTATACAGTTTAAAATGTTAATAATATAATTTAAGTGTTCAAAGTACAGTTTCAGTGCAGTAGTAAGTAGTAGTAGCAAAAGTGAGTTAGGGGGTTAGAGTCCAGGACCATTTGGGCAGGGGAGAAAGGTCGGAGGCAGGGTGGAGAGTTCAGGGGAGAGATGTCAGAGAGGGGGAGAGAGGGAGGGAGGGAGAGAGTTCAGCATCCTGACCGCCTGGTGGAGGAAGCTGTTGCCCAGCCTGGAGGTGCGCGAGCTGAGGCTGTTCTAATTAAGTATAAGTATAACATGGAAAAGGAAATAAATAATAGTAACTTACCTTTAACAATAGTCTCTTAATAATAAAACTCTAAATGATCTGTAGTGGCATTTCTAGACTACACACAGGTGTTTGTGATCTTTAGTACACTTTTAACATCCTGTACACTAAATAACCTTTAAGTTGTTATCTTCTGGATGACAACACTAAATATCCTTTGTGTAGTTTAATGTGGACAAACAGTGGGACTGATGGAAAAAGAACTGATCACAATCAAATTACTGACTTTTGCCTTTATTCTCTAGAGTGGCTCGAAGAAAAGGCAGATCAAGTGGTGAAGGCAAAGCCTGAGAAAACGTCCTCCTTCAGTGCAACAGCTCCACACATGCTGCCATCACAAAGTTAGAGTGGAGCAGACCTGAGCTAGAGGATGACTACGTCTTCTACTTCAGAGATAACAAGCTGATTGAAAGCTTCCAGGATCCACGTTATCAAGGTCGTGTTGAGCTGAGTGATCCAGAGATGAAGAACGGAGACGCTTCTGTTGTCCTGAAGAACGTCAACACCGACGACACAGAACCTACGAGTGTTGGGTTATAACTCACTCCAATAATCGCAGGAAGAGAAACGTGGGAAACGTGAGAGAGTTTGTGCGCTCCGTCCATCTGAGCGTCTCTGAAGGTGAGTTGGTGTTTCTCCTGAAGAGTTCCTCCATTGGCATGTTTAAAGATGATGTTGATGCTCTGTGATCGGTAGATATGTCTGACATGAGACTGGAGAGGAAACAGATTCTGTTCTTCATCACCTTCATGATCAGCTGTTCTCCAACATGAGGGGGGGTCCAGTCGTTTCCTCACTGCTCTCTGTTTCTGTCCTCAGGTCCTGAGAAGGAAATCAACGATGAACAACCAGGGGTCCCGGGGGATACGTTGTGGTGGGAGTTGTGCTGGTTTGTCTCATGGTTGCTGTTGCTGTTGCTGTTGGTGTTGGTGCTGGACTTGTTGTGAAATCTAAAAGAGCTCAGCTGAACAGATCATTAGAGAGTGTTGATGTGAAACCGAACCCCTGATGTCCCAGACCTCTTCACACCTGACTGTCCTCCATCACCTGCTTCTAAACTAAATCATCTCCTCCCTGAATCTCTACCTTGTCGCGGTGGAGGGGCTTTACCCCTGAGACACAAACACCTGGTGAGGGTTAACCAAACGCGATTCCATTGTGAACTTCAGTCTGAGAGAGTGCAGAAATATTATCCTTAAGTGATCAGCCAATCAGAAGGATTGACTTTGCTGCCGAACATGTATGATCGACAGTGAAGCCTATCTTTCAGACACAGCGCTGACAACATGGCGTCTGATCTGGTCTTTGTGTGTCAGAGCCTGGAAGTGATCGTTTTTACAAAAAAATATCCGATGCAGTGATTCATGGAGGGTTTATTTAAATATCAGCAGTTCAATTTAAATCTTAAACTCGGTGTAAAGAGGTCTTAAAATGTGTATCTATCGTACAGATATGTTGGTGATACATGTCACGTGTGCTTTGTTTACTTACAGCTCCTGAAATATAGTCTGCTTCAGGTTTATGTATTTGCAGCTAATATCTCCAGTATATATCTACTATACTAAATACACTTTAAATATGCATCAGTGAAATGTCTGGGTAAATGTGTAAATGATTGTTTTGAATAAGACTTTAAAATGTTTATATATTTTCTAATAAGTAGATTTACATGAAATGTGAAATAATGAAGTCAAACCAAACACATGTTTAACCTGAAAGTGCTAAAGGGTTTAAAGCTATACTAAAGAAGTCGATAAGAAGTTGATTCAGTGATAACTGATTGAAGTTGAATCAGAGCATTCACAGATAATGAATCAAATAAATGTCAGATGATAATAAATTGCACTTACCTTTGAAAGAGAAAATGATTCAAATACAGCTTGCTCTGAACTGTGTCCTGTATTTCAGTGATATATGTTGTATTTACTTTAGTATACTGAAGTTCTATTTTATATATCATTTGTTCTTATTTTCATATCTCAAGATTAAAACTTTAAACACCTTATATTCTGGCTGAAATGGACTTTAAAGACATGTGATTGAATATTTCTTATTATTGTTTTTATTTGTATCTTTGATCTTATTTTTGATTGTAATCTGTGTTGTCCTGTTTGTCACTCTGTTGCTGTTTGAACTACTGAATTTCCCCACGGGGATTAATAAAGCTCCATTTTATCTGATCTGATCTTATCTTCTCCCCCCCCCTCCTCATGTAGTTCTGCAGTGGAGGTGAAGCTGAAAGTATTTAGTTTCTGTTTTAGGGAGTTCCAGTTTGCTCTTTATCTCTTTACTCAACGCTCAACTCGACTCGTGATGTCTTGATGAGACGTTTATATGTTATACTTTCTACATTATTACTCAAACAGCCAATAATAAAGGTTTCAAAGGTTTCGAGGTCAGCATGAGTCCTATTTTCACGTAACTTAACTTAACGTGAGTATTTCCTCAGTCTGCTACGTTATACTTCTACTGCATGTGAAGACTCTGACTGCTCACTTTTTACTTATATATTTATTTGACACCCTCTTACGTATAAAAACCTGCGCTATGCTGATGACGCAGTTCTGTACATCAGATATACATGACACAGAATATTAATATTCTATAATACTGAATCAAGATACTTTGAGTACATGTTACTGATAGCATGTTCTACTTGAGTAACATTTCTCCTGCAGGACTTTCTCTTGATGGAGTGTTTTCAGTCTGTAGTGTTTCTACTTTTACTGAAGAGTTCTTTTCCCTCTCTGTTTTTTGGGAGATAAACGAGGCTTTCTGGTTTCTTCAGTTTCCTTTGTGACTGAGAGCTGAAGCTGTGGGCGAGAACGACACTCAACGAGGAGTGAGAGGCCGAGAGCGGGACAAATATTTAAATATCTGTGAGCATCATCTGGTTATCTTTAAGTAGCAGGTGGAGCTCAGACTGCTCACTGGTTATAATGACGTGTCTAACCACGACTTTAACCCTTCAGCTGAACTTTGACATTATTTATCCAGAAGAAGAACAACAGGCTCAATTATTTAACATCTTCTAAACCATGAAAACAGTTTCAGTAAAAATACAAATATAAAAAATACTCTTTTAAGTATAACATTAAAAATATTAGAAATATTATATGTTTTATTAGTCTGCTGATTCTTTCCTTAATTGTTTTATTGTTACAGAACATACAATACAAATACACATTTTAATCAAAAACTATATTAACGATTTTCAAAAGAAATACAAATTGACTAAACATAAATTTATTGATATAACATTGAAACATGTCTTTAACCTTCAACATAGTTTTACCATTTATTCATAAATAATAGTTTTTAATACAAAAGAAAATCTCTATTTTAACTCATTTCAAACTTTATTGGGATTCTCTGCTTTTCCCCCGATAACTGATGGATTGCAAAGATAGAGAAATTATTACTCTTGGTGGTTTAAATAAAAATGATGTTAATGTTAACGTAATTAAAAAAGAGTACATTTACCTAGAATACCACAAAAAGCGTGACCACATCACCCCAATTCTGGCCTCACTGCACTGGCTTCCAGTTCGGTTCAGAATTGATTTTAAAATCCTTTTATTTGTTTTTAAAGCACTAAATGGGCTGGCTCCGGCCTATATAACTGAACTGCTCCAGCGCTACACCCCAGCCAGAGCTTTAAGGTCTGCTGACCAGCTGCTGCTGGTAGTGCCCAAGACCAGGCTCAAAACCCGAGGGCACCGAGCCTTCTCAGCAGCTGGCCCTAGGCTCTGGAACACTCTGCCCCTCCATGTGAGGTCGGCCCAGACCCTAGGGGTTTTTAAATCCTCACTTAAGACACACTTCTTCTCTCTGGCTTTCTAGTTAGAGCGGAGCACGACTCCTGACTTTTCCTTGTGTTTTTTATATATATGTTGTAATTTATTGTCTTTTATTGTGATTGTAGTAATGTGTTTTTATGTGATTGTATTTATTACATGTACAGCACTTTGGCCCGACCAAAAATCTCTTTTAAATGTGCTTTATAAATAAACTTTGATTTGATTTGATTTACCTGAATTTATGGAAACCCTTCACTGCTGCAACTTCTCTCAACACATCAACTTCCCAACACACAGCCGTGGTCACATCCTGGACTTGGTCTGCTCCACTGGTCTCACCATCCATCATCTGTCCAGCCTCAATCTCCACATCTCTGATCACCTGACCATCATCATGGACATCAACATCCCCATCCCCGCCCAAAAGCAAAAACGCACAATAACCTACAGAAATCTCAAATCCATCTCACCTTCAGCAATCACTGCCTCCATTGCCCTCCATTGCCCTCCATTGCCCTCCATTGCCCTCCATTGCCCTCCATTGCCCTCCATTGCCTGCAAGATGTCTGTCTCCCCCCCCCCCACACTTTCTGAAAACCCATCTGAACTTGTGGACTATTATAACATCACCCTCTCCTTCTGTCTCAAGACCTCACAGACCTGCTGCACCACCACCACCCCCCCCCACCTCACAGACCTGCTGCACCACCACACCCTCCCCCCCTCACAGACCTGCTGCACCACCCCCCCCTACCTCACAGACCTGCTGCACCACCACCCCCCCCTACCTCACAGACCTGCTGCACCACCACCCCCCCCCTACCTCACAGACCTGCTGCACCACCACACCCCTTCCCCCACCTCACAGACCTGCTGCACCCCCCCCCCCACTACCTCACAGACCTGCTGCACCACCCCCCCCCCCACTACCTCACAGACCTGCTGCACCACCCCCCCCCCCCACTACCTCACAGACCTGCTGCACCACCACACCCCCCCCACCTCACAGACCTGCTGCACCACCACACCCCTCCCCCACCTCACAGACCTGCTGCACCACCACACCCCTCCCCCCACCTCACAGACCTGCTGCTCCACCACACACACCTTCCCGCTGCCTCCGCTCATCAGAAGCCAACCTCCTATCCATCCCCACCGCACCAAACCACCGGACCTGGGGGGACAGAGCCTTCTCCGTCGCTGCCCCCTCCCTCTGGACCTCACTCCCCCATCAGAGACTGCCCTGACCTCACCACCTTCAAAACACTCACAAACACTCACCTCTTCAATCTGGCTTTTAATGTGTGATTGTTTTTGTATTATTTGACTTTAACTTTAACTATATATATATTTATTTGTTGTTCTTTTCTTTTCACTATATCTGTAAAGCGTCTTTGAGCACCTGTAAAAGGGCTAACAAAATAAATCTGTTATTATTATTATTATTATAACTCAAATGAGACAAATGCCTTTCAGTTCTCAAGTGACTCACAGTTACTGACGGTTTCTATGGGAACACAACGCTCTCATGAGACTGAAACCCCCCGTGACTTTACCTGGCAGCAGTCATTTCCTGTTCCTGTTTTAGAGTCATGTTGGGTTTCATAAGCTTTTAAAGGCTTCTTAGCAGAACTCTACTTCAGTACCATCTGAGGTACTTCTGTGTACATCCCTCAGCATTTAAGAGTGAAATACTGTGCTTTGTACTCCTCTATCTGGCAGCTTCACTAATCATGATTCCTGCACAGAAACCACAGGAAAATGTGACTCTAGGGCAGTTTGTGAAGTTTTGAAGTCATTCATCAAAACAAAGAGAATTGTCTGCTTCTCCTTCAGACTGTGATATCTGAGTTAATGATCTGTGTGCCTCCCCCACCGGAGCATTAGGGCGTTTCCTGACACACAGCCTCTGCAGCCTGCTCTGAACTCTACTAACTGCCAGAGATAACCTGCCTCTGATACATGAGAGTGTTGAGAGGGAGAGGGTTTGCATTGTGGCACATTTCTGTGAGAGTCTTTGTCTGGTGAACAATCTGCTTTTTCTGTCAACAACACGCTGCTCTCAAAATGGAGCTGATATCTTTCTTTGTTCAGGCCTAACAACACACTGAGTCTCTGAGGAGTAAATCCCCTCTGCACCTCTGTCACATGACTCTTTACCACAGAACTACGTATCAAACTTCCTCTTGTTGGAGTAGAACACTTTTCTGGTGGCTGAATAGCCCCCTCTCTCCGCGCCGTTCGTTGAATGAGGCTGAAATCTCTATTAAAATAAGAAAGGAATTGAAAACACCGGAATCAAAAGTTATAACAATTTTCTGAGTTTACTGGTAGGAAACCAAACACATATACAAGTTATACAGAGTACTCGAGTACCCCGGACTTTTAGATTTGTGATGCGATGCGGATAAAGATGTCAGGACCAACCACTCATCAAACCAAAAGAAATTGGACTTCAAGCTGATGATGCGATGCCGACACAGATACCCGGACCAACCAACTCACCAAACCCAAAAGCATTTTTACACACAAAAACATCCGTATTTCTATCTACTTTTGGGGCGGAGATTTGTCGAGTCTTCCTTCCCACTTTACTCCCAAGCGAATCAGCAGAGCCCCTGGGGAGGGGCTGTTTAAACTGACCACCTCCTCCAAGTGCCCTGATTGGCTGGATTCGCTTCTGGCCGGGTTCAATCAGAGTTTTGGATCAGAGCGTGAGATCAGGTCAAAAGTCAATGTTTATTTCTACCTTATCTTACCTCTACATTCCTTTCCCAGGGGATTCTTTCACCTAAATTATCCTCCTTCACCTATTTAACGATACATTTTATGACTTAGCAACAGCATCTGGCTCTTAGGAATGATAAGAAGGATGTAATGTTTGTCTTTAACGACCTTAATGACGACATCTGCTTTTAGGGGTGAGCCCAGGCCAGGTTGGTGTATGAAACACAGAATCTCTGAGTCAGTGAGTTTGAAAGTGAGAACAACATTCCTATATATATGATTACCCATAAACCGTTGTGATTACATAAACCAGTTCAAACAATACATGTTTTCTTCAATACAGTGTAGAATGAATCATATCTCTTTCCTTCAATCCCTCTTTTGATCTCACCTCACGAGATCAACATATAGCATTTGAAACATTACCACTGTCAATTTTCTTCTTACTGTGTCTGTCCCAACATTCATATAAACCCATCAGAAGTTGGGATATAGAGCACTTTAAACCTTTAGGAACAGTCCACAACAACAACTTATTATGACAGTGGAGGGAGAATAAAATATGTCTAAAAAGCACAGTCCTTGTCAGCTGAGTCATCTTTACTCTTCCCTCAATGGTGGAACTGATGAGTCTTAACACACAATGAGCAGATACAAGGCACACAACAACAACCACATGTCACTAAAATGGCAATAAAAGTAGCCACAGAAATCAGAAAAGACATTATCATACTTTTCCCTCTTTTGGTAACACATAGTTCTGTAGAATAAAAAAATACAAATCCCTTACATTATGGGATATAAAAATAAAGTTGAAAGTTCCTCAAAAAAATGGATTGTTCAGACAAAGTTCCACACCGGCTATATCAACCTGTTTCAGCGGGAAATGGAGTTCCCTGTGCCGTCTTGGTTTGCCATGTCTTCGTCCCCCCAGCCCGCTGACGGCGGCTTCTGGGGTGCTTGCTAGAGAGATGTGGCCTGATTGTCTTCCCCCGGCCCGCTGATGGCGGCCTCCGGGTCGACTGCTGGAGAGATGTCCTGATACTCCTCCTCCTTCTGCTGATGGCGCCTCCTGGGTCGACTGCCTTGACGAGGGCCAGATCTCTCCTGATGTCGTCTAGGGTCCTCGCGACGAGGGCCAACTCTGTCCTGATGTCGTCTAGGGTCCTCGCAGGTGTTTTTCCCGACCGCACCCTGGCTCCAGTGGTACCAGTTGTCTCCCTTTCCAGACGTAATCTGCTGTGTTGGCCTTGTGTTTCTCAGGTCCCCCTTTCGACGTCAGCAGCCTGTGTGGAGAAGTCTCATACCAAGCCCTTAAGTTGCTGGAAATATGGTTTTGAAATCATCTTTTCTACTTCTTTAGTGTTTATTGGCGGCACCAACTAGTCTGGAGTGTGGACAAGAGACTATGCAGAAAATAATAAACAAAAAAAAAAAAATTAAAATAAAAAAAAAAAAAAAAAAAAAAAAATTAAAATTAAAATTAAAAATTAAAATTAAAAAATTAAAATTAAAAATTAAAATTAAAATTAAAATAAAACAAAAATTAAAATAAAACAAAAAAGGAACAAACTAACAAAACAAAAAATAACCAAAGCTAGATTATTTTAAATGTATCAATTTCTCTTTAAAGCAACAAACAAACCAAAACAAAAAATACCATAACTAGTATTTTTAAATTGATAAATTTCTCCTAAAAACGTAATAATCTCACATACATATTGTCTGATGTATATTCTATCCTTTCCCCCCTTTTACTGAAATAGAACGCCGTTAACGGTGTTCCTATTTTCAGAAATATCGAGCCTTATACATCAGTTATTTAATATCAGGTATATATTTATTATCACTATTACTTATATATCAGGCATTAAATGTCAGCCTTCTTCCATGATTGACCTCGTCTATATTATCTGACTTATATTGATACGTGTCTGTTTGTATTTATTTAATATACTGGGCAATTTATTGATAACTCTTTTGAATCACCCTCTTTTCTTAACAACTGGAGCTATGGCTATTTGAAATCTGACTTGGTTAAGAGATGATTTGTTTATTGGTGAGAGCAAAACTCTGCCCTTGTTCTGGGGAGGGGGTGAGTAGTTTGGGAGAGTTCCTTACAATCTCCAGATCTTCCTCTCTGTGTTAAGGCCATAAAACCCTTAATGGGCTCTGTGGTCTGTTCAGATTTAGATTTTCTCCCTCTCCAGAGGTCATGCCTGTCTTTGACCCTGTGTGCTGCTGTGAAACTGCAGCACCTCCGGAATAGAGAGGGGAGATCTCTTCCCAAAAGTGTAAGCTCCCTTTGAGCAACATAGCACCACATTTAACTCTCCTGACTTGTTTGTAAAGCGTTCTTCCAGACCTGAATTGAGTCTTCTGTTGTGTAACGGAAAATCCCATTTCCAAAAAGGGGTTAGTTTAATAGTCCTTATCATATTATCGCACTGTGCTTGCATGCTAGGACCTAATTCTCTTTCTACATGTTTTAGCTCCATATTAGCAGGGTTCACTAACATGGTTGGTTGATCCAGTTTAAGATTTTCAATATCTACCATTACTATTTCCAACATTCCTTTTCCCTGAATATCAGGTCTAACAATGTGTTTTCCTTTAGGAGTATTAGATGGGATACTCATAAGTGGCATTTGTGAGCCATTATCTCCGTAGGGTGGAGGTAGGGTCTCAGACATTATACCACCTTCTTGTTGCTCTCTGTCCCTATGTCTTCTGCAATTCTTTACCCACAGTTCTTTTCACTGGATTTTTCTCTCAAGTATTACACAGATTTGACTTAAAAAATCACCAGAGCTCATTCCCATATACAGTCTGTCCGGCTATTTGTACGATGTTTACTACAACAGATAATTGCGGTGTTTAAGCGTGCTCCGACACCCCACTCTTAGAGATGCGACGCTTACATGGAGTTTTAATCTCAAACCACAAAAATCCTTCATCGCCACATACAGCCTTCCAGACTATGACTACGTACTGTTTACACACACATTCTATCTCCTGGGGTCAGGCAAATTTCTATTGTGCGATGTATATTTCAACAGATAGCGTGACTTCCAGAAGTAATCTTCTACAACCCCCTGGTGATTGCGACTTCTGGCTTGGAGTTTAAAAACCCAGTCAACAAAATCTCTTTATCGTCACGTTTAATGAGCCTGATCAACCCCTCTTTAAGAGTTTTGATGAGATCCGGTCGTTCCAAATAATTAGTTGGAGGTCGCGTCTCTCTCCTCTTCTATCACCCACCATATTACAATTACAGAAATTTTATACATTTAAAGCACCACGAAAGGTAACCGCATTAATCAATCTGATCATGACCTGCGGGGAATGTAACCCTTCTTTTACAGCCTTACAGTCTTTTTGAAAGCCCTGGAAGGTAACCGTATTCCTCAATGTTATATTGACCTACGGGGAATTTAACCCTATTTTGACACCTTCGTAATCTTTAATTAAAGCGCGGCAAGGTAACCGCATTAATCAATCTTATCATGATCTGCGGGGAATTTAACCCTCTTTTTCTAGCCTTGCAGCCTTCGTATTTAGTGAGTGAAGGGCCGGGACTGAATACCCGCCTCTCTCAAACACTTCCCCAATATCCCCAACCTGTAGTATGTATTGTATTTCCCACCGTGACTAAGAACACTGAGAACGCTGCTGACAACTCCAAATTTTTAGTATAATCAATCACAGATTTTTGATATTCAAAACAGGTGTCTGCTCACCTTTTGTGTATAGAGCTCTTGCAGTTGTCAACAGTGTCTCTTTGTCCTCCCCCTGGACTGGATTCTGTCCCCTGGCTGTCGGTGTCCCTTTCTAGAGGTCAGCTCACAAACGTCGGGTCACCACTTGTTGGAGTAGAACACTTTTCTGGTGGCTGAATAGCCCCCCTCTCTCCGCGCCGTTCGTTGAATGAGGCTGAAATCTCTATTAAAATAAGAAAGGAATTGAAAACACCGGAATCAAAAGTTATAAAATTTTCTGAGTTTACTGGTAGGAAACCAAACACATATACAAGTTATACAGAGTACTCGAGTACCCCGGACTTTTAGATTTGTGATGCGATGCGGATAAAGATGTCAGGACCAACCACTCATCAAACCAAAAGAAATTGGACTTCAAGCTGATGATGCGATGCCGACACAGATACCCGGACCAACCAACTCACCAAACCCAAAAGCACTTTACACCAAAACATCAGTATTTCTACCTACTTTTGGGGCGGAGATTGCTCAACTCTTTCCTTCCCATTTTTCTCCCAAGCGAATCAGCAGAGCCCCTGGGGAGGGGCTGTTTAAACTGACCACCTCCTCCAAGTGCCCTGATTGGCTGGATTCGCTTCTGGCCGGGTTCAATCAGAGTTTTGGATCAGAGCGTGAGATCAGGTCAAAAGTCAATGTTTATTTCTACCTTATCTTACCTCTACATTCCTTTCCCAGGGGATTCTTTCACCTAAATTATCCTCCTTCACCTATTTAACGATACATTTTATGACTTAGCAACAGCATCTGGCTCTTAGGAATGATAAGAAGGATGTAATGTTTGTCTTTAACGACCTTAATGACGACATCTGCTTTTAGGGGTGAGCCCAGGCCAGGTTGGTGTATGAAACACAGAATCTCTGAGTCAGTGAGTTTGAAAGTGAGAACAACATTCCTATATATATGATTACCCATAAACCGTTGTGATTACATAAACCAGTTCAAACAATACATGTTTTCTTCAATACAGTGTAGAATCATATCTCTTCCTTCACTCTCTTAATGTCACCTGATTCATTCCTCATGAGATCCTCCAGAGGCTCTGGAGGATCTCGGGCTTTCCGGTCCTACGACGCTGGTTCTCTTTTTAGCAGGCTAGATCTCCATGGTAACTTATGCTGAGCGGCTAACCTGCTCCGGAGCAGGTTAGGTTGCAGGCTAAGAGATCAACTCAGTGAAAGCACCGCCTGCTGACCAATCAGAGCTCCGTGTGCGGAGTTTAAAGCGATCAAGTCATATTACAGGATAGAGGAAATACAGAAAAACTGCCGTTGCAGGAAAGACGGCCGGCAAAAATCACCTGACTGTGTGAACGTGAACATTAATAGAATATCCCCTCCCATCTTCAGAGCAATCTAACTATTATAATATTAGCGTTAAGAAAGCTTACTTAAATATCTGCCACGACATAAGTAACCGGATCAGAGTAACATTACGTACAGTCCACGGCACTGTGAGTGCAGGCGTCGATGTGTCCCATTATCATTCATATCATATCACATAATGTATCATATATTTCCTTATCTGAGTCAGCTGAGCCGTATCTGGCCGTGCAACACTCACAGTGTCACATACTGTATGCAGAAGTATTATTTTAAGCAACACATTAAGTTGACGAAACACTGGAGTCAAATGTAATTAAAGTCAGATCCACTCGTGTCTTGGACGGGGCAGTGATTTCATAAACCTGTTAATGTACGCATTCAAACACTTTTTCTTTACCAGCTGTATTCACCTTGCAGGTGCAGCTATGTGGCTTTGATCCTGGATACAGTGTTTAAGTCATGGATGTTTAAAGTTTAACTTCCTCATATTTGACTAATATTAAAGTTCACTTTTCATTCAGGAAGTATGACGCTGCGCTGTCAGTACGCTTCTCCATGTTTGTGATTGGTCGAATGCTCCAGATACCACCCCTTTCATGTGAACGCGCACCTAACTAGATAGGACACGGCTGGCTTGAGCGATCCACTTGATAACCAGCGTCGTAGTACAGTTTAGCGCCAGCGCGTATGTTTTGGATTGGGCCAACCGGCTAACTCAAACATATCCAGGTTAGGTTGAACCAGCTTCGTAGTACAGGCCTCTGGTCTCAGTAGGCTTTGTTTCGTCTCTGAATCTAACGCCCTGAAGACTAATCTAAAATGAGCTTCTGAGTATTATTCATTGTTGATGTGAACGTAGTTTCAGGATCAGAAGTACCACTACGCTGACCTTCTGTGCAAGGAGAGCTGCTGGTCCAAGGTCAACCAACACTATCATTACATTTATATAAAAACAGATTTGTGTTTGAAGTTTTACTTTATTAGGCTTATTTAAAATACATAATAAATATTGAATAATATAAAGTCAAAGAACAGGTGGTAAAACCAAATCACTCCCCGAGTCAATTTATATTGGAAACAAATATAACTTCAGCCAAACTGACATTCTCTAAATCAGAATGAGAATCAGGTTCACCAGGTAGGTTGACACGTTGACACGGTTGATACATAAAAGTAAAACAAGAATTAAAAACACAGAGAACTATTTGAAGAAATCATAGTTACATGAAGTGGGTTAAAAAGTTCTGTCAGACGGTGCTTTCAGGGACACAATGAAGGTTATATTTGTCATGTAAACACGTCTGACCGCTTCCTGCTGAGCCTAAACAACAACAACAGCTGACTGAGGAAATCTGCATGAAATAATAAAATGAAGCCTGGTTTATATTCCCTGTTCCTGCAGGACAGAGCGCTCTGTTCTTCCATGTGGAAAAGAGGGGTGGAATATTAAAATGTTTAGCAAATATTAGCGATCAGCAGGATGTAAACATTTGTTCAATTATTATTTATATCAATTTTAATAGTTTTGATGTAGTGGTTTGATCATTTTTGGGGATGTTTTAATTATTTAATCATTTAATAATATGTCCACCCTAATATAACGATTTTTTATATTAATTTAAATATTTATGATGTATACGTTTTATACTTAGCGTGTGTGTGTGTGTGTGTGTGTGTGTGTGTGTGTGTGTGTGTGTGTGTGTGTGTGTGTGTGTGTGTGTGTGTGTGTGTGTGTGTGTGTGTGTGTGTGTGTGTGTGCACTCGGTCAGGCCGTTATGCCCCACAATAATTGTACGTCATACGGCCACCATGGTCTTTTTGCCCCTCACACTGTTAAAATCTCGAAGTTGCTTTTAAAGCGTCAGAGCAGTGGTCTGGTTTCTGAACTGCATTATGCTGCGTTCACAACGGACGCGATGCGAATATACTCATCGCTCTAATCGCGTTTCAATGCTGCTGTCAGCTGTGTTTACTCCTGTCATTCAAACAGGACGCGCTGGAGAGGGGGCGGGGCTTATATACAAATATTGTGGCAGAAACCAACTACAACCAAATTAACGTATTTTACCGTGATTTAATTGTAATACACGTTTCAAAATGATGCCGAAGTAACTACATACCGGTTAGTAAAAACCATGAATTAATGATGGTTTGGTTTTCTGATTCAACGTCAGTGGCTGTGATCCTCACTGCTGATTGGCTACCGCGAGAACGAGTGACGCAAATTTGACGCTCGAGTTGAAAAAATTGATTAAAGAGACTCTCGTACACACACACACACACACACACACACACCACACACACACACCACACACACACACACACACACACACACATATACACTTTTGCATCTCAAAGTATTACTTGTTCGTACAGTTGAATGTTGGAGCTTCACTGTGCACTGCTGAATGATGTATGTGCAGAGTTTGACTCTGGATCCGGTCATTCCTCCAGCCTTGAGGAATCTGGATTTTCCAGCAAAGCCTCTGCATCAGACTTCCACTTGATAGATGGACACCCCGCTTAAGTTCATGAAGCAGACAGCTTTCTGTATTTCTCCTTATTCCTTTCAAAGGCTGCCTTCATGCCTTCCTCCCATAGGACAGTGAGCTTTACACGATCACTGACTTACCAGAGGTATAAAGTATCATAGATTCAAATGTACTAATAACATACCTGAAAATTATAGTTAAAGGTGGGGTAGGTAAGTTTGAGAAACCGGCTCGAGATACACTTGTTGTTATATTCCATGGAATGCTCTTAACATCCCGATAGCAATGAATATCTGAAATGCTTTGACAACAAATCCATAAATAAATATCATCTGTGGAAGCTGTAGTACTGTAAAAAGCACGACCAATCATCTGAGCCGGCCCGGCTAAAATAACTGGATGGCCTACCTGCCTGTCAGCCTTCCTGTGCGCGTTCGTGTGTGTTGGAGGAGGGGCTCTGTAAGGAAGTGGCAGATTTTTTCCGGCTGTGTATTTTCAAATTCTAGCGATCTCGAGCTGGTTTCTCCAAAATTACCTACCCCACCTTTAAGTAAAGTATTAGAATACATGTAGGAATCCAGTTGTACACTACAATCTACCACTGGAATCCAGCTTCTCTCAGGTGAATAATAAAAAAATGATTATAATAACAAAACCCAAGTCTTTAGTGGCATTTCTATTTTTGTAAACCTTTTTGTATCTGATGTTGCCGCTGCTTGCAACAGTCCTTGTGAATATACAAACGGCTCACAATGAAATAACTGACTTTTGCTTTTTCGGTTTTTCTCCACATTTATAAGAGATGAAGGCAAAGCCTGGAGAAGACGTCACTCTTCAGTGCAACACTCCCACAAATGCTGCCATCACTGTGTTAGAGTGGAGCAGACCTGGCCAGGAGCATTACGTCTTCTACTTCAGAGATAACGAGCTGATGGAAAGCTTCCAGGATCTACGTTATCGAGGTCGTGTTGAGCTGAAAGATCCAGAGATGAAGAATGGAAATGTTTCTGTTCTCCTGAAGAACGTCAACACCAACGACACAGGAACGTACCATTGTGAGGTTATAACTCACTCCAATAATCGCAGGAGGAGAGACGTGGGAGACAAGAGAGAGTTTGTGCGCTCCGTCCATCTGATCGTCTCTGAAGGTGAGTCTGTGTTTCTCCTGAAGAGTTCCTCCATTGGCATGTTTAAAGATGATGTTGATGCTCTGTGATCGGTAGATAATGTCTGACATGAGACTGGAGAGGAAACAGATTCTGTTCTTCATCACCTTCATGATCAGCTGTTCTCCAACATGAGGGAGGTCCAGTCGTTTCCTCACTGCTCTCTGTTTCTGTCCTCAGGTTCTGGGGATGGACAGCCACAAAGTGGACAAGCTGCACTGCGACCTGGGCCGGGGTTTGTCTCGCTGCTGGTGCTGCTGCTGGTGGGATTCTTGTAAAATCTAAAAGAGCTAAGGTGAAGAGATTCGTACACAAAGAGAACACCGGACATATCACAGACCTCTTTACACCTGACTGTTCTCCATCCCCTGCTTCTAAACTAAATGATCTCCTCCATGAATCACTACCTTGACGCGGTAGAGGGGCTTACTGACCCTTTGATACACAAACACCCAGTTGGATTGAGGGTTACACCAAACGTGGTTCAGTTTCTATTTTCAGTTGACAGAAAGAGTGCTAAAATATTAGCCTTAATTAAATGTTATGTTTCTTTATTTTATATTAAGGGAAATGAACTCTTCAGACTTTTTACTGAAGTACAACAATCTTTAATAATTGTACTTCAAAGACATTTTATTTAAGTTGTTTTAATAAAGTAATAGTACTACATTTGATTTAAGTATAAGCACTGTTACTTTGAAGACAATTTATTGCAGTAAATGTGTATCTATCATTTCGGTGATATATTTCACGTGTGCTTTGTTTTACTTATAGCTCCAGAGATATAGTCTGCTTCAGGTTTAAGTATTTGCAGCTAATATCTCCAGTATATCTCTACTATACTAAATACACTTTTAAAATATGCATCAGGGAAATGTCTGAGTAAATGTGTAAATGATTGTCTTGAATAAGACTTTGAAATGTTTATGTATTTCTACCAAGTAGATTTACATGAAATGTGAAATAATGAAATCAAACCAAACACTTGTTTAACATGAAAGTGGTAAAGGGTTAAAAACTATACTAAAGAAGTCGATAAGAAGTTGATTCAATGATAACTGATGAATTTGAATCAGAGCATTCACAGATAATGAATCAAATAAATGTCAGATGATAATAAATTGCACTTTCCTTTGAGAACAGAAAGTGAGTGTGCTTAAAACTGAAACACAGCTTGCTCTGCACTGTGTCATGTATTGCAGTGATATATGTTGTATTTACTTTATTAAACTGAAGTTCTGTATATCATTTGTTCTATTTTCATATCTCAAGATTAAAACTGTAAACACCTTGTATCCTGTCTGAAATGTACTTTGTAGACATGTGATTGAATACCCCCCCCCCCCCCCTCATGTAGGTCTGCAGTGGAGGTGAAGCTGAAAGTATTTAGTTTCTGTTTTAGGGAGTTCCAGTTAGCTCTTTATCTCTAAACTCAACGCTCAGCTCGACTCGTGATGTCTTGATGAGACATTTATATTTCATACTTTCTACATTATTACTCAAACAGCCAATAATAAAGGTTTCTAAGGTTTCAAAGGTCCTATTTTCACATGACTTAACTTGAGTATTTCCTTAGTCTGCTTTATACTTCTGCATTATCATTTCAGCGTCAGACTATACAACCAGCCCCTAGTAGACCCCCCCCCCCGCCGACTATAACACCCTTGCTGTTAAATACCAACCAACTATGTGCAATATATATATACATGCCGTTAATAACTGTGTACACTGAAAAAATAGGGGAGTAAGATTTACTAGAAAACGCACTCAGAAAACCTAAGTAAATGTAACAACGTATATTTCAAGTAGCTTCTACTTACAGTTAAGAAGTGTTTGTTACTAAAGGCACTTAAGTAAACTTTACTGTCACACTCAGTTTTTGTAAGTACATTTATTTTCTATTGTATAGTAGATGTTACTTAAGATTACATTTGCATCTTATTACAAATCTTCAGGTTATTTTACTTGCTATTCTTATTTCATTTAATAAATATGTAGGTAATATTTAAATATTATTATGAAGTATCATCAAATGCAATTCTTATTCAATAAAACTGTATTACACTAAGGCTACTACAAAACATGAAACAGTAGACTTTAAACAACACATTTATTTTTGTTCTGTTGTCTGATACAAGCCATGATGAATCTACAGTTTACAATGATTTGAACAAATACTGCACATACATCCGTTAACCTAAACAAAGCATGCACATAAACACATTGATATACTGTCACTCAGAGGTCCAAGGAGTATCAGGCCCTTTACTTAAGTAAAAATATTCATACCACACTGTAAGAATACTTTATTAAAAGTGAAAGTCTAATGAAAATGTTTAAGGATTTCTAACAATATTTACATTTTTTGGTAAATTAATAAACAGAACCTTATACTTTATAAACTCTATATAAGATATATAGTGAAACACAAAGTACAATATTTCCTTTTGATTTGAGCACAAATGTGGACTTTCAAGAGAAATCTTGAGGAAATTAAGTTCAAGAAAGATCTTTGAAAATGGCTGAAGCTGTGAGCGAGAAGGAACGAGGAGTGAGACACCGACAGCGAGACGAACATTTAAATATCTGTGAGCGTCATCTGGTTATCTTTAAGTAGCAGGTGGAGCTCAGACTGTTCTCTGGTTATAATGATGTGTCTAACCGTGACTTTAACCCTTCAGCTGAACTTTGACATGATTTATTCAGAAGAAGAACAGGCTCAATTATTTAAAGTCTTCTAAACCATCAAAACAGTTTCAGTAAAAGTAAAAATATAAAAAATACTCTTTTAGTATAACATTAAAAAGATATTAGAAATATTATATTTTGTATTCATCTGCTGATTTTTTCCTTAATTGTTTTATTTTGACAGGGCATACAATACAAATACACATTTTAATCAAAACAATATTAACAATGTTCAAAATAAATAAAAATGTACTAAACATAACTTTATTTGATATAACATTGAAACATCTCTTAACGTTCAGTTATGATGCTCCAAACATCTGGAACAAACTTCCAGAAACCTGCAGGTCCGCTGCAACGAAGACTACTTTGAAATCCAGCTAGAAGACTTTCCTCTTTGCTGCTTTTAGTTGATATAATCAGGCTTATTATTATTGGGGTTAAAGACCCCTATGTGTGCCGTTAGGGTTTCAAGACCCTGGTTCACATAGGACACCAAAAAAGTCCTACAAAGACAAGGTAAACTTAACTAATGTGTATTTAAAAAGAGGAATAGTTTCTAAAAGGTACCGTGGGGTCAGATTAGAATCTTCCAAAGGGGGTTCGTTGAGCACGAAACACTTGAAATAACTAAAGGACAAGTTAAAGAAGAAAGTAGAAAGAAAGTGAGGTCATAGAAAACTATTTCTGCTAGAAAGTGAGCAATGATTGAGTCAGAGCTCAACCTTTCAGATGTGTGTCTCTCACACTGCTCTGTGACTTTAATTCATGTACCTGTGATTTTAAATGAGTGTTTTTAAATGTCATTTTATATGTTTCTTAATGCTCTCATGTCTTTCATTTGTGTGAACTTTGACTTTGAAACTTTGAATTGCCTTGTGTTGAAAAGTGCTGTATGAATAAACTTGCCTTGCCTTTAACCTTCAACATAGATTTACCATTTATTCAGAAATAATAGTTTTAATACAAAAGAAAATCTTTATTTTAACTCATTTCAAACTTTATTTGGGATTCTCTGCTTTTCCCCGATAACTAATGGATTGTAAAAAGAGAGAAATTATTACTCTTGGTGCTTTTAAAAAATAAATGATGTTAACATAATTCAAATGGAAAGAAAATGCCTTTCAGTTCTCAAGTTACTGACGGTTCTATGGGAACACAACATCTCTCATGTGACGAAACCCCGTGACTTTACCATCATGTTGGGTTTCATACGCTTTTAATAATAATAATAATAATAATAATAATAAATGGAATTTATAAAGCGCCTTTCACGGGACCCCAGGTCGCTGTACATGGTGGACAGACAAAAGAAAACAGACAATGAGGAGTGAACAAAAAAAACAAGAACAAAATAAAATAAAGGAAGCCAGGGGACCAGGAAAGGACTAGGGTCCGAAGGCCATGGGACCAGGAAAGGACTGGGGTCCGAAGGCCAGGGTGAACAGGTGCGTTTTTAGTGAGGATTTGAAGATGTCCAGTGAGGCAGCGTTCCGGATCTCAGGAGGAAGTGCATTCCAGAGGGTGGGGGCCGCAACACTGAACGCCCTGTCACCCACAGTACGAAGGCGAGAGCGGGGGATGGAGAGCAGGCCCGTGTCGGAGGACCGCAGACTCCGAGAGGGGGTGTAGGGATGTAGGAGGTCTGTTAGGTACTGGGGGCGAGGGTATCAAATCAAATCAAATCAGGTTTTATTTATATAGCACATTTAAAAGCGATTTTTGGTCGAGCCAAAGTGCTGTACATGTAATAAAAACACATTACTACAATCACAATAAACGACAATAAATTACAACAGATATATCTTAAAAACAAAATAAAAATAAAACACACGGAAAAGTCAGGAGTCGTGCTCCGCTCTAACTAGAAAGCCAGAGAGAAGAAGTGTGTTTTTAGTGTATTTAAAAACCCCTAGGGTCTGGGCCGACCTCACATGGAGGGGCAGAGTGTTCCAGAGCCTAGGGCCAGCTGCTGCGAAGGCTCGGTGCCCTCGGGTTTTAGCCTGGTCTTGGGCACTACCAGCAGCAGCTGGTCAGCAGACCTTAAAGCTCTGGCTGGGGTGTAGCGCTGGAGGAGTTCAGCTATATAGGCCGGAGCCAGCCCATTTAGTGCTTTAAAAACAAATAAAAGGATTTTAAAATCAATTCTGAACCGAACTGGAAGCCAGTGTAGTGAGGCCAGAATAGGGGTGATGTGGTCACGCTTTTTGTGGCCAGTCAGCAAACGTGCAGCAGCGTTTTGGACTAGCTGCAGGCGTTTAATTGAGGCCTGGTCCATACCCACATACAGAGCGTTACAATAGTCCAGTCTCGAGGTTACAAAGGCGTTAATAACCCTTTCTAAGTCTTAAAAGATAAATACGACTTGGTTTTGGCCAATAGTCTTATTTTAAAAAAGCAGGATTTGACTACGGTGCTGACCTGCTTCGAATTTAAAAGTGCTGTGAAGGTCACTCCAAGGTTCATGACCGAGGGGAGGATGTTTTTTTTGAGAGAGCCCAGAATATCAACCGGAGAGGCTGGAGGTTGCGGTCCAAAAAAGATGACCTCAGTCTTGCTCTCGTTGAGGTTGAGAAGTTTTTGCTCAGCCAGGATTTTATCTCTGCTAAGCAGTCCATCAACTGCTGTAGTGAGTGTGACATTTGCTTTGAGAGGCAGATAGATCTGTACATCGTCGGCGTAGCAGTGGAAGGGAATGTTATGTTTTGTGAGAATTGAACCTAGGGGCAGTATGTACAGTAGAAAAAGGATGGGGCCCAGAATCGAGCCTTGGGGAACCCCACAGGTAAGAGGGGCTTTGGCAGAGGAGAAGGCACCTAGCTGTACCGAGAAGCTACGGTCTGTCAGGTAGGACCTGAACCATGCAAGGGCAGAGCCTGTGATGCCAGCGGACTGTTCAAGCCGTGACAGCAGGATGCTATGGTCCACAGTGTCAAAGGCAGCTGTCAGGTCTAACAGCACCAAGACAGCTGGGCTACCTGAGTCGGCGGCTAGGAGCAGATCATTAAAAACTCTTAAAAGGGCTGTTTCAGTGCTGTGCATGGGTTTGAAGCCAGACTGAAACTTTTCATGGATTCCATGGATGGTTAAAAAAGACTGCAGCTGGGCGTAGACTACTCGCTCCAGGGCTTTTGATAAAAAAGGTAGCTGGGAGATGGGCCTAAAATTTGCGAGAATGGAGGGGTCGAGATTTTTCTTTTTAAGGAGTGGCTTAACCACGGCATGTTTGAAGGCAGCTGGGACACATCCTGAGCTAAGAGAGGTGTTTAAAAGTAATAAAATACTTGCTCCAACTGAATCAAAAACATCTCTGAGAAGGCGAGAGGGAATGCTGTCTGAGGTGCAGTTTGTCGGCCGCAGGTGCTTGACTACATCCGAGAGAGAAGAGAGGGATACAGGCTCAAAGTGGTCGAGGACAGCAGGGCACAGAAAAGGAGCAGGATCTGGGGTAGCACTAGTGTGGGCTAGCCTAAGAGCAGATACCTTTTCAATAAAAAATGTAAGAAACTTATCACAGAGAGTAGTCGATGGGACAATAGAAGAAACATCACAGGGATTAATGATAGAGTTGAGGACATTAAAAAGAACCTGAGGTTTATGGCTGTTTTTGGAGATTAACAGAGAAATGTGCTCTGTTTTGGCTGCTTTGACTGCCGTCTGGTAGTCAGAAAGGCAAGCACCAAGGATTTCTAGGGAGACATGGAGTTTATCCTTCTTCCATTAGCTTCACTAATCCTGATTCCTGCACAGAAACTACAGGATAATGTGACTCTAAGGGCAGTTTTGTCAATTTTACATCCAACAAAGAGATTCTCCTTCAGACATGTGCTATCTGAGTAGAGTTAATGATCTGTGTGCTTCCCCACCGGAGCATTAGAGCGTTTCCTGACAAACAGCCTCTGCAGCCTGCTCTGAACTCAAGTAACCACCAGAGGAGATTCAATCATGCTGTTGCCTGTTCTCCAGTCTGGACCTGCCTCTGATACATGAGAGCGTTGAGAGGGAGGGTTTGCACCGTGGCACATTTCTGTGAGAGTCTTTGTCTGGTGAACAATCTGCTTTTTCTGTCAACAACACGCTGCTCTCAACATGGAGCTGAGATCTGTCTTTGTTCAGGCCTAACAACACACTGAGTCTGATGACGCTGGAAGTTACCAGTAGCTTCTGAGTCACATGACTCTTTACCACAGAACTACACCCAGAGGTGGGAAGTAGTGGAGTACAAATACTTTGTTACTGTACTTAAGTACATGTTTCTGGTATCAGTACTTTACTCCACTACTTATTTTTCTGACGACTTCTCACATGTTGAACACAAATACCTGTACTTTCTACTTCTTACATGTTGAACACAAACACCTGTACTTTCTACTTCTTACATGTTGAACACAAATACCTGTACTATTCTACTTCTTACATGTTGAACACAAATACCTGTACTTTCTACTTCTTACATGTTGAACACAAATACCTGTACTTTCTACTTCTTACATGTTGAACACAAATACCTGTACTTTCTACTTCTTACATGTTGAACACAAATACCTGTACTTTCTACTTCTTACATGTTGAACACAAATACCTGTACTTTCTACTTCTTACATGTTGAACACAAATACCTGTACTTTCTACTTCTTACATGTTGAACACAAATACCTGTACTTTCTACTTCTCACATGTTGAACACAAATACCTGTACTTTCTACTTCTTACATGTTGAACACAAATACCTGTACTTTCTACTTCTTACATGTTGAACACAAATACCTGTACTTTCTACTTCTTACATGTTGAACACAAATATCTGTACTTTCTACTTCTTACATGTTGACACAAATACCTGTACTTTCTACTTCTTACATGTTGAACACAAATACCTGTACTTTCTACTTCTTACATGTTGAACACAAATACCTGTACTTTCTACTTCTCACATTTCCCAAACAGGCTGGTTCCTTTAGTTTGAATGTGTGTTTGGTGGTGTGATCATTATTATTTAGAGTCATTGCGTGCCTATTGATTTGAACACGATCCGTGTATCCATCATTTCCTGGTCTTCTCTAAAGAAGAGGGACCAATGAAAACGTTGTCATGTTGCCGTTGTTCAGCATGGAAACATTCATTAGCTAACAATGACATTATTGTTCTATTAATATAAAGGAGGTCAGGTACTCTTTAAAACAGCTGCTAGTTATGGGTACTTTTTATTGAAGTACATTTCAAAGCCTCTTTACTTTGAAGAAGTTTAGTCAGTACTTCTACTTTCACCAGAGTATTTTTAAACACGAGTATCTGTACTTCTACTTGAGTACAGGATGTGTGTACTTTTGCCCTCTCTCTGGTTACATCTCAGACTTCTACTCTTAATATTAATGACCGTATTCATTCCTCATGAGATCCTCCAGGTCTCAGTAAGCGTTGTGATGTCTGTAAATCAAACGCCCTGATGGCGCTGGGACTAATCTTTAGTTTCTGAGTCAGGGCGCTCTGAGTCCTGACACGGTGTACACATGTTAGGACACATCAATACTCAGGCAGTATTCTGGATCATCAGTGAGAGGATGACCTTTCGGTTACACAACGTTTACTGACAGAGAAGTCACAGGTTCAACCCCTATCAATATGTCCAAAGAGAAAACACTGAACTCAGTCATAACAACCAACGATCCATGCTGAGATTAGATATTAAAATAGTTTGACATTTGGAGATTTCTGCAAGAATTTAATTTCTCTACGATTGGATGGAGAGTTTGGCTTTTATGAATATTGCTTTCCAAAATCAAGCAGAATTCAGCATTATTTGTCTTTTCCTGACAAGCTAGCACGACATAGATGGGGCCAATGGCTCTGAGTATCACTCCTGGTGGATGTGCACGTACTTTCAGAATCAGGTTTATCTCCAGGTCGGATGACACGTACGAGGAATCTGACTGAGGTGTTGTTGTGCGTACATACACATAAAAATGTAATTAAAAACACAGATAGACAATTTGAAGAAACTATAGTAACATTTAAACATATATTACAAAATATAGTAAAATATAGCAGTATTTACATTGAAGTGGAATAAAATATGTGCAGGAATGAAAAACAAAATAGTCAAAATGAACTTTATTGTCAATCTTTCAGTTTGTGTGTACAGAGAGATCGAAATACCGCTTTCCCACTATCCAGAGGAATACAAATACAAATATATACATATAAATACACAATCAACAGACACATGTACACATAAGCACACTTTAAGACATGAATCAAAGCACATTGTGTGCATTGTGTGTTTCCACCCTCATCTCGTCTGGTTGTGGGTAAACACCGCAGACTTTTTGTTCTCTGTGACCTTTTATAAGAAAATCCATTGAAATGTTCCTAAATAAATCACATAGACACTGGAAATCCTACATAGTGGTTTAATCACACTGTAGATATTATTCTATTATATTCTCCTGTTATTTATTTGTTTATTTATCACTCAATGATCTGGGTGTAACTCCATGACGCAGAGTGTGTTGTTAAAGGGAACTAGTACCTAACCCTAACCCTAGTACCAAATGTTTGTTATTAATGGCAGTAAAAGTACTCAAAAGTAATCAAAACGTACTCAAAACGTACTCAAAAAGTACTCAAAAAGTACTCAAACTACACTGCAACTACAACTACACTCAGTAATAGTCCTGCTTTACAATTTATATTTACTACTTTCTTTACAGTGTACAAATACCTCAACCCCGTGTTTTATCAGAAGTACTTCTGAATGTCTTTCATTTTTATAAAGCACCTTGAATTGCCTTGTGTTGAAAGGTGCTATATAAATAAACTTGCCTTGCCTTTTACAAATACCTCAACCCTGTCTTTCTTTACAGTGTACAAATACCTCAACCCTGTTTTTATCAGAAGTGCTTTAGTTCTGCTTTCTGTCTCCATGAAGTGAATCCAAAATGAACCGGCCTATCAAGTTCTGTCAGGCGGTGCTTTCAGGGACACCATGAAGGTTTTATTTATCATGTAAACAAGTCTGACCGGTTCCTGCTGAGCCTAAACAACAACAACAGCTGACTGAGGAAATCTGCATTCAATAATAAATGAAGCCTGTTTATATTCCCTGTTCCTGCAGGTCAGAGCGCTCTGTTCTTCCATATGGAAAAGAGGGGTGGAAAATTAAAATAAATGCAATTATAGAGATGTAAAACTCAGTATTTGCCTTTAACCCCATGCCCCATGCCCATGTCTGCCTTCAGTTTCTGTTTCCAGTCAACGAGAGATTGAATAAATATTGATTATAAGAACCTGAAGAGTCACTGGGTGTTTCCTTGAAGTCTCTGTCATTTATTTAAATGCCATGAAGATATATCACTGTCCAGTTCTCAATCAACTATTATTTATATACATTTCATATGTTAGTGGTTTGATCATTTTTGGGAGTTGCTTTTATTAAATTATTTAATTATTTTTATAATATATCCACCCCTAATATGATTATTATTTATAGTAATTTAAATATTTTTTATGAATAAGTTTGATGTGTATGTTTATATATATATAATTATATGATGTTAAAAAATGCTTTCGGATTCAAGACGTGTCTTTTTTAAAATGTTTATTTATTTAAACTGTATTAAAAAGGATTGATTTGTAATTTGAACAAACGATTTAAATCGATTTATTTTTATTTTGAGTCATTTTACTTATATTTCAACACAGTTTAGATTTCCACTTCCTGCAAACAAACCCCAAAACAGCAACCAGCCGCCATCTTTACAAACACAGAGCCGTCTTCCTCATTTAGTCTCTTCTGTGTGAGCAGACACTCAAACTAAAACCTTGATTTAGTTTCACCTCCTGCACGGTGAGAGCGTGCTTTCATAATGGGAAGCAGGAGAGGAGGAAGAGATGCTTTACAACGTGTAATGTTCTTTTAAATGTTGGCCGTGAGGGTTGTGCAACAGGTCTCCAGTGCGTCAGTATGTGCGTCTGTGTTTGTTCAAACGGTGCATGACTGATGATATGTGTATTTGTATGTGTATTATGTTGTATATGTACATGTATGCGGAACTGCAGGACAGTCCAGAACTACAGGCCTGTTGCTCTGACTTCACACGTCATGAAGATCTTTGAGAGACTGATTCTGCAGCACCTCAAACCCCTCGTGTGTGACTCCATGGACCCTCTACAGTTTGCTTACCAGGAAAACATTGGTGTAGAGGATGCTATCACCTCCAAGCTCCACAGAGCCTACACGCAGCTGGAGGAGCCGCACAGCTCACTAAGAATCCTGTTCTTCGACTTCTCCAGCGCCTTCAACACGATCCAGCTGCTGGCTGAGAAGCTGTCAGTGATGCAGGTGGATCACAGCCTGGTGGCCTGGATCACAGACTACCTCACCAGCAGACCTCAGTATGTCAGACTGCAGGGTCTGATACCGGACACCGGAGCCCCCCAAGGAACTGTGCTGTCACCATCCTGTTCACCCTCTACACCTCCGACTTCCACTTCAACTCCGGCTCGTGCCACCTACAGAAGTTCTCTGACGACTCCTCCTCTGTCAGCTGCATCACATGACAATGAGGAGGAGTACAGGGCCCTGGTGGAGAACTTCGTAGGCTGGTGTGACAACAATCACCTTCAGCTCAACATCAGCAAGACTAAGGAGCTGGTGGTGGACTTCAGGCGGAGCAGGAAAGGCCTCTGACCCCCATCACCATCAGGGGGGAGGAGGTGGAGGTTAACTTCAGGCGGAGCAGGAAGAGGCCTCTGACCCCCATCACCATCAGGGGGAGGAGGTGGAGGTTAACTTCAGGAGCAGCAGGAAGAGGCCTCTGACCCCCATCACCATCAGGGGGGGAGGTGGTGGTTAACTTCAGGAGGAGCAGGAAGAGGCCTCTGACCCCCATCACCATCAGGGGGGAGGAGGTGGAGGTTAACTTCAGGAGGAGCAGGAAGAGGCCTCTGACCCCCATCACCATCAGGGGGGAGGAGGTGGAGGTTAACTTCAGGAGGAGCAGGAAGAGGCCTCTGACCCCCATCACCATCAGGGGGGAGGAGGTGGAGGTTAACTTCAGGAGGAGCAGGAAGAGGCCTCTGACCCCCATCACCATCAGGGGGGAGGAGGTGGAGGTTAACTTCAGGAGGAGCAGGAAGAGGCCTCTGACCCCCATCACCATCAGGGGGAGGAGGTGGAGGTTAACTTCAGGCGGAGCAGGAAGAGGCCTCTGACCCCCATCACCATCAGGGGGGAGGAGGTGGAGGTTAACTTCAGGCGGAGCAGGAAGAGGCCTCTGACCCCCATCACCATCAGGGGGGAGGTGGAGGTTAACTTCAGGAGCAGCAGGAAGAGGCCTCTGACCCCCATCACCATCAGGGGGAGGAGGTGGTGGTTAACTTCAGGAGGAGCAGGAAGAGGCCTCTGACCCCCATCACCATCAGGGGGGAGGAGGTGGAGGTTAACTTCAGGAGGAGCAGGAAGAGGCCTCTGACCCCCATCACCATCAGGGGGAGGAGGTGGAGGTTAACTTCAGGAGGAGCAGGAAGAGGCCTCTGACCCCCATCACCATCAGGGGGAGGAGGTGGAGGTTAACTTCAGGAGGAGCAGGAAGAGGCCTCTGACCCCCATCACCATCAGGGGGGAGGAGGTGGAGGTTAACTTCAGGAGGAGCAGGAAGAGGCCTCTGACCTCCATCACCATCAGGGGGGAGGAGGTGGAGGTTAACTTCAGGAGCAGCAGGAAGAGGCCTCTGACCCCCATCACCATCAGGGGGGAGGAGGTGGAGGTTAACTTCAGGAGGAGCAGGAAGAGGCCTCTGACCCCCATCACCATCAGGGGGGAGGAGGTGGAGGTTAACTTCAGGAGGAGCAGGAAGAGGCCTCTGACCTCCATCACCATCAGGGGGAGGAGGTGGAGGTTAACTTCAGGAGGAGCAGGAAGAGGCCTCTGACCTCCATCACCATCAGGGGGAGGAGGTGGAGCTACAAGTTCAGTCAGACTCATCCCTCCACGACAACGCACCGCCTCGGACAGTCCTTTGAGCCGGTAGCCATCAGGCTGCACAACAAGGGGGCAATCATGAAAAAGAAATCAAATCAAATCACTGGACATAAATATACACTGTTTCCACAACCCATGTTAATATATTAGTAGTAGATCAAATATGTAGATAGATATGTCACTATATGTACAGATGTCACTTTTCACTTTAACTCATTCCGGACTTCATAACTTAGATGACCAAATATGTATTTATGCTGACAGTTATTTTACTCTTATTTTTACTCTTCTCCTATTTCATAGTCTTTTATTATTATTCTCATTATTATTTAAAAAAAGTTTCTTGATTTGATTTGTGATGTTATGAATCTGTGTGAATCTGTCCTGTTTGTTCACGCTCACCCTGTTGCTGCTTTGTACTACTGAATTTACCCACGGGGATTAATAAAGGTCCATCTTATCTTGTCTTATCTTATCTTATCTTATCTTATCAAATGTCCTTACGGGGACAATAAAGTATATCGTATCGTATCACAAATAACATGTAAAACCAGGAAGTTCACGGATCCAGGAAATGTGTGTTTGGAGCTCGATCTGAACGGTTCACTCATTGTTATCATTAGTTTGAGTTAGAAAGAGGGACTTCATGACTCTTCATGCTGCGATGCATGTTCATATAGAATACACTGGTAGATTCTGAACTCATGTTTTAACCCTGATGATAAAGGTTGATCTGCAGAGCTCTGCTGCCCCCTGCTGCTCGGTTAGATATTAACAATACATCTAATACTGTCTTACACTATCACACTCTGGACCACTTAGTCAGGTTTGAAATTGGCGGGTTATAAAGTGTTTACCTGTATTCCCTAAATAAATAACATTTCAAAACCAGCTGTGGAAGATTTTTTTTTTTTTCTAAAGTCAGTCTAGCAGGTTTTCCCAAGGACTTGTATTTAGTGCATACATACAATAGGAGAACAAATATAAATATTATATATTATATGATATTATTAAATGTATTTAAAAATAATAATAATATTATAAAAGCAATTCCAACAAATAAAATATACAAATAAAAAAAAGGAAATACACTAAGGATTTGGCAAATTACTGCAAAGAAAATCAGTGTATATTTATATATAATTTACTATAGGCATTGTGCTTTTCTTTTTCTTTTTGCTTTATATCCAAATAAATGAGGTTTAATTTGATATAATAGTGACTTATATTCGGCTCAGCCTTTTGTTGAACTGTATACAAAAGTTATGATGGATTAACATATATTCCTCTTGAATTGTACTGACTGTAAATATTACTATTAAATACGTTAAAACTCTATTAAAAAATGTTGGTCCGAGTGCAGTACAACGCTTTAAATAAAAATATTTAAAAAAGAAAAGTGATATTTTCTTAAGTCAACCGTTTTTGGCGCCCCCTGCAGGCGGTCAGCTGCATTGCAAGTCTAATACATTTGATTATTTAACCAAAATTCACAAATTTGACTCCAGGACACATTTTATTTAATTTGACTGTTTCCAATTTATTAAGCACCACGAGATTTATCTTCATTGTACACTCTGATGAATACATTATTATGATTATTACTATTTTCTTATGTTTCATTATTATTATTTTATTATTTTTTATTTCGTTTTTGTATTTTTATTTCTACAATTTTTTTTATATTATTATTATTTTATTATTTGTATTAATATAACAATTATTACCTCAGTAAATATTTCCTCATGTTCAGAAATATTAAGTATTCTGATATACTCCAGTAAAAGTACACATTTATCGTATAAATGGAGGTCATTTTAATGTGATTTGTACCATTAGGTATAATTGTGTGACTACTTTAAAAGTAATTCATTTGTAATCATTATGTATATTTATATTTAAGTTCTATCAGTTGAAATTATAACTAAGTGAAGTTATGTTGCAGTAATAAGACAGACCTCTAGAGGGCGCCAGATTATTATGTTTTCAGGATTTAGAGTTATTCTTTTCTGTTTAAATACACATATTTAAACTAACCATGCTAGGCTAACATTTACCCAGAGAGAGTGCTAATGCGTGCTGAATACTTCTCATTATTCCTGCAGTCTGTTTGATATTTACTAAAAAGGAAGTGAGTACATGTGACTTTAATAATAAGAGAAATAAATGTAATATATATTCACTGAAAGCTTCTTTGTTGTTGTTAAATGTGAAATATGATGAAAGACTCCCACTATGTTTATGTTTATTTAGGATCCCCATTAGCTTTTGCTCTTGACAAAAGCTACTCTTCCTGGGGTCCGACACTTAAAACAACAATAATACAAGACAAAAACATTCAAGACATAAGTCCTGACATCATCAACAATCTCATCCACTTTCAACATCAAACTCAGCCAAGGATGAGTGCACAAGACACCCACCAGCACAAAGCATGACTTTAGGGTTCACAGTTCACAGGGCACATGGTCATTAGTAGATGGCCCTTCAATCTCTGTTGAAAGAGGCTCTGGACTCTATGTCAGCGAGGTAGTTTGGCAATGAGTTCCTTTATAGCTCTGTAAGTCACAGAAGATTTCAGAAGATGTGTCCTGGGTTTAGGTGCCAGCAGATGATGTAGCTTGTCTAGTCTTATGGTCGTGCTCGTCTCTGCTAGAGATTTAAGCGAGAGAGAAACCGTACGGCTGTGAGCGGCGTGGGAATTATTGATAGTCTCCGAATGTTTTAAATTCTTAAAGGAATCGCTAATAACAGTATTTTAATGCAAAATGAATCTCCTGTGCTGCCACCTGCTGGCTGTGTGTGTGTGTGTGTGTGTGTGTGTGTGTGTGTGTGTGGTGTGTGTGTGTGTGTGTGTGTGTGTGTGTGTGTGTGTGTGTGTGTGTGTGTGTGTGTGTGTGTGTGTGTGTGTGTGTGTGTGTGGTGTGTGTGTGTGTTTGTGTGTGTGTGTGTAAACATCTAAAAGACAGCTTGAACTGGATAGATGGTTAGTCTTTTTTTCAAACATACCATACGTTCTGCATGTTAGTATATTGGGCCAATCGGGTTAGGCCCTACTGCCCCACTCCCTCAATAGGGAAGTCACGCTTTGGTGTTTAATTGCACAGATCCGACTTGATTGTTGTTGTGATGATGAAGGAAGAGGGACGAGGGAGGAAAATTCAGAGGGTGAAGAAGCAGAAAGCTAACTTGTTTGTAAAACGGACAGCACGTCAGTTTCAGGAAAAGATGACACCGGTTTTATGCATGACATGTCAAATATCCTGAAGCCCTACAAAAAAGGTACAAGTATATTGTGTTGAAAATATCGCAAAAAGTCGTAATATTGTATAATGTATTAGTTGCAAGTTGTATTTTGATAAAAATCACTGTGTAGTTTTTCAAAAAATATAATGGAAAAAGGAGAGAGAAAACAAATATCAGTGTGTTGAAAAAATATGAAAAAAGTAATGTTGTGTTAAAATAACATGAAAGAAATCAAAGTAAAGCATCTAAAAACATATATTTAAAAAAAAGTTATGATAGTCAAGTCAAGTTATCAAAACCGCAATGTTTCATCGAAACAGTGTTAAAATCACAAACTCTCCATTTAGAGTTTGATTCTTTAAGAAACTCATTTCATTACAGATTAATGAATATTTACCAAGTTATAAAGTTTTGCATCCATTAAAGTGTAACTATAAGTATCTTTGTAGGAGAAAAAACAAAAATCATTTAAGTTATTTCCAGAAAACTGGATTGTCTTACTAGAAAATGACTTTAAGAGTCACAGTCTTAAAGAAAATCTGTTCAGAAAAAAGTACTCCCTTCACTTTTTGTAACTCTTTCTCATAAAAAGTCCCTTGATCTCTTCTCCATCATAATCTTTGAGTTTGTAAACAGATGGTTGACGAGGTATGCGTTCGGACGCCGGAAATAATTCGTCGGTATAACTCTGTTCATATTTTTTATCAAAGACCCCTCTCACCTTGGAAATTCTTACAAGTTCCCCCTCCTTAAAGTTCATTTTCGTAGCACCTTTCCCCCACTGATGCTAGTGACCCCCCTTTGTATGCTAATTACCCCTTTGTTCGAGGTGTTATCACATGTAGGTGTGTTCAGTTAAACACTGAGATTTTCAACATACTACTCTACAAAATGATTTTTTCATATTCTTTGACAAACTATACTTGACTTTTTTACGGAAAATCATGACAAACTTTAATGTGACTTATTCTTAAATTTGCCATACTAAAGTAAGACTTGAAAATACTATATCGTTGTTTTTAAATTATATTTCAACATATAAAACAGAACTTTTGTTTTTGTTAACATAACATTGACTGGCTTTTCCTTGATCATTTCAACATGAAATACTATGATTTTTTTTTTTTTATGATACTTTAATATAGCATATTGGCGGAGATAATATTTACGGGCCCTTTGAGTAGAATGTTAAAAAGTAAGCTAGTCCCTGACTGTAGTGCCCACTCCTTAGGTTGGCTCCACTTAGGTTAAATTACTTAGTTAAAATGAGGACATTCTAAATATGGTTAAAGTGGAGTAATTTGAGCCTGATGATAAAGGTTGATCTGCAGAGCTCTGCTGCCCCTGCTGCTCGGTTAGATAATAACAATACATCTAATACTGTCTTACACTATCACACTGTGGACCACTGAGTCAGGTTTGAAATTGGAGGGTTGGAAAGGGTTTTTCTGTATTTCCCTAAATAAATAACATTTCAAAACCAGCTGTGGAAGATTTGGGTTTTTTTTAAAGTCAGTCTAGCAGGTTTTCCCAAGGACTTGTATTTAGTGCCTACATACAATAGGAGAACAAATATAAATATTATATATTATATGATATATTAAATGTATTTAAAAATAATAATATATATTATATAAACAATTCCAACAAATAAAATATACAAATAAAAAAAAAGGAAATACACAAAGGATTTGGCAAATTACTGCAAATAAAATCAGTGTATATTTATATATAATTTACTATAGGCATTGTGCTTTTCTTTTCTGCTTTATATCCAAAAAATGAGGTTTAATTTGATATAATAGTAACTTATATTCGGCTCAGGCTTTTGTTGAACTGTATACAAATAATGTGACGGATTAACATATATTCCTCTTGAATAGTACTGACTGTAAATATTAATATTAAATACGTTAAAACTCTAATAAAAAATGTTTGTCCGAGTGCAGTACAACGCTTTAAATAAAAATATTAAAAAAAAAAAAAGTGATTTCTTATTTTCTTAAGTCAACAGTTTTTGGCGCCACCTGCAGGCGGTCAGCTGCATTGCAAGTCTAATACATTTGATTATTTAACCAAAATTCACAAATTTGACTCCAGGACACATTTAATTTAATTCTTAAAGGAATCGCTAATAACAGTATTTTAATGCAAAATGAATCTCCTGTGTGTGTGTGTGTGTGTGTGTGTGTGTGTGTGTGTGTGTGTGTGTGTGTGTGTGTGGTGTGTGTGTGTGTGTGTGTGTGTGTGTGTGTGTGTGTGTGTGTGTGTGTGTGTGTGTGTGTTCACCTCTAAAGTATGTAAACCATCCTGTTTGGCATCAGTTCATCTCTTCACATGTCTCTGGGGACAATACAGTATATCGTATCGTATTACAAATACCATGTAAAACCAGGAAGTTCACGGATCCAGGAAATGTGTGTTTGGAGCTCGATCTGAACGGTTTACTCATTGTTATCATTAGTTTGAGTTAGAAAGAGGGACTTCATGACTCTTCATGCTGCGATGCATGTTCATATAGAATACACTGGTAGATTCTGAACTCATGTTTTAACCCTGATGATAAAGGTTGATCTGCAGAGCTCTGCTGCCCCCTGCTGCTCGGTTAGATATTAACAATACATCTAATACTGTCTGACACTATCACACTCTGGACCCCTGAGTCAGGTTTGAAATTGGAGGGTTATAAAGTGTTTACCTGTATATAAAAAAGCAGCTGTGGATGATTCTTTTAAAAAAAATCTAAAGTTAGTCTAGCAGGTTTTCCCAAGGAATTGTATTTAGTGCCTCTGCAAGAAATAGGAGAAAAAGTAGAAATATTATTAGAAATGTATTTATTTGAGTAATTGATATTATTAAATATATTATCATTTTGTTTACACCAAATAAAAAAATAAAAAGAGGAAATACAATAGGAATTTTGCAAATTACTACAAAAAATCAATATATATATTATATATCTTATTTACAATATATATGGCTTTATAACCAAAAAAGGAAGTTTAATTTGAGCCTTTTGTTGAACTTTATACAAATATTGTGACGGATTCAAATATATTCCTCTTGAATAGTACTGACTGTAACAATTCATATGAAATACACTAAAACTATATGAATCTGATTTGGTCCGATGTAAGCAGTACAACGCTTCAAATAAGAAAATAGAGAATACAAAATAAAAAAATTCTTATTAGTAAGTAACTGCAAAACAAGAGACATTTAATATCGACATACAGATGTTAACGACTTCCTGTTAGCTCGTATTGTTTTTAACTCAGGACCATATACCCGTTCGTCTAGAGCAGTGGTTCCCAAACGGTGAGCCGTGAGGCAAGTCCGGGTGTGCCGTGGAATTTTGTGACAACCATACGTTATTATTGTAATATACAACTACACAAAAATAATTATTTTTTAATGTACTATATCAGTACTTTGTATGCACTCATTTCATAATACAGAGGCAAACTCTATACCTAAAAACAATTATTTAAAAAAACATCCTCACAGAACCCCATATTTCGCTGTTAACGCAGTTGCAGGTGGGAATTATAAGACCGTGACACATCGAAGGCTGAAGGACAACATTAAAAGAGAGAAACACGCAAGAGGGAAAATGGAGCGCTTTCTTGTGCGGAGCAAACCACCAACCACCAGTGCAGAGACTGCCGACAACCCACCACCGAAAGAAAAGAGGAAACAAACTGTCAGCAGACAGTATGATGAAAGTTACCTGTCTTATGGCACTGCAGGCGAGCGGCAGGTTTTCCCTACAAATAGACGAATCTACTGAAATAAGTGGGGCTGCCCAACTTCTGGCAAACGTCAGATATGTTGATGCTGACTCTATCAAAGAGACGTTTTTCTTCTGCAAAGAAATGGAAAGCCATACTACGGGAGAAGATGGTGAATTACATCAAATCAAGGCCCTGAAATCTCGCCTCTTCTCCCAGCTGTGCGCCGAGATGGGAGCCGACCACCAAAGCCTGATCTCCACACAGAGGTACGTTGGCTGTCACGGGGAAAGTCCTATCCCGTCTTTATGAGCTTCGGGAAGAGCTTTTGGAGTTTTCACGTGAACACGCTGTCCCACATAAAGACAAGCTCGCGGATGAGAGGTGGTGCGCCAGGCTGGCTTACCTCGCAGACATATTTGGGCATCTCAACGAGTTAAACGCCAAGCTTCAGGGCAGGAATGAAAACATGTTATCATCCACAGACAAGATTCGGGGGTTTATGGGCAAACTTATCCTGTGGCGCGAGGCTTTGGAACAGGGCTCCATGGACATGTTCCCGCTGGCATCAGCTGCGCCGCAGGTAGCTAGGGAGCGCGCTGTATATGCCAAACACCTTCAGACCTTAAAAGAGAGGTTTGACCGCTATTTTCCACGTGTGGCTGACATCGAGGACTATGACTGGATCCGAGACCCATTCCACCAGGAATTCCCAACAGAAAAGCTCACTATGAAGAGAGAGAGGAGTGCGCAGAGCCCCACGCAGCGGAGGAGCCGCACAGCTCACTAAGAATCCTGTTCTTCGACTTCTCCAGCGCCTTCAACACGATCCAGCTGCTGGCTGAGAAGCTGTCAGTGATGCAGGTGGATCACAGCCTGGTGGCCTGGATCACAGACTACCTCACCAGCAGACCTCAGTATGTCAGACTGCAGGGCAGCGTGTCTGATGTGCTGCTGAGCAACACCGGAGCCCCCAAGGAACTGTGCTGTCACCATCCTGTTCACCCTCTACACCTCCGACTTCCACTTCAACTCCGGCTCGTGCCACCCACAGAAGTTCTCTGACGACTCCTCCACTGTCAGCTGCATCACATGACAATGAGGAGGAGTACAGGGCCCTGGTGGAGAACTTCGTAGGCTGGTGTGACAACAATCACCTCCAGCTCAACATCAGCAAGACTAAGGAGCTGGTGGTTAACTTCAGGAGGAGCAGGAAGAGGCCTCTGACCCCCATCACCATCAGGGGGGAGGAGGTGGAGGTTAACTTCAGGAGGAGCAGGAAGAGGCCTCTGACCCCCATCACCATCAGGGGGGGGGAGGTGGAGGTTAACTTCAGGAGGAGCAGGAAGAGGCCTCTGACCCCCATCACCATCAGGGGGGAGGAGGTGGAGGTTAACTTCAGGAGGAGCAGGAAGAGGCCTCTGACCCCCATCACCATCAGGGGGGAGGAGGTGGAGGTTAACTTCAGGAGGAGCAGGAAGAGGCCTCTGACCCCCATCACCATCAGGGGGAGGAGGTGGAGGTTAACTTCAGGAGGAGCAGGAAGAGGCCTCTGACCCCATCACCATCAGGGGGAGGAGGTGGAGGTTAACTTCAGGCGGAGCAGGAAGAGGCCTCTGACCCCCATCACCATCAGGGGGGAGGAGGTGGAGGTTAACTCAGGAGGAGCAGGAAGAGGCCTCTGACCCCCATCACCATCAGGGGGGAGGATGTGGAGGTTAACTTCAGGAGGAGCAGGAAGAGGCCTCTGACCCCCATCACCATCAGGGGGGAGGAGGTGGAGGTTAACTTCAGGAGGAGCAGGAAGAGGCCTCTGACCCCCATCACCATCAGGGGGGAGGAGGTGGAGGTTAACTTCAGGAGGAGCAGGAAGAGGCCTCTGACCCCCATCACCATCAGGGGGAGGAGGTGGAGGTGGTGAACAGCTACAAGTTCCTGGGAGTGCACTTGAACAATGAACTGGACTGGACAGACAACACTGATGCTCTCTTCAGGAAGGGCCAGAGCAAGCTGTTGTTCCTGAGGAGGCTCAGGTCCTTCAGCACGAGGCTGCTGCAGATGTTCTACCAGTCTGTGGTGGCCAGTGGGCTCTTCTTTGCCGTGGTGTGATGGGGGGGAAACACCAACACTAGGGACACTGGCAGGCTGAACAAGCTGGTGAGGAAGGCTAGCTCTGTAGTGGGAGTACAACTGGACACTCTGGAGGAGGTGGCAGAGGGGAGGACGAGGAGGAAGCTCGACAGCATCCTAGAGAACCCCTCCCACCCACTCCACGCAGAGCTAGAGAAGATGAGGAGTACGTTCAGTCAGACTCATCCCTCCACGACAACGCACCGCCTCGGACAGTCCTTTGAGCCGGTAGCCATCAGGCTGCACAACAAGGGGGCAATAATGAAAAAGAAATCAATCAAATCACTGGACATAAATATTCACTGTTTCCACAACCCATGTTAATATATTAGTAGAAGATCAAATATGTAGACAGATATGTCACTATATGTACAGATGTCACTTTTCACTTTTCACTTTAACTCATTCCGGACTTCATAACTTAGATGACCAAATATGTATTTATGCTGACAGTTATTTTACTCTTATGTTTACTCATCTCCTATTTCATAGTCTTTTATTATTATTATCATTATTAATTAAAAAAAAGTTTGATGTTATGAATCTGTGTGAATCTGTGCTGTCCTGTTTGTTCACGCTCACCCTGTTGCTGCTTTGTACTACTGAATTTCCCACGGGGATTAATAAAGGTCCATCTTATCTTATCTTATCTTATCTTATCTTATCTTATCTATTCTTATCTTAACAAATGTCCTTACGGGGATCCAGGAAATGTGTGTTTGGAGCTCGATCTGAACGGTTCACTCATTGTTATCATTAGTGTTAGAAAGAGGGACTTATTTTAGATAGTTTGAGCAATACATAATATACAAAAGTTACATTAATAATACACACAACACATAAATATATAAATATATAAATAACTTAAACAGAGAGCACGTTTGTATTCCAGTGAGATATTCGGTCACAGACTCAAAATGCCCCATGGCTGAGTCAGGGTTCTTCTTCTTCTTAGTTCGGTAATAACCTGCTTCATGTGATTTGATGTAGCTGCTTATTATATTCTGATTTAATATCATCTTGCATCTTGTTTTCCAGATCTTCATACACGTGATGCAAATTACAAGCCAAAAAAGTTCCCTGTGTTTTATGTCCATCTTTTCATCCAGAATACATGATTGACTTATATTTGACATTGAACTCTAAGCCGATGCCTCGCAAGAGCACACCTCCTCGGCTCTGTAGCAGTCCATGAGGAGGTGCAGTAGAGTCTCGTCCTCCTCACAGTTAACCATGGGACATGTTTTAGTGTTCACATAGCAGCTCCATGAGACCACAGCTCTGCTCTGAGATCAGCCACCTCACGTCTCTCATGCTCTCCGAAAGCTGCTTACATTTGATTCATTTTAAGACTTCACTACCTTCATCAGATGTTGGGTTTTTGTATGTTATATAACCTCCATATTTGAAATCATTTACCATTTTAAAAATCACTCTATTCGGTAGTCCGATCCAATCTATCTCTGAATGTGCAAGTTCAGTTATGAAGCATAAACTAGTTTGTAATAGGGTCCATTTCTGGCTTTGCCTCTTCTTTTGTTCCATCCTCAACCCAAAGTGCTTTCCTATTTATAGCAGCTGTAATATTTTGTACAAAGGTAATGTTGAGTGTCATGCCAGGTCTATGTGGGGTACAACAAGGGAAGTCACTAAACGTTATTTATTATTCAAAAGTAAGGAATATGGAGGCCTGATATATTCATTCTTTCCTCTTGTGAGTACTGGATTGCCACAACAAGTTAATCCAAGTATTTTAATTTCTTTTTTCACTTGAATGTTTATATCCCTTTTGGCATCGTCAGCGCCGATCCAAACACCTTCAGTTTTGTTGTGGTTTAATTTAGCTCCTGATGCCAATTCATATAGGTTTAGGTGGTTTGTTCGAACATCCGGTTTTCTATAATAACAGTGACATCATCTGCATAGGCGATGGCAGGTATGTTGGGCGCATGGCCAACTGGTGTTCCTGATATTAACTTGTCATTGTTTATAAGTTTAATTAATGGACTTATGGCTAGCACGTTGCCCTCCTGCTTAACCCCTCTTTCAACATTACATGCACTGGTTAACACACCGTTTACATTTTTACAGACACAAGATTTAAAATATAAACACTTAATCATGACTCTTCATGCTGCGATGCAACCATTCATTATTATTATTTTAGTTATTTTTTGTATTGTATAATTACAATTTTATTATTTTTTATTTCGTTTTTGTATTTTTATTTGATGGAAGACTCCCACTATGTTTATGTTTATTTAGGATCCCCAGTAGCTTTTGCTCTTGACAAAAGCTACTCTTCCTGGGGTCCGACACTTAGGGTGCCAGCAGATGATGTAGCTTGTCTAGTCTTATGGTCGTGCTCGTCTCTGCTAGAGATTTAAGCGAGAGAGAAACCGTACGGCTGTGAGCGGCGTGGGAATTATTGATAGTCTCCGAATGTTTTGAATTCTTAAAGGAATCGCTAATAACAGTATTTTAATGCAAAATGAATCTCCTGTGCTGCCACCTGCTGGCTGTGTGTGTGTGTGTGTGTGTGTGTGTGTGTGTGTGTGTGTGTGTGTGTGTGTGTGTGTGTGTGTGTGTGTGTGTGTGTGTGTGTGTGTGTGTGTGTGTGTGTGTGTGTGTGTGTGTGTGTGTGTGTGTGTGTGTGTGTGTGTGTGTGTGTGTGTGTTCACCTCTAAAGTATGTAAACCATCCTGTTTAGCATCAGTTCATCTCTTCACATGTCTCTGTGGACAATAAAGTATATCGTAACGTATTACAAATAACATGTAAAACCAGGAAGTTCACGGATCCAGGAAATGTGTGTTTGGAGCTCGATCTGAACGGTTCACTCATTGTTATCATTAGTTTGAGTTAGAAAGAGGGACTTCATGACTCTTCATGCTGCGATGCATGTTCATATAGAATACACTGGTAGATTCTGACCTCATGTTTTAACCCTGATGATAAAGGTTGATCTGCAGAGCTCTGCTGCCCCTGCTGCTCGGTTAGATATTAACAATACATCTAATACTGTCTCACACTATCACACTCTGGACCCCTGATACCCCATTCACACCAACGGTGTTTCAGGGCCGGTTCGGAGCTGGAGCTTGAAAAGCACCGGGTTTTCCTGTTCACACCGCAGCGGAGCAGCCTCTAAGCTCCGGAATCCGGTTCGTTTCGAGCACCAAAAAGTTGTCCGTCTAGAAGCAAGAACCGCATACGTCACGCTTACGTCGGAGGGGGTGAGATTAACCTGAGCTAACAGTTAAGGCGAGTACGGCAAATAAAAGTTGTAACAAGCAGTAGTGCTGAGCAAAGTGACTAGAACGCAACCACACACTTGTTAAAAAAAAACACACTTTATAAAGTCAGGCAACACTAACCAGGCTTCGTGTGATTCTGTTTATTTGTACCTTACTTTGACCATCCGTTCGCTGTTATTGATCATTGTGGAGAGCAGGCAGACGTTTTGTTTGTTATTATAGCAGCTATCAGATGGAATCAATACATGGGCTGCACAGGTTGTCATGTCCGACTATCACAAGTAGAATCATAATGAAAAATACGCCGGTAAAAAGTGCCTGTAGAAAACGGCTTAGCAAGTAGTCAGTTTAGCTTCGGTTGCTATGCTAACATCACCCATGTTATACCAGAGAAACTTTCATAACAGCGTTGTGATGCCAAACAGCGTCAGACTGACACCAAACAGCGTCAATTCAGACTGACACACATTCACTTAAGGGGAACTGGGGATATGTATCAGCTGCTTGTGTGACAGTCAGACAGTGAATACTTTAGAGCCGTGTGAGCTAACCCGGAGCTAACGGGAGAATACACTCCCGTTGAAGAGCAGCCAGCACTGCAGCGGTCACTAAATGAAACACATTAATAAACAATGAACCACGGCACTCTGGAGAAAAGTATAAGGTTGGAGAAGTCGTTATTTAATTTAATCTGGCTTCGTATGATTAAAAGCAACACGATCATCGACCCGACACAGTCCCGGCCCGTTGTTGTTGTGAGGTGAGCTCCGTTGGGGAGAAACTCAGCGACGTAAACTGTGACGTCATGACGCAGCAGCGGCAGCACCAGTAGGGCTCTGAGCGGTGTGAAAAGAGCCGGCGCTAAACCGAAGAACCGGTTCTGAACCAGAAAAGCTCTAGCACGGAGCTAGAAGGGGAAAAGCCTTGGTGTGAAAGGGGTATAAGTCAGGTTTGAAATTGGAGGGTTGTAACGGGTTTTTCTGTATTTGCCTAAATAAATAACATTTAAAAACCAGCTGTGGAAGATTTGGGTTTTTTTTAAAAGTCAGTCTAGAAGGTTTTCACAAGGAATTGTATTTAGTGCATACATACAATAGGAGAACAAATATAAATATTATATATTATATGATATTATTAAATGTATTTAAAAATAATAATATATATTATAAAAACAATTCCAACAAATAAAATATACAAATAAAAAAAAGGAAATACACAAAGGATTTGGCAAATTACTTCAAAGAAAATCAGTGTATATTTATATATAATTCACTATAGGCATTGTGGTTTTCTTTTTCTGCTTTATATCCAAAAAAATGAGGTTTAATTTGATATAATAGTGACTTATATTCGGCTCAGCCTTTTGTTGAACTGTATACAAAAGTTATGATGGATTAACATATATTCCTCTTGAATAGTACTGACTGCAAATATTAATATTAAATACATTAAAACTCTGTTAAAAATGTTGGTCCGAGTGCAGTACAACGCTTTAAATAAAAATATTAAAAAAAGAAAAGTGATATTTTCTTATTTTCTTAAGTCAACCGTTTTTGGCGCCCCCTGCAGGCGGTCAGCTGCATTGCAAGTCTAATACATTTGATTATTTAACCAAAATTCACAAATTTGACTCCAGGACACATTTTATTTAATTTGACTGTTTCCAATTTATTAAGCACCACGAGATTTATCTTCATTTTACACTCTGATGAATACATTATTATGATTATTACTTTTCTTATGTTTCATTATTATTATTTTATTATTTTTTGTATTGTATAATTACAATTTTATTATTTTTTATTTCGTTTTTGTATTTTTATTTCTACAATTTTTTTATTATTATTATTATTATTTGTATTAATATAACAATTATTACCTCAGTAAATATTTCCTCATGTTCAGAAATATTAAGTATTCTGATATACTCCAGTAAAAGTACACATTCATATAAATGTAGGTCATTTTAATGTGATTTGTACCATTAGGTATAATTGTGTGACTACTTTAAAAGTAATTCATTTTAATCATTATGTATATTTATATTTAAGTTCTATCAGTTGAAATTATAACTAAGTGAAGTTATGTTGCAGTAATAAGACAGACCTCTAGAGGGCGCCAGATTATTATGTTTTCAGGATTTAGAGTTATTCATTTCTGTTTAAATATACATATTTAAACTAACCATGCTAGGCTAACATTTACCAGAGAGAGTGCTAATGTGTGCTGAATACTTCTCATTATTCCTGCAGTCTGTTTGATATTTACTAAAAAGGAAGTGAGTACATGTGACTTTAATAATAAGAGAAATAAATGTAATATATATTCACTGAAAGCTTCTTTGTTGTTGTTAAATGTGAAATATGATGGAAGACTCCCACTATGTTTATGTTTATTTAGGATCCCCAGTAGCTTTTGCTCTTGACAAAAGCTACTCTTCCTGGGACACTTAAAACAACAATAATACAAGACAACAACATTCAAGACATAAGTCCTGACATCATCAACAATCTCATCCACTTTCAACATCAAACTCAGCCAAGGATGAGTGCACAAGACACCCACCAGCACAAAGCATGATTTAGGGTTCACAGTTCACAGGGCACATGGTCATTAGTAGATGGCCCTTCAATCTCTTGTTGAAAGAGGCTCTGGACTCTATGTCAGCGAGGTAGTTTGGCAATGAGTTCCTTTATAGCTCTGTAAGTCACAGAAGGTTTCAGAACATGTGTCCTGGGTTTAGGTGCCAGCAGATGATGTAGCTTGTCTAGTCTTATGGTCGTGCTCGTCTCTGCTAGAGATTTAAGCGAGAGAGAAACCGTACGGCTGTGAGCGGCGTGGGAATTATTGATAGTCTCCGAATGTTTTGAATTCTTAAAGGAATCGCTAATAACAGTATTTTAATGCAAAATGAATCTCCTGTGCTGCCACTGCTGGCTGTGTGTGTGTGTGTGTGTGTGTGTGTGTGTGTGTGTGTGTGTGTGTGTGTGTGTGTGTGTGTGTGTGGTGTGTGTGTGGTGTGTGTGTGTGTGTGTGTGTGTGTGTGTGTGTGTGTGTGTGTTCACCTCTAAAGTATGTAAACCATCCTGTTTGGCATCAGTTCATCTCTTCACATGTCTCTGTGGACAATAAGTATATCGTGTCGTATTACAAATAACATGAAAACCAGGAAGTTCACGGATCCAGGAAATGTGTGTTTGGAGCTCGATCTGAACGGTTCACTCATTGTTATCATTAGTTTGAGTTAGAAAGAGGGACTTCATGACTCTTCATGCTGCGATGCATGTTCATATAGAATACACTGGTAGATTCTGAACTCATGTTTTAACCCTGATGATAAAGGTTGATCTGCAGAGCTCTGCTGCCCCCTGCTGCTCGGTTAGATACTAACAATACATCTAATACTGTCTCACACTATCACACTCTGGACCACTGAGTCAGGTTTGAAATTGGAGGGTTGTAAAGTGTTTTTCTGTATTACCCTAAATAAATAACATTTCAAAACCAGCTGTGGAAGATTTGGGATTTTTTTCTAAAGTCAGTCTAGCAGGTTTTCCCAAGGACTTGTATTTAGTGCATACATACAATAGGAGAACAAATATAAATATTATATATTATAGATATTATTAAATGTATTTAAAAATAATAATATATATTATAAAAGCAATTCCAACAAATAAAATATACAAAAAAAAAAAGGAAATACCCTAAGGATTTGGCAAATTACTGCAAGAAAAATCTGTGTATATTTATATATAATTCACTATAGGCATTGTGGTTTTCTTTTTCTGCTTTATATCCAAATAAACGAGGTTTAATTTGATATAATAGTGACTTATATTCGGCTCAGCCTTTTGTTGAACTGTATACAAAAGTTATGACGGATTAACATATATTCCTCTTGAATAGTACTGACTGTAAACATTAATACTAAATACGTTAAAACTCTATTAAAAAATGTTGGTCCGAGTGCAGTACAACGCTTTAAATAAAAATATTAAAAAAAGAAAAGTGATATTTTCTTATTTTCTTAAGTCAACAGTTTTTGGCGCCCCTGCAGGCGGTCAGCTGCATTGCAAGTCTAATACATTTGATTATTTAACCAAAATTCACAAATTTGACTCCAGGACACATTTTATTTAATTTGACTGTTTCCAATTTATTAAGCACCACGAGATTATCTTCCTTTTACACTCTGATGAATACATTATTATGATTATTACTATTTCTTATGTTCATTTTATTATTTTTTGTATTGTATAATTACAATTTTATTATTTTTTATTTCGGTTTTGTATTTTTATTTCTACAATTTTTTTATATTATTATATTATTTGTATTAATATAACAATTATTACCTCAGTAAATATTTCCTCATGTTCAGAAATATTAAGTATTCTGATATACTCCAGTAAAAGTACACATTTATCGTATAAATGTAGGTCATTTTAATGTGATTTGTACCATTAGGTATAATTGTGTGACTACTTTAAAAGTAATTCATTTTCAATCATTATGTATATTTATATTTAAGTTCTATCAGTTGAAATTAATAATAGTGAAGTTATGTTGCAGTAATAAGACAGACCTCTAGAGGGCGCCAGATTATTATGTTTTCAGGATTTAGAGTTATTCTTTTCTGTTTAAATATACATATTAAACTAACCATGCTAGGCTAACATTTACACAGAGAGAGTGCTAATGCGTGCTGAATACTTCTCATTATTCCTGTAGTCTGTTTGATATTTACTAAAAAGGAAGTGAGTACATGTGACTTTAATAATAAGAGAAATAAATGTAATATATATTCACTGAAAGCTTCTTTGTTGTTGTTAAATGTGAAATATGATGGAAGACTCCCACTATGTTTATGTTTATTTAGGATCCCCATTAGCTTTTGCTCTTGACAAAAGCTACTCTTCCTGGGTCCGACACTTAAAACAACAATAATACAAGACAACAACATTCAAGACATAAGTCCTGACATCAACAACAATCTCATCCACTTTCAACATCAATCTCAGCCAAGGATGAGTGCACAAACACCCACCAGTACAAAGCATGACTTTAGGGTTCACAGCTCACAGGGCACATGGTCATTAGTAGATGGCCCTTCAATCTCTTGTTGAAAGAGACTCTGGACTCTATGTCAGCGAGGTAGTTTGGCAATGAGTTCCTTTATAGCGCTATAAGTCACAGAAGATTTCAGAAGATGTGTCCTGGGTTTAGGTGCCAGCAGATGATGTAGCTTGTCTAGTCTTATGGTCGTGCTCGTCTCTGCTAGAGATTTAAGCGAGAGAGAAACCGTACGGCTGTGAGCGGCATGGGAATTATTGATAGTCTCCGAATGTTTTGAATTCTTAAAGGAATCGCTAATAACAGTATTTTAATGCAAAATGAATCTCCTGTGCTGCCACCTGCTGGATGGTGTTGTGTGTGTGTGTGTGTGTGTGTGTGTGTGTGTGTGTGGTGTGTGTGTGTGTGTGTGTGTGTGTGCGTGCGTGCGTGCGTGCGTGCGTGTGTGTGTGTGTGTGTGTGTGTGCGTGTGGTGTGTGCGTGCGTGCGTGTGTGTGTGTGTGTGTGTGTGTGTGTGTGTGTGTGTGTGTGTGTGTGTGTGTTTGTGTGTGTGTGTGTGTGTGTGTGCGTGTGTGTGTGTGTGTGTGTGTGTGTGTGTGTGTTGTGTGTGGTGTGTGTGTGTGTGTGTGTGTGTGTGTGTGTGTGTGTGTGTGTGTGTGTGTGTGTGTGTGTGTGGTGTGTGTGTGTGTGTGTGTGTGTGTGTGTGTGTGTGTGTGTGTGTGTGTGTGTGTGTGTGTGTGTGTTCACCTCTAAAGTATGTAAACCATCCTGTTTGGCATCAGTTCATCTCTTCACATGTCTCTGTGGACAATAAAGTATATCGTATCGTATTACAAATAACATGAAAACCAGGAAGTTCACGGATCCAGGAAATGTGTGTTTGGAGCTCGATCTGAACGGTTCACTCATTGTTATCATTAGTTTGAGTTAGAAAGAGGGACTTCATGACTCTTCATGCTGCGATGCATGTTCATATAGAATACACTGGTAGATTCTGAACTCATGTTTTAACCCTGATGATAAAGGTTGATCTGCAGAGCTCTGCTGCCCCCTGCTGCTCGGTTAGATACTAACAATACATCTAATACTGTCTCACACTATCACACTCTGGACCCCTGAGTCAGGTTTGAAATTGGAGGGTTATAAAGTGTTTTTCTGTATTAATAAAAAGCAGCTGTGGATGATTCTTTTAAAAAGAATCTAAAGTTAGTCTAGCAGGTTTTCCCAAGGAATTGTATTTAGTGCCCCTGCAACAAATAGGAGAAAAAGTAGAAATATTATTAGAAATATATTTATTTAAGTAATTGATATTATTAAATATATTATCATTTTTTTTACACCAAATAAAATATACAAAAAAGAAGAAATACAATAGGAATTTTGCAAATTACTACAAAAAATCAATATATATTTATATATCTTATTTACAATATATTGGCTTTATAACCAACAAAAGAAAGTTTAATTTGAGCCTTTTGTTGAACTTTATACAAATATTGTGAAGGATTCAAATATATTCCTCTTGAATAGTAGTGACTGTAACAATTCATATTAAATACATTAAAACTATGTTAATCTGATTTGGTCCGATGTAAGCAGTACAACGCTTAAAATAAGAAAATAGAGAATACAAAAATAAAATGTGATATTTTCAATTAGTAAGTAACTGCAAAACAAGAGCTATTTAATATCGACATACAGATTTTAACAACTTCATATTAGCTCGTAATTAGTCAAGCACTTGCTCAGTCAGTAGGGCAGGGGTACTCAAACTTTTTTATTAAAGGTCCAGTTGTGAACTTTATACAAGGTCACTGGTCCGGATCAATGCCTCAGAGAGAGAGAGACTACAGACTGAGAAGAGGAAGCCACTGACAGATGTGTTGATGAATCTAACATGCGATGCAGAGTTCAGTATGTGAGGACAGAAAGAGTTCAGTTACTCTGAGACTAAAGTGATGCATCAGGTCAACAGAGACACAGCTTTGAGTTTCTAAGACGGAGAAAGTGTACTGACCCTGGTTAGTGGAGCAGCTCAGCAGGGAGGTGAGGACTGAGGAGAAACCACAGGTTAGTCCAGTGGTTCTCAAACATTTTCTGTCAGGCCCCCCTTTGGAGAAAACAAAAAGTCGGCCCCCCAACACAAATAGTCACGTAATGGGCCAAGTTAACATTTATTAAAATACATCAATATGAACGTGAGCATTCCTTTGCTAGAACAGTGATAATAAAACAATGCTCCATAATTCTGTGTGGTCAAAAAATAAATACATAATACAATTGTGCAATCCCTTTGCTAGAACAGTAAGTTATAATACTTTGCCACTCTGCAATCTGTGCTAAAAATGAAAAGAAAGAAAATGCTGATATTTGGCAGCAAAGTGTGTCTCAGCATTAGTGGCTGCAATGAGCCTGTTTTGCACATTTCTTCAAAACGGGGTTGCAGGCTCAGTGGCGGCGCCAGAGATTTCTGTCGGGGGTGCTGTGGGGTAGCTTGACGTTTCATAGAGGCTGCTCAAACATTTAGGGTTTCCCATTAATGTACCGGGCGCTACAGTGGAACTTTCTACTGCAACAATCCCCACACATATACACAGTGTACCTGCGACTGTTACAATGAAGGCTCGATAATCAGCTCAAGGCATATAGGTGTAAGCAGGGGTAAAGTGCTATTTTAATAAGTGGGGAGTGGACCGAACATAGGAGGTCCGGAGGCATGCTCCCCCGGGAAGATTTTATTTTAAATATTGAAGTTAAAAGCATCAATCTGGTGCACTTTGAGAGCAACATGAAGAGATCTATGGATACCTCTCTCAACACCCTTATGAAACAGAACTGTAAACAGATGTACTTTTTCTTTATGGATATTTTACAAATCACTCCCCTTTTAAACTCTATTCTTGTTTTACTGTCCTACAGATGGAGCGTCTTATTTTGGACAGTTTGAAACGCGAGGGTCGTGATTGGCTCGTGCACGGTCCGTGATCGGCCCGTGATCGGTTCGTGATGAAGAGCCGGCCCCCAGTCTGACTTGATACCGCCCCCGTGATAAATAAATGTAATTATTGTGAAGCCAGCTGCAATGGATCATTGATCCACCAGGGGGTGCAGTGGGGTTCCACACTGGAGCTCATGTGAAATCAACTTCGATACAGTACGCTGGATGTACAGTATGTCTGGTACTAATGTATAGCGGATCTTTGTTAAGATCCATATGTCACGGATAGGATCATAGTCTGTGCTAAATAAGACATGTAATCATTTACAAAACATCACCATGTTGTTATTTAACAAAATAATGTTGTTTAGTCGAAAAAAAAAACGAGAGGAAATGCAGCCGGCTCTCCGATTTTTAATCCTAATTTAATCATCATCTTCACCACGATCATTTATGTTTATGTTCGCCGAATTGACATGAAATCACTGACAAATATGAATATTCTGTATTCAACTTCATTAAAACGATCAGGATCACTGGGTGTTATTTTTCCCCACAATGAGAAATAGTCAGAAAAGCAGAAAAAGAACACTCAAACCGAGAGATGAGTTATTATTACAACGTGACTTCACTATTATTTAACAACTGTTTTTATTGGGTTCTTTTATTTGGGGTTAAGTAGCCTATAGGTGAATTGCACTAATGTGGGAAGATCGTGATGTCTCCTCCGATCTGCTTTATGATCTTCTTTCTCCCGCTGTGTAGATTGGGGGACCGCTGTCCTCTGTCTTCAATGTTCGACATTGTGTGAAACAGAGGATTTCGAATTAAGGTGACTGAGGCTTTTTAACATAGACTTTTTTCAGATGTCTGAGTGTAATATCTGCATTTTCTATTTTGGTTTGATAAGGACACATCCTGGGGATTGTGTTTACAAACATTGACCATACCGTTCACCATCCCCCACCCCCCTACTGTATGTTTTTTTGACTTTGTTTGCCTACATGTAAATGGGTGGCATTTAGTACCTACCCCCCTCTGAGTGAATACCTGCTTAGCTACTTGGCACTAAGTACAGATATGTCTACCCTTTCTTCTTAGAGTTAGCCAAGAGGCTATTTTTCATCTGTAGTTAGTTAGATTTTAAAAGTCAATCTAAAACACATTTCATTTTAAACAAGTAAATACAATACATTTAAAACATGCAACATACACTGTAAACAAAATCTGTAATCTAGGCAGTAAATTGCTGTATTACCCACAGTCATTTACTTTGAATTTGTAATACAGTGTGATACTGTACATTATGCTGCACTGTGGGAATATTATCCTTAGGCGGGAAATGTATGTAAGCTGGAGTCTGAAATAAGCTAAAAATATGTATTTCTTAATAAACTAAATAGGCCACCATTGGTAGCAGTTCTCATTATATACTTCTCAGTAACTGCTCCCCTTAAATTAAATGTATTCTGTAGATTTTGGGGATTCATTAATGCATTTATTGCCATCACCATGCTTTTTCAAGACTCTTTTAAATTCTATCATTTTATAGGCCTATTTAAGTTTCACTTTTCTGAAAATAACAAAGCAGGGTTGAGGAAATATTCCCAACTGCATCTTCAAAAGTAATCCAAATAGCTACATCAGCATCTAGCAAATGAAAAGCTTTCTTTGTAGACACACAGATCAACTGTAGTGGCACAGTGGCAAATCCCTGCTGTGACTATTTGGACGTTTTAGGAATATTTTCCTATACCTGTTGACTTCACATCTTGTACACATTTAATTAGGAGCAAAACACACACTTCAAGTCAGATCATCACCCTTAGCTATTTTAATTACCTCTCAAACAACCTAAACTAGTTATAAATGTTTATTTTTACTGTCGGCCGGGTCAGCTGCTGCATGAGACAGACACTGAAAAGTATTATCATCTGAAATTAATCATTATGTTATTAGTATTAAATATATATAAGTATTTTTACAGCTTGTATTTTTTTACCAAGTGTTTTTATTGCTCTTGGGGCATTAAAAACAAGATTTTAACTTTAGTTTTTTATATAATATCTGCATTTTCTCTTGTGAAAAACTAAGTCTTAGTTTGGCCATAGTTATTTAATATATAAAGACTATATATTATTGAATTACAAGATTAGATATACTTTATTTGATCTAAAATATTGATGTGTTCAAATGCTCTTCTAAACAAAACTGAAAGTCCATGAAAAGTTGTCTTCCTGTTTTTGTGAAGGAAGCGCCATCTCCTGGTTAAATCCTGAAATTGAAAATCTGGCAACGCCCTCTTGGAAAATAGTGGGAGGGCTTAACATTCCCAGATACTGGTCTTTGGCAGGTCTTAGGCAGGTAACTGGCAGGTAGTAGGCAGGAAGCAGTAAGCTGGAGTCTGAAATAAGATGCTCCATCTGTACGTGAAATAAGTTATTTAGAGACTATGGATGGCGAGGATACATGTAATAAAGAGATCTACAAACATTACACGTGTGACCTAAAGTCAGACGGCCAGGCCCTCCCATTGACATTTCTGCCCTCCCCAATAAAGAAGTTTAAAAAAATTCTCAGACAGAATATATGATTGGAGACGAAACAGCCAATCATAACGTTAACAATTCACGAGCGCCTTGCCCAAGTTCGAGTCCCACTGCAGTCAGCATGTCGTTGTGTCCCTGAGACACTTCACCTCAAATTGCTCCTGTGGGGTTGTCGACAGTATTGAGTATGTAAGTCTCTTTGAATAAAAGTGACATGTCATGTAATGTTATCAGGTGTGTTCTGTTCTCGGTTAGCCGCGACCAAACCAGAACAAATGGAGCTGTTTGTCGGCGTAGTGAAAGGGAGCGCTCTGTAGCTGCAGGAGTCTTTAGGAAGTAACACAGAGAATAAAAAGATGTCCAAAGGAGTTCTTCTTCAGGTTTACCTCAGAGACGAGTACAGGACGTCCGGCTCGGGGACGATCTCTGCTAAAAACAGGAGAAATTTTATTAAATATACATGAAAACAGGAAGTCACTGCTTTAATAACATAATAATATGTATATCTGCAATCATGTAGAACTGTGTGTGTGCAGAGTTAAACTTAACTGATTTAATCTATAATAGCTTTTCAATATAAGGTATTTTGTTTAGGTTATTTAAAGGGTGTATCTTTATTTAAAAAAAATACTATTTCTTTTTAAAAAACTTTAATTTGTATAAAAATATTTGTCTTTATTTAACATGTATTATTTTGTATGTTTGTATACTAAAAGCTTCATGAAAGACTTTTTTTTCTGTCATACATTGTAAATCATTTTAATTCCCCAGTATTTCATTTTTATTTTTTATTTAGTAAATTCTTGTTTTTATAGTTTTATAATGGCTTTTAATTAATTTTGCATTGGTGTGTATTAAAAGTTTACATTTGTATGAAATACTCATTTTGTTAATATCACACAGTATATGCATTTAAAGGAATATTTTAGGAATTACTCTTTTGCTCTTTCTTGTGTGAGTGTTCAGTGGACATTGTTAGCTTAGCTTAGCATAGTGAATGAAAGCAGAGGGAACTGTTAGCATCTGTTGGTGTACCTCTCCTCCTGTTTGTGTTGATCACGATCTCTCCGTAACAGACGTCTCTCTTCGTCTTCACTTCAGAGTAAACTGCAGCTGGACCGCTCTCTGCACGGTGAAACACATCATCAGAGTTACATGTTATATTATACATGGGATATAATTCATGTAATATAATACATATAATATAACAATAATAAAGCTGCTAGGGATTAACTGGTCCTGTAGCATGAGAACAATGAAAGGTGTTCTTCTGAAACAGGAAGGCGGTCGACCACAGAGCTACCCGCCCCGATTAAAATGCATTTCGCGTGGGCGAGAAAAACCAAGACGTCTCTATGAGATGAACGCTTCTCTGGAAATGTACCTGCTGTGGTTTTACGAGCAGAGTATACCGACCAACTTTATTGAATGTATTTATTAGCGAGAAGTAGTCCCAGCCGAATACTCGATTCTGATTGGTCAAACTGGACATTTCAGAGGTTGTTAATACTCAATAAAACATTGTTGCTAAACTAAATAATGACCATTGCTAACGAGGATTTGGCAAGGGAAGGAAAGAGGTTAAAAGACTCTGGAAGTCAGAGAAATCACCAGAAATAAAGTAGATATAGAATAAATCCAGAATCAACAGGAATACACTGTCAACATCGTTGCTTCTCCACAAATAAGGGGACATTTTAAAATGTAATATCTTTCTTATTCAGCCAGTGTTTGTGGGTTTTTAAATCAACACAACCAAACAACTTTACGTTAAAAAATTAAACAGATGTTTACTTTATCCCAATTTAAAAAGAATACGATCAGCATATATGGTTAGTATTTGCCCTTTACCTTTGTAGATCAAATTTATGGGAAAAAAGTGCTAAAAATTAGGACAATCTCTAAAGGGTTGAACTTGGGATGGCAGTTACAAAGTTTAGAGGTATAATTTAATTTCTGATTAATTATTTTTTATTATTAAATGTCCTGTTTAATAACATGTCTTAACTTACATTACTACTTTCTGATGAATATATTTACCATCTGCTTCTCATACTTTAGTAACACTTATATGAAAAATAATTATTTACGCTTCTCACATACATCCATGGCTGACCAACAGCAGTGAATATCAGGGTATATCTTTAAGAACAATGTGAACAAGTTTTTTCTTTACACCTCTGCTTCTTGGAACGCGGAAAATAGCTCTCACAACTGCGATGGAAACTTAGCAACCAGAGCTGCTAGATTTTATCAAGGAATTACGACATGTTGACCAAAATGAACATGTTGGTACGTCAAACAAACTACACATATGTGCATGCATGTGCAATTATAATGATATATTGAATGTAATATAATATTTATAATTTACTCATATTATTTTTTGTGTTATTAACAGTCCTGCAGTGCAGTGTGTGCAGGTCAACACTTCTGAAGTGTTTTCCATCAGCTGCTAGCTTGTGTTAACCACAAGGTACAAGACACACGTTCTCACACAACACATGCTATCATCAATTAAAATAGACCTCACTACAGTCTGAAACTTAGGCACTAGTACAAATTGATTTATAGATTTTATTCCCTTCTAAAATATATTTATTTAGGAGAACATTGTCTTTTCAAAATTGTCCCCAAAAGTTATAAAATTCCGGATGGTCCTCAAATTGATATTAGAACAAGAACACACACACACAGTCCCTGAGAACCAATCATTACCTCGGCCCCGTCGGCTCTGTTTGATTGGCTTGTTCCGGCTTTGGGATATTTTGACATCGCTGTATGTGACGTCTTCTCCCTTTTCCACTTCAGCAGCTGAAAATAACACAAAGACACATAATGTCCCTCGATTTATTACCGATTCTTAAGACAATGTGAAACGTAGCATTTTCAAATCTACAATTTCAAACTCAAACTGCAGTAAAATATAATGTGAAATGATCAAAAGCTCACTGATTGGATGAATGAATGGGCATCTAGTTGACAGAAATGTAATTCGTTAATATGCTTAGGCTTTTGTATTGCAGGAAAGTCGTTATCAGCAGTCTCTTTGTGAATTAAGACGAAGTATATATTCAGTGTTTTGCATCATTTTGAACCTACATAAAAATAAAAAAGGTGTTCTCCTAATAGAAAAATTATTTGTAGAATTGCGTGAGTTGAGTGTATAAAAACTTCCCTAGTAAATGTGGTTCTTAAAATGAGAGCTGCAGCAATTTTATTTTTGTTTAGTTGTTGTTAGGGAGGCTGTGGTGCACTGGACTATTGCGTTGATGTTGGGATCAGGGGAGCACAGGTTCAAACCCCACTGCAGTCAGCATGTCGTTGTGTCCCTGAGACACTTCACCCCAAAGTGCTCCTGTGGGGATTGCCCACAGTATTGAGTATGTAAGTTGCTTTGGATAAAAGCGTCTAACAAGTAACATGTCATGTTTTGTTGTCTGTGTCTGACCTTCAGGTTTCCTTCGGATGCATCGTCGCACCAGAACAACCAGAACCACCAACAGAACCAGCAGAACCAGAACACAGAGTGATGCAGTAACAGGAAGCAACCAGAAGGAAGGAGGCGTTGAAGTGGAAGTTGGAGAAACAGAGCTGGAGGTAGGAGGTCTTGTAGTGGTGGTGGGTTTCTCTAAAAAGAACAAACAAATAATGAAAAGCACAGAAATAAACATTTCACCGTCCATCTTGTTTTATTTAGTATTTGTGTTTCAGGTTGAAACTAATGGACAGTAATTCCTAATATGAAGCTTTACAGAGTGGAGCAGGAATAAGTCCCAACACTTGAAATGAGCATTATTAAGATATTTAATTTTATGGCAGATTATTTTCTGCAATCATCCAAAATCCAATGGAGAAATCCCATTGGCTTTTTGTGGGGAACCAGGGATATGCTGCATTCAGGGTCCGCTACAGAAATACAATGAGTCCTGAAACCAAAGGAAAGCTCCTCACCTGAGACAGACAGCCGGCTCTCTGGAGACTCTCCTTTACCCTGGACGCTACACTTGTAGAGGCCTTCATCAGACCTGGAGACATGGAGGAGGGTCATGTGACCATCAGACTCAGTCCTGATGGAGACGCCATCTTTGTAGAAATCAGCAGAGGGGGGGTCGGCCATCTTTGTTCTACAGATCAGAGTGACGTCATCTCCCTCCATCACAGGGAGGGCAGGACTCTGCAGGATCACTGATCCACCTGAACACAGAGACAGAAACAACATCTACTCTGACAGGATAAACTCTATACCTGAACACAGAGACAGAAACAACATCTACTCTGACAGGATCAACTCTATACCTGAACACAGAGACAGAAACAACATCTACTCTGACAGGATAAACTCTATACCTGAACACAGAGACAGAAACAACATCTACTCTGACAGGATAAACTCTATACCTGAAGAGAGACAGAAACAACATCTACTCTGACAGGATAAACTCTATACCTGAACACAGAGACAGAAACAACATCTACTCTGACAGGATAAACTCTATACCTGAACACAGAGACAGAAACAACATCTACTCTGACAGGATGAAACTCTATATCTGAACACAGAGACAGAAACAACATCTACTCTGACAGGATCAACTCTATACCTGAACACAGAGACAGAAACAACATCTACTCTGACAGGATCAACTCTTAATAAAATGAGATTAAATTGATTATAATGTTTGTTCCTTTTTGTCCTTTTCAGCTGCTGAAGTGGAAGCTAGAGAAGAAGCCACACAGTGATTTCAACATTTAAAAAGAAACCTGCAACAGCCAATCAGACGGAAGATTAAGAGAGCACTTTAAAAAAGTGAATTTTCTCTTAAATTATGATAATATAGAACAAAATAAAACGTATACAATCAGTGTTTCCCAGTCCCTAAAGTATGAGACTGTACTGAGGAGTATTTCAGTGGATAATAGTGTGTGTGAGAATGTGTGTTTTGTACCCTGTGGTTAGCACAAGCTAGCAGCTCTGCGGTCGTCCAGCTTCCTCTTTCTGATGAACTTCTTAAATTATGTTTAGTATTGATGAGGAAACAGAGAGGCTGATCTTACCAGAGACGGTGATGGTGATGGTGTTACTGGTGGATCCCTCTGGGGACTCACACCAGTAATCTCCACTGTCCCATGGCACCGTGGGGCTGATGTTACAGGAGGAACCAGCAGATATTCCCCAGTCGACTCCACACTCAGTTCTGTTTCCCCTGCTCGTGTTTCTCCTCACAGTCCATCCATCAGAGGCGTCCTCACATCTCAGAGAGACAGGTTCATATTTAAATATCTGAGAGCTGCTGGGAGTCACCGTCAGACGAGCTGCAGGGAGTTATTGGATTCTGAGTCAAACTTAAAAAAACCGATCCCAGAATAAAGTTCACAGCAGTATGGAGTCACTGATAAACCCTTTAGCCTCGTTAGCTTCTGTCACACTAACATCAGGAGAAACTGGTTATCCAGCAGAGTGATAGAGTTTGACTCCAAGTATATGGCAATTACGATAATTAGAGCTGCAGAATTAATCAAGATGTTATTTAAATATCAGTATGGACTCACGCAATATCCAAATCACAGAAAAGGCCAAATATAAAGATCCTCATTTAAATATATTTTTAGTATATATAATTTTAATGATGCTGTGAAAATGATCATTCCCTCTCACATTGTGAATCGTATCACAATTGCAAAATTAGTAAAGATAACTGCATTATTTAGTCATGCATCTCTAATGGTAATATTTAGTTGTTTATTTACGACTTGAGCAGAGACCCTGCACGATCTGTGGTGTAATTATTACATTACATTACATGTCACTTGTTAGACGCTTTTATCCAAAGCGACTTACATACTCAATACTGTTGACAATCCCCACAGGAGCACTTTGGGGTGAAGTGTCTCAGGGACACAACGACATGCTGACTGCAGTGGGGTTTGAACCCCCTGATCCGAACACCAGCGCACAAACCACTGCACCACACGCCTCCCTAAATAAACTTGGTCTTTTTATGAGATTCTCAAATAAGTAATTTCTCTGCGTCTCTCCAAAACTGAAATAGTACTTAATTGTTTGCTCCTGATAATCCCTGATGCAACAGTTTCTAATACTGACCTGAGTTTGTTGAGCAGCAAATCAGGACTGTCAGCACTGAAACTCAACCAGAAAACTTTATTAGTAAATAAATATCAGTAGGAACACCAGTGTACAAATACTCTGTCGAGTCCTGCGTTCAAGAGTGTTCATTAAAAGCATTGGCATCAAACATACTTAAAATACAAAAAGCTCTTATTGTGCAGAGTAATATATTATTGATGCATTATTTTGTTCATCACTTTAATATCACAGCTGTTTCTGTTCCCTTGCTTGTCAAAAATAAAGTTGTTTTCTTAATTTGTTGAAATGCCGATCACTATAATGTTATTTCACTGTTGTTCCAACATTTGAACCCGTTTGTACTCAAACTTCTACTCCTTCAAAACTTTAATATCTTTAAGTATTAAATGTGTTCAGGGTTACTCACGGAGCAGGAGAGACTTGTCCTTCATTCTTCTTCTTGGTGCAATGAAATCAACTCTTCTTCTCTTCTTCTTCTGTCTGAGCAGTAAAACCACTTCCTGTTTCTGCTCTAGTCCACTGGCTGTGTGATTTTCTCTCAGAAAAAAACGTACTTTCTATTATCTGAATACTTCCCTCATCAAAACCACAAAAGAGCAGGTTGTATTAAAAGCACGTCTGATCTATAACCTCTTTGAAAATAATAAAGCACTTGAAGGGAGACCATGAGAGTTTCATATTGTATCGTATACTTTTAAAAAGGCTTTTTATTTGTGGCCAGATGTTAATTATTGGACTGGCTGTCAGCAGTGGCATCATTTTCTGGTTAGGCTAATTGTTTACAGTGAGGGAATCTTATCAAGACACATTAGCAGTAAATGTATAGTTTTCATTCATAGCATTTGTCTCAATGTGTCACTATGGGATGCGCCTTCCTGTGTATTCAATCTTGTTGCGCTAATCCTGATTGGCTGGTGATAGTGAAGTCTGTGTAAGTGAATCCACCTATCATGCTATATTTGAACACTATATTGTAGGGCCATACCTATTCAAAACATGTCTCTGAAGTGTTTTGCTCAAAATACCAAACAGATCACCCATTCTAGCTTCATCTAACGTGCTACGTACAAATTGCTGGGATTTGCGTTTTTACCCCTTAATGTCTGACCAATTGTTGAACATTGTTGAACATTGTTGAACATTGTTGAACATTGTGTGGCAGTGTCTCAGTCAGTAGGGGCTTGGACAGGGAGCTGTAGGGTCGCCGGTTCAAGTCCCCGAACAGACCTAAATATGGAGTGTGGACTGCTACTTGGAGAGGTCCCAGTTCACCTCCTGCCCTTCCGTGGTGCCCTTGAGCAAGGCACCGGACATACATACATAAAGACTTATAAATGAGGACCCCTGAAGCCTAGCCATACTGAACTGCATTGATTTTGTTTTTTCTCATATTGACTGTGCATGGAGGTATACATATGTTCATAAATGGACATACGGTATATTCACATATGTAAACATTTCGTCAAAGGAACACATGTTGGCCTCTATTCTGTTGGTTGATCGTTAAATGTATATTTATTTGTTGGTATTTCTAAAGTAATTTCAGCGAGTTGCATAATAATAATAATACATGTTATTTTCTGCAGAACCACCACCACCAGGGGGCACCTAAGAGTAAGAGTTCAGGCAAAAGCTATTGATCATCATTATTCCACATCATTCTGATATGCTTCTCATGTGTGTGTTATTTAAGGAAACAGGAAATGCAGCAATGTTTGTGTACATTGTAATTTATTTTCTTTTAGGCACGACACCAATATGACGTCCTTATATCAACCAGCTAAAGACTTTGTCAGCCAAACTTATTTCCTCTGCTGTTTCTCACATCTCTCTTTATATAAAACGCTGTGTTTTATGGAGAGACGAGCTGAGTGAAATACCAAAGCAGGTCCCCTTTAAACTTTGCTGTACGTTTGATTTGTTTTCAAGGTCTGGATAAAAGGCCCCCGGGTTAAAGCGTCCCTTCTTCTCTATTCTGTGTAACTAATGTTGTTTGTGGACACACTCACTATAGTTAGATTCATCTGTTCAGTCTTTTAAAAAGGTTAGACCCTCAATATATTTCAAATGGATTCACATTTGATCATCACATTCACTCTGAGATCACCTTTCACTGAAATGATCTCACTGCACTGTTCCCCCCCCCCCCCCCTCTGTACTTGAACGTGTCATTCTGATAAAGCTGTTTCTTGTAAATCATGTGACCATGGATCCTCCCCTCCCCCTCTTTCCTCCTCCTCTGTGTATGAAACCTTTGAGCGAACACAGACCGGTTCACACTGGATTACACTCTGTTCAGATCACTTCCTGTCTAGCATCTAGGCTGTTGGCATGGCTGCGCAACGTGTGGGGCTGTTCTGTTGATCATTGGCTCTGTGGCTGCAGGAGGTGAGGGGGGCGGAGTGTGTGTTTGTGTTGTGTGTGTGTGTGTGTGTGTGTGTGTGTGTGTGTGTGTGTGTGTGTGTGTGTGTGTGTGTGTGTGTGTGTGTGTGTGTGTGTGCGTGTGTGTGTGCGTGTGTGTGTGTGTGTGTGTGTGTGTGTGTGTGTGTGTGTGTGTGTGTGTGGTGCGTGTGTGTGTGTGTGTGTGTGATAAAGGCGTTTTTTTTGTGAAGATTTACAGTATTTATAAATACTAATAATATGTACTTAATAAATACAAAATATAAATACATGAAATGTTGATTACATGTTATATTGTTATAACTTATAAGTCACTTAACCTGTCAGATGGATATAACCACAGAACAACGTTAAAGGGAACACCTTACATACATGTTATAAATGAGCATTGTCTTATCTCATTTGACTTTACATGTTTTTGTTTCCTTATTCCTGCATTTTAATTATTTGGATGAGATACTTCACGTTGTTGGAGGAGCCTCAGGCTTTACATTGTCATTGTGTACATGTATATGAAATAAAGACTTTAGTATTTCTAATATGAACTAATATCTTAAAAGAAAACGGGTTTCGTTGCCACGCAGTAACATCTGATGCACTACTTTTCTTGGTGGAAGCAATATCCCTCCGCCTGAACAAAAGCAGATACTTTGCAGTTTGTTCTTTCTCTTAAATCTTTATATGTGGAATATTATTTTCCTAATACCGATATATTCATGTGAACACTTTTTGGTTGGGGAGTGTTTCGGAACAAACTGTTCTTATTTCCTGTTAGAGCTCGCTCTGTGAGCCGCTCCTAAACACTGCTTATGTAAGTTAAGATGGACCGTTTTGATAAAACTGAACAACAACAAACTAGGCTTGTTTGAGACGAGCTGCGGCTCGCCTCCAAAGTAGACGAGAATAGCCGATTGCAGCCGGGGGAGGTCTCAAAAAGCTCGCCTGAAGTCGGACAGCTCGGAGTCGGCGGCCCAATCCCAAACCACGCCCTACACCCTACCCCTCCGTTTGCGCGTTCGCGCGGAGGTCCGCCACATTAGGCTTGTTTGAGACAAGCGAGACCTGCGCAGACCTGCGCAATTGCGATCAACGTCTTGCTCGTGCGTTGCATGATGGTTAGTCATTTTGTCCGACTTGCTCTGGAGGCTCGCCTACATGAGACGTTGAAATCTCGCGGGACAAAGACGCCCGCAGACTTGAGAGCGAGGCGCGGCGAGGCGGCGCAGTTTCTCTCCACGGGCTGCGGAAGCGAAATGCTTGATGGGAAACGACTTGCTGGTATCTCGAGCTGAGCGCTCATTGGTGGGTTTTACCCCGTGCTGGAGATGAAACTCTCCATTGGCTCGGCAAAAGTGTGTTGTTGTTTTGTGTCAGTTTTACGTCGCCACTTCCATTCACATTTTTCATCATTGTTCCACAATGTTTATCATCATTAAATTAATATCTATATATTTGTATACTATACTTGCACTGCTTACCGTTGTCATACTTTATATATCTTAGCATATTCATACAACACACTGTTCATACTAGGCTAGGCTACTGTGTATATAGTGTATTCATACCCCTCACTGTTTATTCATCTTCAATTCATTCTATATTTTATTCTGTAGATTGTGTACATTACTTTTCACTTTACTGCTTTATGCACTCCTGGTTAGAAGCTAAACTGCATTTCGTTGTCTCAGTACCTGTAATCTGTGCAATAACAATAAAGTTGAATCTAATCTTGAGCAGGAACAAATGTATTTACTTAGTACATATCTGACATTAACGATTAAACACATTTGTCCATTCTTTATCAATCAATCAATCAATGTTTATTTATATAGCCCAATATCACAAATGTTACATTTGTCTCAGTGGACTTCACAGTTTGTACAGAATATCAGTATGACAATACGACACCCTCTGTCCTTACGTTTCACATCATACAAGGAAAAACTTCCAGAGAAAAACCCACAGTTTAAAGGGGAAATGGGAGAAACCTCAGGGAGAGCAACAGAGGAGGGATCCCTCTCCCAGGACGGACAGACGTGCAATAGATGCCGTGTGCATTTATAAATGCAAACCGAGTCAAGCCGACTCCGGAGGTGGCGGTATGCACCTTAAAGTTGTTTGAAATCCGCCAAAAAACCGAGAGAAGAAGAAGAAGAAGAAGAAGAAGCCGACTCCGAGCTGTCCGACTTCAGGCGAGTTTTTTGAGACCTCCCCCGGCTGCGATCGGCTATTCTCGTCTACTTTCGAGGCGAGCCGCAGCTCGTCTCAAACAAGCCTATTAAGTGCTGTTCCAAACCAACGAGTGTGGAGAGGTGTGGAGGGGGAGTGGGCTATCAAGCCCTCAAACAGCGAGTCTGCATCGGTGCTGACTTGAGACTGGTCTCTACCTGACCGGAGTCACGCTGTGTGTGTCCGTCAGGAAACACGCTGTTTACAAACAGTTCCAGCAAACATCCACTGATAAACTGCGATGTTAACAACCTCATGATAACCTCATCACCTTAGGATCATATACCTGTGTTTAGTCTAGAAAAAGGTAAATGTGTGCATTTTATTATAAAGTTGTGTATATTTACAGACTGTTGCAAAAACTAAGAAGCTTATAAACATCAGGTTTAAAACTAAAAGAGCTTTACAAAAAAGTAACACAATGAAAGATGTTGGAGTTTTATTTGAGTTCTTAATTTACATTTTTTGTCTAAGAGAAGCTGATTTGAAACCGTTGTTACATACAGTTACAGCATTTCCTGTTTCTGCCGGAGAGAGGGGAGTTTGTCCCAAAGCTTGCCGCTGTATTTACTCCCTCCATCTGACAGGAGGGAGCCTCGTTGAGCTGCGAGTGTGGCTACAGACAAGTGATGTGTCGGTCGCGAACGAGCCGATTCTTTTGAACGGCTCTTTGGTACGAACGAGGGGAACCGAGTCCTACTTGGTGAGAGCCGTTCTTGTTATCGTTCAATCGTTGGTCTGCACTCACTGCCTGCCAAAATCCACTCGCCTTTTAAAAAGCTTGATTTTGTTCCCCAAACGTATTCTGTGAAGACCCGCTCCTACTCTGATTGGTAGGTTTCAGCACGAGGAGTGAGATGGGGTGGGTCTTAACGGAATACGCGAGAGAGAGAAGTCATAACAAGTGGTACAGGACAGGTAGACAACGTGTTTTTCGGATGGAAAATGAGCCAAACGCGAAAACGCAGCAGCATTTGGATGCACTTCAACCAAACCCAGGCAGTGATAAAGCGCACCATTTGTAAAGGCAAAATATCCTTTAAAGCAGGATCAACAAATAATCTCCATCGCCACTTAAAAACACAGTATCTAATATTAAGAGTTGCATGAATTTCATTCAAGGCAAGGCAACTTTATTTACTTAACACATACAGAGGGTAAATTCAAAGTACATTCACTGACATGATGACATGGATATGGCGCCACCTTGTGTCATGTTTACAATGCCGATTATTGACATTAGGTCTGGCAATACAGTGGGGTTTCTCAATCGCGAGTAAAGCTGCTTCCGAGCCACTATTTCAAGCATACTACGTCATCGAGTGCCGCCGAAGTACTGTTCCAATCTCCAGCATACTTGGAAATCTACCGAGCCCGGCGTACTCCGTTTGGAGAAATATCGAGTCTGCACATGAGTAGACTTCGCGGTCTTAAAATCCCCACAATGCTTTGCGCACGGACCAATTTCCCCAAACCTGTGGTGGAAGATGTAAGAGGCGGGGCCTCTCATATGACGCAACCTGCACACTTGCTAGCCTGTTCCACTCTTTGTTTTCCGAATGGCAGGAAGTATTCTTGCCCGGTTCTGAAGCAAGATGCTCGGCAGACATGTGCTACCAAGCAAGCGTACTCGCGATTGAGAAACACCCAATCAATCATTATCCTGGTGATTATTTTGCAGATAAACCTAGTAACCTTAAAAAAACGGCTCTTTTGAACGGCTCTTTTGAACGGCTCTTTGAAAGGAACGGAGCCATAAGATCCGGCTCCTTCAAAAGCCATAATTCCCATCACTACTACAGACGGAGTTCACTCCGCCACGGAGGGGTAGGGTCGAGGGAGTGGTTTGGGATTGGGCCGGCTTTCTTCTTCTTCTTCTCTCGTGTTTTTGGCGGATTGCAAAGAACTTCAAGGTGCATACCGCCACCTCCGGAGTCGGCTTGACTCGGTTTGCATTTATAAAGAATGCACAAATGTGTTTAATCGTTAATGTCAGGTATGTACTATGTAAATACATTTGCTCCTGCTCAAGAATAGATTCAACTTTATTGATATTGCACAGATTACAGGAGACAACGAAATGCAGTTTAGCTTCTAACAGGAGTGCAACAAGCAGTAAAGAGAAAAGTAATGTACACAATCTACAGAATAAAATATAGAATGAATTGAATGATGAAAAAACAGTGAGGGGTATGAATACACTAGATATACACAGTAGCCTGTGAGCAGTATGAACAGTATGAACAGTGTGTATGAATACACTAGATATACACAGTAGCCTGTGAGCAGTATTAACAGTGTGTATGAATACACTAGATATACACAGCAGCCTGTGAGCAGTATGAACAGTGTGTATGAATACACTAGATATACACAGCAGCCTGTGAGCAGTATGAACAGTGTGTATGAATATGCTAAGATATATAAAGTATGAAAACGGTAAGCAGTGCAAGTATAGTATAAAATATATAGATATTAATTTAATGATGATAACTTACTGGCAGGCAGCAAACAACTTCACGGCGTATACTGCCACCCGGAGTCCCCGGCCGGAAGTCCCTGGAGTTGGGGACTGGCTTCAGAAGCTGCTGGGACTCCCAGCAGCTTCTACTGAAGCTTTCCGAGTAAATCGCCAGAACGCCGACACCTCCTCATCTCCACCGCTCCCATGTTTTATTTTGTGTTGCCATAAGTTAGTCTCTCTGCGTTTGTGCGCTGGGCGAATGCTAATGCTAATAATGCTAATGCGAGGATAATAACATGGCGGCTCTACAAAACATTTCAGAGTTGTACGGGGCGTGGTTTGCAATTCGCCCAGCCAATCAGAACTGGGGCACTTTTTTCCCCCAGGAAAGTACGATCTCTCAGCAGGCTCTAAAGATGGGGGTAAAAGTTCCTGGCACTAAGTTCTCTTTTTGGTGTGAACGCGACATAAGGGGTACTAACGGAACTAAACGCGAAAAGTACGGGGAAAAGTACTCCGGTGTGAACGCGGCTATTGAGTTATTTGTAACCAAATCTCTCTCAGAGGGGGGGGAGGGGCTCCTTATTTCATCTAAAGTAACAGACTGAAACAGGGCTGAAACAGAGGGGATTATGGGTAATGCTGCAATGATCTGTTTGGTGTTTCAGCCAATCAGAGACATGTTCTGGATATATCTGAGACCTGTGATATATTGATGAGAAACAGTCTAATGGGGGACCAATATAATACAATAGAATACAAATATATATATACATTGGAAGTTAAAATAAACGAATGAGCAATACAAAGATTGTACAAAATGTTTTAAATGGAATCAAAATATTTGTTTGTACTCAAAGAAGAGGAACTATAGAAATATGTTGTAAAGTGTTGTGTAAGGTATCAGAATGTAAAGTGGAAGAGCAGTGCAGTGATGTGTGAAACATAGAATTGAATGTGTAAGATGAGCTGATCACAGTTAAAGAAATGCACTGCCAACTTTCTGACTTTCTGCTTTTTTCTAGATTTGCCGGTGGTGGCAAAGCCTGGAGACAATATCACTCTTCAGTGTAACAGTCCCACAGATGCTGCCGTCACAAACTTATGTGGACCAGAACCGACCTGAACGATGACTTCGTCTTCTTCTACAGACATAATAGGGCCAATGAAAACTACCAGGATCCACGTTTTCATGGTCGTGTTGAGCTGAAAGATCCAGAGATGAAGAGCGGAAACGTTTCTATTGTCCTGAAGGATGTCAGAGTCGGCGACACGGGAACGTACCAGTGTCAGGTGATACCTTCCATGAACCGCCGGAAAGAAACTGGGAGAACTGGGAACGTTGGTGAACTCCGTCCAGCTGATCGTCTTTGAAGGTTAGTTTGTGTTTTTCCATTGAGATGTTTTTAAAGATGATGTTGATGCTCTGTGATCGGTAGATAATGTCTGACATGAGACTGGAGAGGAAACAGATTCTGTTCTTCATCACCTTCATGATCAGCTGTTCTCACTGCTGTCTGTTTTGTCCTCAGGTTCCGGGTATATGGAGCCAAGGGTTGGACAGCCACAAAGTGGACAAGCTGCACTGCGAGCTGGGGCGGGGTTTGTCTCGCTGCTGCTGCTGCTGCTGGGATTCTTGTAAAATCTAAAAGAGCTAAGGTGAAGAGATTCGTACACAAAGAGAACACCGGACATTTCACAGACCTCTTTACCTGACTGTTCTCCATCACCTGCTTCTAAACTAAATGATCTCCTCTGCATGAATCACTACCTTGACGCGGTAGAGGGGCTTGCTAACCTCTGATACACAAACACCCAGTTGGATTGAGGGTTACACCAAACGTGGTTCAGTTTCTACTTTCAGTTGACAGAAAGAGTGCTCACATATTAGGCTTAATTAAAGGTTATGTTCCTTTATTTCATATTAAGATAAATTAACTATTCAGACTTTTTACTGAATTGTACTTCAAATACATTTTATTTAAAGTGGACCTATCATGCTATATTTGAAACATATATTGTAGGGCCATACCTATACAAAACATGTCTGTGAAGTTTTTTTTCAAAATCCCAAACAGATCCCCGTTGTAGCCATGCCTCATACTGCTCAAACCCCTCTTTGAAGCCCTGTTAGAGAAACGCGGATCTTGGGTCCTTAGCTTGAAAAAAATTTAAAAAGAGGAGGCGGAGCTAATGCCTGATCAGAATTCTACCGGAGATAAAGTTAAATTCTGCTGTGTTAAATCGCCATCCTGTTCTAAACCACATCAAGGATTATTTCTGAAACAGTATGGAGCTCAAATGCTTTTTCTCTTGCGGGTTTATCACAAGGTGAGTTCTTTTTTTAATTTCCTGCTTTTTAAAAACATGCTCTCTCCAGTACAGGTTAGCTCTGAGTGTTAGCGAGGCTTGCTAACGTAAAAACAAAGACGAGATTACGTCCAAAACACGTCAGGCATTGTTTCTGATAGCAACTTTCTGTGGGTCCGCTGCCGATTTGACGTCAGTTCGGATGGAATCTGTATCCGCTCGTTGTAGCCCTGTTTTTAAAAGATTTGGTACGGAGGAAAAGAGAGAGGGTTTTATTTCTGACGCTGCGTGAGTTCCCCGACACACCGGGGACACATATGTATGTATAAAAGACATCACAAAGTGCATTTGCATGATAGGTCCCCTTTAAGTTGTTTTAATAAAGTAATAGTAATAATTACTGCAATCAAGGCAGCACAGACAGGACAGCCACACCCTCTCTAATGATGGACCCACAGGGGCATCACAACTACTTTAAATACATTTGATCAAATGAAAAGTACTGTTACTTTAAATATATGTATTGCAGTAAATGCTGTAATAATACTATGTTTTTATATGAGTTGTATTTTGGTAAATGATCCTGGTCAGGTTTCCCGTGGAGGGTTAGACTTTAGAGCAGGGGTGGGCAAACCTTTAGGCTCGGGGGCCACTATGAGTTTTAAAATTTGACAGATGGGCCGGGCCAGTAGCAGATGGATGGAGAGTGTTTGTGTGAACAAATACAATTTAAAAGTAAAAGCCATTACCTGAAAAGGTAAAGAAAACTTACATTTCATTTCAGTGGGAACAGTGTTGTTGGTCACTCTTTCTTGCCAGTGCATCAACGTTTGGTGTCAGTTTGGTTGTGGCAATTCTCAGGAGGTTCTGAGAAATTCTGAGGTGTTCATCAGTTAGGGATCTGTGGCGTGATTTGTTGATGTTCATCACGCTGAACGTCTGCTCACACACGTAGGTAGAGCCAAACAACACCAGCATCCTCTGTGCCATCCTCCTAATGTTTGGAAACTTGGCTTCGCTTAGTGAAGCATAAAACTCCTCCAGTTGGAGGGAGTTGAACTTCTCCTTTAAGACGGAGTCACATTGAAGATCAATCAGTTCCAATTGCAACTCCTGCGACGCTGTTTTCACAGTCCTGTGACAGGGGACATGACCAGTGGCGTTTTATATGTACAAAGTGGTGGGGCACAAAAAACTTAGATGTCTATATATAAGCTTCTGCAGTGACGTGCAGTGAGGTTCATGGCTGCTGAGGCACTGGCACTGACTCTTCAGGTTTACAAATATTATATTTTGACCTAAACCAAAATATAATATTATTTTCAAAAGCTTTTTTTGTCTGATGCTTCGATTAATTTTAAACAGACAGTTCAACAAAAGGATACCCAAAAAATGTAATTTTATCATTTAAATATTGAATTGTTCTCTCTAGTAAGATCCCATTTTCAATCAAATTGCGGTCTTACCTTGACTTGAAGATGAAGTCCATTTGCCTATCCTTCTGGACAAAAATCTCTATTACTTTTTTGTAAAAGTCCTCCTTATCTTCTTGTAGTTTCAAAAGTCTAATCGATAGATTTATAATTAAAAAATTATAAAAGTAGGGTAGACATGTGGATGTTATCCGGCTGAACAAAACATTTGTCTAACAGGTAAGTTTCCCACAGATCTTATTTCGAGCTATTTTCTAAAATCCTATGGAGAAATCTCATTGCTTTTTTGTCGAGGGAAGCCATGCGCAGCTTACTTCCGGGTTTTAGGAGCGTCACTGCAGCTCTCTCGTCTCCTCTTCACACACCACACTTTTCGCGTCACACGTACTTACAGCCAATCAGCTCTGAATGATGTGAGATGACGTATGGTGGGGATGGCAGCTCAGTGCCCCTATGGTCATTATTTTTTTGCCACACACATTAAAGGGGACCTATCATGCAAAATGCACTTTTGTACGTCTTTTCTACATGAATATGTGTCCCCGGTGTTCCAGGGAACTCACCAAGTGTCAGAAAACACAACCCTCTCTATTTTCCTCCATACCCAAATCTCTAAAAAAGGGGCTGCAAACGGATCTGATAATGAACACTGTCCTGACGTCAGGACAGTGGCGCTACAGCTATTGGGCCAACTCCACCAATCAGGAGGAGACCGCCACGGCCATTGCCGTTCGAAAGCGCTGGAGACGCTGTAGTACATATGCCAGGCCTGTAGATGGTGCTGTTCTCACTGAATCTGCCCCTGCACAAACAGAGCTATACATTGTCAAATTGAGCAAAATGAGGCATGGCTAAAATGCATGATCTGTTTGGTATTTTGAAAAAAAAAAAAAAATATGCCTTATATAGGTATGGTCCTACACTATATTATTAAAATATAGCATGATAGGTCCACTTTAAATAGGAAAATACTCTGAGCATGCGCAGTGTAGTTTTTACAGTCACCATTCACTTAGAAAGTGAGAGGGAGGGGCATGATCAGGTTTTGTTAACTCCAAAAATGAGCTAATCTCCCCTTTGAGCTCCCACACTCGTCGACATACTTCCCCCAAACTTAACCAGCGGACATGAGAGTGATAAAGCAAGTCCTGGTGATCAGCAATCCGTTTTGAGGCCCTGACACACCGAACCAACATCCGAGAAGCTAGCGTCCCAGAGAGTGTGCTGGCGTTTAGGCTAATGTTTGTGTGGCCAAACGGTGGTAATACACCCTCCTGACGTCATGAGTCCAGAAAATACTTCTTACCATTGACTTACATTCAATTGAATAGCCCTCGATAGGTCCTAAAAGTTAGAAAATGCTGGAAAAGCTGAATCTAATCTTTAAGGATGTGATGTGAGGTTTACAAATGTCAGGCGGAGCTTTTTGTAGAAGGCGGGGTTTACGGATTGGAGGTGGGCTTATGATGACAAATTTGGAAAATGAGACAAGAAATGCCACTTAACCCTTAGATGCATAAGTGGGTCTTTTTTGACCCGGTGAGGTGGTTTTCTTAGAGTATCTTTGTAATTACATTTTTTTATCATTTCATATTCCAGCTATTCCTCAAAAAACATGTTTTGGATATCATGCCATTCAAATTTTTAGCTTCCATAAGTGGGTCAAAAATGACCCGCATGCATTTTCTATGGAATTTAGTTTTTTTTTCAAAATGTAAATTTTTTTTCTAAAATTATAAATAGTGAAAAATTAATATAAAATATTTCTAGTGTGAATCAAAATATAATACTAAATATTATACAAGTGATCTTTCTTAACCAAAATTACAAAAATGCAAAAAACACATATTATTCTAATACGGGTCTTTTTTGACCCACTTATGGAAGAGTGTAGGGTCCAGTCACTCGGGCATCTAAGGGTTAAGATATTTAAAAAAATGTTTGTATTATTGAAATATATAGTTTTTATTCTGAGAGATGCTGAATATCTTCGGTTATGAAAAGTTACGACCAGTAAGAAGTTCTGTTTCTAATGGCAACATGGAGGTCTTCGCGTTAAAGAGAGCGAGGATACAGCTGGTGGTCAGAAAGGCAGTTATTATTTCCTTTGCTTTGATTGGCTAAAGTTTGCCAGCCAATCAGAAGGACATATTTTGCAGTCTGACTTTACTGCCGAACACGTAGGATCGACGGTGAAGCCTAACTTTTTGACAAAGCGCTAACAACATGGAGTCTGATATCGTGTTGTGTGTCAGAGCCTGAAAGTGATCGTAGGTTCACAAAATATCCGATGAGTGATTCATGGTGAGGGGTTTATTTAAATATCAGCAGGTCCATTTAAATCTTAAACTCGGTGAAAAGAGGTCTTAAAATGTGTATCTATCGTGTTGGTGATATATTATTTATGTATTTTCTACTAAGTAGATTTACATGAAATGTGAAATAATGAAATCAAACCAAACACTTGTTTAACATGAAAGTGGTAAAGGGTTAAAAACTATACTAAAGAAGTCGATAAGAATTTGATTCAGTGATAACTGATTGAAGTTGAATCAGAGCATTCACAGATAATGAATCAAATAAATGTCAGATGATAATAAATTGCACTTTCCTTTGAGAACAGAAAGTGAGTGTGCTTAAAACTCAAACACAGCTTGCTCTGCACTGTGTCATGTATTGCAGTGATATATGTTGTATTTACTTTAGTATACTGAAGTTCTGTATATAATTTGTTCTTATTTTCATATCTCAAGATTAAAACTTTAAACACCTTGTATCCTGTCTGAAATGTACTTTGTAGACATGTGATTGAGTACCCCCCCCCCCCCCCCCCCCCCCCTCATGTAGGTCTGCAGTGGAGGTGAACTGAAAGTATTTAGTTTCTGTTTTAGGGAGTTCCAGTTAGCTCTTTATCTCTAAACTCAACGCTTAGCTCGACTCGTGATGTCTTGATGAGACATTTATATTTTATACTTTCTACATTATTACTCAAACAGCCATAATAAAGGTTTCTAAGGTTTCAAAGGTTTCAAAGGTCAGCATTTGAGAGCCTGTTGATTATGTAAAAGAATAAAAAAGGTAAAAAAGTGATGTTTTAAGTGTTTTAATGTAACTACATATGAAGTCCTATTTTCACTTAACTTAACTTAACTTGAGTATTCCTCAGTCTGCTACTTTATACTTCTCCTGCATGTGAAGACTCTGACTGATCACTTTTTACTTCACTATATTTATTTGACACCCTCTCACGTATAAAAACCTGCGCTATGCTGATGACGCAGTTCTGTACATCAGATATACATGAACACAGAATATTAATATTCTATAATACTGAATTAAGATACTTTGAGTACATGTTACTGATAGCATGTTCTACTTGAGTAACATTTCTCCTGCAGGACTTTCTCTTGATGGAGTGTTTTCAGTCTGTAGTGTTTCTACTTTTACTGAAGAGTTCTTTTCCCTCTCTGTTTTTGGGAGATAAACGAGGCTTTCTGGTTTCTTCAGTTTCCTTTGTGACTGAGAGCTGAAGCTGAGAGAGAGAACGACACTCAAAGGGTGAGATACCGACAGCATGACGAACATTTAAATATCATCTGGTTATCTTTAAGTAGCAGGTGGAGCTCAGACTGCTCTCTGGTTATAATGACGTGTCTAACCACGACTTTAATCCTTCAGCTGAACTTTGACATTATTTATCCAGAAGAAGAACAGGCTCAATTATTTAACATCTTCTAAACCATGAAAACAGTTTCAGTAAAAATACAAATATAAAAAATACTCTTTTAAGTATAACATTAAAAAGATATTAGAAATATTATGTTTTATTCATCTGCTGATTCTTTCCTTAATTGTTTTATTTTTAGAGAACATACAATACAAATACACATTTTAAGAAAAAACTATATTAACAATTTTCAAAAGAAATACAAATGGACTAAACATAACTTTATTGATATAACATTGAAACATCTCTTTAACCTTCAACATAGTTTTACCATTTATTCAGAAAGAATAGTTTTTAATACAAAAGAAAATCTTTATTTGGGATTCTCTGCTTTCCCCCGATAACTGATGGATTGCAAAAATAGAGAAAATATGACTCTTGGTGCTTTAAAAAAGAAATAATAATGTTAATGTTAAAATCATTCAAAGGGAAAATAATGTCTTTCAGTTCTCAAGTGACTCACAGTTACTGACGGTTTATATGGGAACACAACGCCTCTCATGTGACGGAAACCCCAGTGACTTTACCCGGCAACAGTCATTCCCTGTTCCTGTTTTAGAGTCATGTTGGGTTTCACAAATCATGATTCCTGCAAAGAAACCACAGGATAATGTGACTATAGGGCAGTTTGTGAAGTTTTGAAGTCATTCATCAAAACAAAGAGAATTGTCTGCTTCTCCTTTAGACGTGTGCTATCTGAGTAGAGTTAATGATCTGTGTGCTTCCAGCACCCGGAGCGTTAGGCGTTTCCTGACAAACAGCCTCTGCAGCCTGCTCTGAACTCCAGTAACTGCCAGAGGAAATTCAATCATGCTGGCGCCTGTTTTCCTGTCTGGACCTGCCTCTGATATGTGAGAGCGTTGAGAGGGGAGGGTTTGCATCGTGGCACATTTCTGTGAGAGTCTTTGTCTGTGGACCATCTGCTTTTTCTGTCAACAACACGCTGCTCTCAACATGGAGCTGAGATCTGTCTTTGTTCAGGCCTAAAGGCCCTACACACCAGGCCGATATCGTCCGTCTTGCGTTGTTGGGCGAAAACGGGTTCCTTGTCGCCCAAAGTCAATTTGGTGTGTCCCGAACCCTCGGCCGTGACACGCCTTATTTGGCCTTTCACGATCGACACCCGGCCGATTCAACATGTTGAATCGGCCGGGTGTCGGACACAAGCTATCGGGCCAAGAAACCACTCTGATCAGCTGTTCAGCTAGCAAATGAGAAGCGAAACGGAAGTGAGGGACGTAAACAAACGATTTAAGAAGGCACAAGACAGCAGCTAAACCCCAGCAGGTGATACTTAAAGACATCAAACATAGCCCTTAAATGTCCTCTCTTACCTCCCACACATAGCAGGGACATCTCTGATATCGGCGGGAGCGTCCCCGGCTGTCCTCTGCTGAGAGCTCCGTGATTTGTTTGGTCAAGTCCGGTTTTTCATCTCATCGTAAATTTAGCAAGAAGTGGCCATTATTACATTGCTGACTCAATAAACTACACACCCTCCAGAACACTGCGATCATCAGATGCAGGTCTATTAACTGTGATGTGATAGTATGTCTGCACTTTATGTGCTCATTTCATCATGCATGTATTTTTATATTCTAAAACATGTTTTCGATGGACGAGAGTGAAAATGGAACGGCACCCGCTATTTGTTTGTATATCAGTCTGTTCTTCTTCTCTGTCTTCCGGTTGTTGCCTATTTTGAATGACGAATACACACTACCGCTGCCTGCTGGTAAGGAGAGTTATTGCCACTCACGCATGCGCAGTTCGTACGTGCTCGGCTGTAGTAAAGCGGTGTATTTCAGTGCGACACGCGGCCAATACGCAGGAGAACTCGTCGATGGATCTGTCGGTGTCGGATGTCGGCGAGTTCTCTGGTGACTGCCTGGTGTGTCAGGGCCTTAACAACACACTGAGTCTCTGGGGAGTAAATCCCCTCTGCACCTCTGTCACATGACTCATTACCACAGAACCACATATCAGACTTCCTCTCTTTATGTTAATGACGTATTCATTCCTCATGATATCCTCCAGGTCTCAGTAAGCTTTGTTTCGTCTCTGAATCTAAGGCCCTGAGGAATCTGGAAGTTACCAGTAGCTTCTGAGTCACATGACTCATTACCACAGGATTACAGTCAGAGGTGGGAAGTAGTGGAGTACTAATACTTCGTTACTGTACTTAAGTACATTTTTCTGCCATCAGTACTTTACTCCACTACTTATTTTTCTGACGACTTTGTACTTTGACTTCTTACATTTTGAACCCAAACACCTGTACTTTCTACTTCTTACATGTTGAACACAAATACCTGTACTTTCTACTTCTTACATGTTGAACACAAATACCTGTACTTTCTACTTCTTACATGTTGAACACAAATACCTGTACTTTCTACTTCTTACATGTTGAACACAAATACCTGTACTTTCTACTTCTCACATGTTGAACACAAATACCTGTACTTTCTACTTCTTACATTTTGAACACAAATACCTGTACTTTCTACTTCTTACATGTTGAACACAAATACCTGTACTTTCTACTTCTTACATGTTGAACCAAATACCTGTACTTTCTACTTCTTACATGTTGAACACAAATACCTGTACTTTCTACTTCTCACATGTTGAACACAAATACCTGTACTTTCTACTTCTTACATGTTGAACAAAATACCTGTACTTTCTACTTCTTACATGTTGAACACAAATACCTGTACTTTCTACTTCTTACATGTTGAACCCAAATACCTGTACTTTCTACTTCTTACATGTTGAACACAAATACCTGTACTTTCTACTTCTCACATGTTGAACACAAATACCTGTACTTTCTACTTCTTACATGTTGAACACAAATACCTGTACTTTCTACTTCTTACATGTTGAACACAAATACCTGTACTTTCTACTTATTACATGTTGAACACAAATACCTGTACTTTCTACTTATTACATGTTGAACCCAAATACCTGTACTTTCTACTTCTTACATGTTGAACACAAATACCTGTACTTTCTACTTCTTACATGTTGAACACAAATACCTGTACTTTCTACTTCTTACATGTGAACACTAATACCTGTACTTTCTACTTCTTACATGTTGAACACAAATACCTGTACTTTCTACTTATTACATGTTGAACACAAATACCTGTACTTTCTACTTATTACATGTTGAACCCAAATACCTGTACTTTCTACTTCTTACATGTTGAACACAAATACCTGTACTTTCTACTTCTTACATGTTGAACACAAATACCTGTACTTTCTACTTCTTACATGTTGAACCCAAATACCTGTACTTTCTACTTCTTACATGTTGAACACAAATACCTGTACTTTCTACTTCTTACATGTTGAACACAAATACCTGTACTTTCTATTCTTACATGTTGAACACAAATACCTGTACTTTCTACTTCTTACATGTTGAACACAAATACCTGTACTTTCTACTTCTTACATGTTGAACACAAATACCTGTACTTTCTACTTCTTACATGTTGAACACAAATACCTGTACTTTCTACTTCTTACATGTTGAACACAAATACCTGAACTTTCTACTTCTTACATGTTGAACACAAATACCTGTACTTTCTACTTCTTACATGTTGAACCCAAATACCTGTACTTTCTACTTCTCACATTTACCAAACAGGCTGGTTCCTTTAGTTTGAATGTGTTTGGTGGCGTGATCATTATTATTTAGAGTCATTGGTGCCTATTGATTTGAACACGATCCGTGTATCCATCATTTCCTGGTCTTCTCTAAAGAAGAGGGACCAATGAAAACGTTGTCATGTTGCCGTTGTTCAGCATGGAAACATTCATTAGCTAACAATGACATTATTGTTCTATTAATATAAAGGGAGGTCAGGTACTCTTTAAAACAGCTGCTAGTTATGGGTACTTTTTACTGAAGTACATTTCAAAGCCCTCTTTACTTTTACTTGAGGAAAGAAGTTTAGTCAGTACTTCTACTTTCACCAGAGTATCTTTAAACACGAGTCTCTGTACTTCTACTTGAGTAAAGGATGTGTGTACTTTAGCCATCTCTCTGGTTACATCACAGACTTCTACTCTTAATATTAATGACCTATCATTCCTCATGAGATCCTCCAGGTCTCAGTAAGGCAAGGCAAGGCAAGGCAAGGCAAGGCAAGTTTATTTATATAGCACCTTTCAACACAAGGCAATTCAAAGTGCTTTACAAAAATGGAAGACATTATGAAAATGGCATTTAAAATCAGTCATTAAAAAGAAAAGATAATAAAATAAACATTAAAAGAAAAATACATGGATAAAAGTTAAAAGTTACAGTGCAGTTAAGATGTGAATAGTTCAATTAAAAGCAGCAGTAAGCGTTGTGATGTCTGTAAATCAAACGCCCTGATGGCGCTGGGACTAATCTTTAGTTTCTGAGTCAGGGCGCTCTGAGTCCTGACACGGTGTACACATGTTAGGACTCATCAATACTCAGGCAGTATTCTGGATCATCTGTGAGAGGATGACCTCTCGTTTACACAACGTTTTACTGACAGAGAAGTCACAGGTTCAACCCTATCAATGTGTCCAAAGAGAAAACACTAAACTCAGTCATAACAACGAACGATCCATGCTGAGATTAGATATTAAAAATTGACATTTGGAGATTTCTGCAAGAATTTCATTTCTCTACGATTGGATGGAGAGTTTGGCTTTTATGAATATTCCTTTCCAAAATTAAGCAGAATTCAGCATTATTTGTCTCTTCCTGACAAGCTAGCACATAGATGGGGCCAATGGCTCTGAGTGTCACTCCTGGTGGATGTGCACGTACTTTCAGAATCAGGTTTATCTCCAGGAGTGTCCCCGTACGTGTCGGATGACGTACGGGGAATCTGACTGAGGTGGTGTTGTGCGTACATACACATAAAAATGTAATTAAAAACACAGATAGAAACTATTTGAAGAAACTATAGTAACATTTAAACATATATTTAAAAATATAGTCAAATATAGCAGTATTTACATTGAAGTGGAATAATATACGGATGTGCAGGAATGAAAAACAAAATAGTCAAAGTCAACTTTATTGTCAATCTTTCAGTTTGTGTACAGAGAGATCGAAATACCGTTTCCCACAATCCAGAGGAAAACAAAATACAGATATATATAAAAATATGTATGAAATATGTATATACATATATATACACAATCAACAGACACATGTACACATAAGCACACATGAAGACATGAATAAAAGCACACATGATTGTGTGCATTGTGTGTTTCCACCCTCTTCTCGTCTGGTTGTGGGTAAACACCACAGACTGTTTGCTGTAAACGAGACCTTCAGGGTCATCGAGCAGAAACTCTGTGACCTTTATAAGAAAATCCATTGAAATGTTCCTAAATAAATCACAGAGACACTGGAAATCACACATAGTGGTTTAATCACACTGTTTGTTGAGGTTTGACGTGGTGTTTGCAGCAGTGGATAACAGCTTCTGGCCTGGACACAGTTTGCACCTCACCGTCACATTCCTGTCTATTCTTCGGACGAACTCAAAATAATGGGCATACCTCCACCCCTCGAAAGTTATCGCTGACTCAGCCATGTTTATGCAGCACTGCACGTGGAGATGTGGACGCGCAAGTCGCGCAGATTACGTACATATAAACCTGCGGCGGAAACCCCTCTTGTCTGTCAGTGTGATTATGACTGATTTTATAAAAGTAACGAAGTAACGTGTCGGGGCAATGTTAGTAACTGTAGTGTGATTACTGAATTATAAAAGTAACGCGTTACACTACTCCGTTACCGACAAAAGTAAATTATTACAGTAACGCGTTACACTACTCCGTTACTGACAAAAGTAATATTATTACCACCCAACTCTGGATATCAGCATGTGAAGGACACTGCTCAGGAACTAGTTGTACCAAATGCTCTGTATTGCCCCTTTCACACCAACGCAGCTCCCGTTCTAGCTCCTCTTGGCTCTTCTGGTTCGGAACCGGTTTTATTTTCAGCCCCCGTGTTGTTCACACCGCCCAGAGCCCGAGTGGTGCTGCGTCATAAAACTGATAAGTTTGGGGTTTTCCATCGTTGTGTACAAACTGGACAAACGTGGGCTTGTTGTTGGTTCAGGATGTTGATCCCGCCCCCGCCTCCGACGTAAGCGTGACGTATGCGGTTCTTGCTTCTAGACCAGGGTGCCCAACCAGTCGATCAGTCGATCGCGAGATGTGTCTAAAAATAGAACAACAATATTCAGTTTATCGTTAATGTCCTATAACATAATCTTCCTGTGCCAGAATAATGCACTTGAACGCATCAAAGCTTTGTGATTGGCGTGACCATGCATGTGTCGGGGCGTGGCTGGGGGCAGTGGGCACTATTTCGCTGACGTTGTCCGTGGCAACAGGAGTGACAGTCCGCACACACACAAGACCGCATTATGGCAGAAGCAAAAAAGCCCAAAATATATCATTTTCACTCCGAGTGGAGGATGATTATTTTTGTATCTGTTCCAATTCAAAGTCCATCTGTCTCTCGTCTGCAATGCGAGCGTGGCTTTATCGAAGAAGGGTCATTTAGGAGCGGCATTTCAAAATGGTGCACAAACGCTACGAGACGGGATCCCTCCTAATTCTGATACGCTCTTCTGTTCGTTGCGTGCATATGTAACAGAGTTAAACATCTGAATACATCATTATAAGTTTGTGAATGTTTCATTCATAATAAGTTGTGAATTTAAGAGATGAGATTGTTTATTTAAATACATTGCTTTTAAAATCGTTCTTTGTGACACGAAGAAAATGGGGAAATCGTGTTGGTGAACACGAATCAATAGATGTACAGTGTAAGAAAGGCATCAGTAAAGTGGAACTTTGTGTGAACTATTCACATCTTAAACGGCACTGTAACTTTTTATTCATGTATTTTTTCTTTTAATGTTTATTTTATTATCTTTGCTTTTTAATGACTGATTTTAAATGCCATTTTCTGAATGTCTTTCATTTTTGTAAAGCACCTTGAATTGCCTTGTGTTGAAAGGTGCTATATAAATAAACTTGCCTTGCCTTGTACAAATACCTCAACCCTTTAACCTCTCCCTCAGCACAAACACAATTCCAAAATGTGGAAGTCAGCGTATGTCCTGCCTTACTAAAGGAGGGGAGGCAACTGTTTTAAATAACTATAGGCCAATCTCTAAATTGTCAGTTCTGGCTAAGGTTCTTGAACGCCTAGTGAGTGAACAGGTAAAGGTTTTTATGTAAAATGACATCCTGTCTAAACATCAGTCAGGCTTCAGAAAGCAACATAGCACCATCACTGCCACAATGAAAGTGGTGAATGACATTACAAGTATTTTAGATAAAAGCAGAGTTGTGCAGCTCTATTTATTGACCTTTCCAAAGCGTTTGACACCGTCGATCATCGCATCTTAAAGCAGAGGCTACTCAGTATTGGCTTATCCAGCCATGCAGTGGGGTGGTTTGTGAACTACCTCTCTGAAAGGTCCCAATGTGTTCACTTTGATGGGCTGTCTTCTGAGTGGTTGAACATTGCTAATGGTGTTCCTCAAGGTTCTGTTTTAGGTCCACTTTTATTCTCCATCTACATCAATAGTTTAGGTGAAAATGTGGATGAAGCTACTTTGCATTTTTATGCGGATGACACCGTGATGTACTGTGCAGGTCCCTCCATTAAGGAGGCGGTTGTTAAATTACAGGCTGTTTTTAACATTATTCAGACTCAGCTCTCTGAACTAAAGCTTCTTTTAAATGTTGAGAAAACCAAGGTAATGCTCTTTTCTAAAGCTAAAAAGACTCCAGAGACTGCTTTGGATATTGTGACTATGCAAGGACAAGTACTCCAAGTGGTTAGCTGTTATAAATACCTTGGTATCTGGCTTGATGATTGTCTTACTTTTAAACTTCAGTCACTAATCTGCTTAAAAAGCTGAGGGTTAGACTAGGTTTCTTTTTCAGAAACAAGTCCTGTTTCTCTTTTGAAGCCAGGAAAAGGCTAGTCACTGTGACCTTTTTACCTGTGCTAGACTATGGTGATTTGATCTATATGAATGCACCTGCCCATTGCCTGGAAAGGTTAGATGCCGCCTATCACAGTGCTCTGAGATTTGTTACTAACTGTAAAGTACTTACTCATCACTGTACCCTGTATGCCAAGGCAGGTCTGCCTTCACTTACTGTCGGAGGCTCAGTCATTGGTACATATTCATATATAAAGCCATGCTGGGTAAACTACCGACTTATATCTGCTCTTTGATCTCACGGAGAGTGGCAAGTAGCTATTGCCTGAGATCCAGGATGTGTTTTTATTACATGTGCCAAGTGCTAGGACTGTTTTAGGTGCTAAAGCTTTTATGTGCGCTGCTCCTCTAGCTTGGAACACTATGCAAAAAATATTGAAACTGAGCATTTTGATTCCCTTGCATCATTTTAAAGCACGGCTGGATGAAATGTTATTGGATACCTGTAAATGTAAATAGGTTGCTAATGTATACCCCTGTAATTATGTTGTGATGTCCTTTTTGTTTTCTGTTTGTTTTTATATGTGTAACTAATGTACCGCAGGTCTCCCTTGAAAAGAGATCGTTGATCTCAATGGGATTTTTTAACCTGGTAAATAAAGGCTACAAACAAACAAACAACCCTTGTTTTATGAGAAGTGCTTTAGTTCTGCTTTCTGTCTCCATGAAGTGAATCCAAATGAACCGGCCTATCAAGTTCTGTCAGACGGTGCTTTCAGGGACACCATGAAGGTTTTATTTATCATGTAAACACGTCTGACCGTTCCTGCTGAACCTAAACAACAACAACAGCTGACTGAGGAAATCTGCATCAAATAATAAAGTGAAGCCTGGTTTGTATTCCCTGTTCCTGCAGGTCAGAGCGCTCTGTTCTTCCATGTGGAAAAGAGGGGTGGAATATTAAAATAAATGCAAATATAGAGATGTAAAACTGAGTATTTGCCTTTCACCCCACGAGACGTCTGCCTTCAGTTTCTGTTTCCAGTCAATGAGAGTGAATACATATTGATTATAAGAACCTGAAGAGTCACTGGTGTTTCCTTGAAGTCTCTGTCATTTATTTAAATGTCATGAAGATATATCCCTGTCCAGTTTTCAATCAACTATTATTTATATACATTTTAATATTTTTGATGCAGTGGTTTGATCATTTTTGGGGGTTATTTAAATGATTTAATTATTATATAATATATCCACCCCTAATATGATTATGATGTATAAGTTTGATACTTTTTTGGGGTGTTTTTATTATTTATTAATTTGTAATTTCTCTTTAAATATTTAATTATTATATCAAGTTAAAAAATGCTTTCAGATTCAAAAAGTGTTTATTTTTTTATTTATTTAAACTGTATTAAAAAGGCTTCATTTTGAATTTTGAGTCATTTGAACTTTTCACAACACAGTTAGATTTGAACACACACATTGCATGTTGCTCAGTCACTCTTCATAAGGAGCAGAAATGTTACATGTTAACCCATCTCTGAGTCACACGCTGAACTTTAACGCTGACCAGAACATTTAAAATAGAGCCTCAGTTTCAAAATAAGAAGATGATTTGGATTCAAATTCAAATCATCACTTTCATTTCTTAGGAACTCTGGACTCTGTTCTGTAACAGTGTGTGGTGTGTGTGTGTGTGTGTGTGTGTGTGTGTGTGTGTGTGTGTGTGTGTGTGTGTGTGCGTGTGTGTGTGCGTGCGTGTGTGTGTGTGTGAGCCACATTCAATAAAGTTGCTGTTGGAGGATTTAAATATGTGTGTGTGTGTGTGTGTGTGTGTGTGTGTGTGTGTGTGTGTGTGTGTGTGTGTTTGTTTAATATGGTGTGTGTGTGTTAACCTCTAAGTATGTACCACCATCCTGTTTGGCATCAGTTCATCTCTTCACATGTTTGTGAGATAAAAGGCTCGTTTAAATGTCAACTTCCATCAAAAACCTTGATTTAGTTTCACCTTGATTTTAGTTTGATTGAGAGCGTGCTTTCATAATGGGAAGCAGCAGAGGAGGAAGAGATGCTTTACAACGTATACAAACTCCTGAAATCAGAGAGAGTAATGATGATAGTAAAGCACGAGCAGTTTTAGGGCGGCTTTTTTCTTGGCTCAGTTCCTCTGTCTCTGCAGAAACATGTCGGTGTTCAACCTGTTGCCACCGATTGAAATGAGGTCAATGTGTTGTTATTGTGAAACAAATTGAGACACACTCTCTGCTCAGTTTGTGTGTCAGCAGGTTTTTAATGCACATCTCTTCCCTCCGAACTTCTTTACAGTTTACAGATAAGATGCAGGGTTCCCAAGATCAGTCTGAACCTCTAAGCACTCATTCCTGCCTCTGTCCATTAAGCTTCTCAACACTCACATGTAATATACTTTTAAATGTTGGCCATGATTGATTGCTTTACGGTAATCGCTGTACAAGAGTAAAATAATGCATGTTTTTTCTGCTTTATTTGCAATACAAATAATGTGTACCATACATTTTAATAAAACTGACACTGTTTGAGTCAGTCCTAGTTTGACTGCTACCAACAATAAAATGAAGTACTTTTACTGTGTACTTTTGGGTAACAACACTCTCTCTAAGTCCCCTCCTGAGAACCAAATCATGCCACTTCTGCTATATTTGATGAGAGATACAATTATTTTTAGCCATCAATTCTTAATAAAATTGGTACTGTTGGACTCAGTACTTGTTAGACTATTACCACAATACAATGAAGTACTTTTACTGTGTACTTTTTGACCCCCCTCGTTGCGCTGACGAGGGGGGGGGGCATGCAGACATTTCAATAATTGTACGGCATAGTACGATTTGGAAACGGTATAATTTCACAGTCCAGAACAAATGTCCTTACGGGACAATAAAGTATATCGTATCGTATTACAAATAACATGTAAAACCAGGAAGTTCACGGATCCAGGAAATGTGTGTTTGGAGCTCGATCTGAACGGTTCACTCATTGTTATCATTAGTTTGAGTTAGAAAGAGGGACTTCATGACTCTTCATGCTGCGATGCATGTTCATATAGAATACATTGGTAGATTCTGAACTCATGTTTTAACCCTGATGATAAAGGTTGATCTGCAGAGCTCTGCTGCCCCCTGCTGCTCGGTTAGATACTAACAATACATCTAATACGTCTCACACTATCACACTGTGGACCCCTGAACCAGGTTTGAAATTGGAGGGTTATAAAGTGTTTACCTGTATTCCCTAAATAAATAACATTTAAAAACCAGCTGTGGAAGATTTGGGATTTTTTCTAAAGTTAGTCTATCAGGTTTTCACAAGGAATTGTATTAGTGCCCCTGCAACAAATAGGGAACAAGTTGAAATATTATTAGAAATGTATTTATTTGAGTAATTGATATTATTAAATGTATTATACATTTTTTTACACCAAATAAAATATACAAAAAAAAGGAAATACAATAGGAATTTATCAAATTACTACAAAGAAATCAGTATATATTTATATATCTTATTTAAATAGGCAATGTGCTTTTTTCTGCTTTATAACGAAAAAAAGGAAGTTTAATTTGAGCCTTTACAAACATTGTGACGGATTCAAATATATTCCTCTTGAATAGTACTGACTGTAACAATTCATATGAAATACATTAAAACTATGTTAATCTGATTTGGTCCGATGTAAGCAGTACAACGCTTCAAATAAGAAAATAGAGAATACAAAAATAAAATGTTTTTGGAATTGGGCCTTAAGATCAGGTCAGAACTGATGCTCCGTGGTGACAGCAGACAAGACATCATCGTAGTCGTCGTCCAATCCCTGCTCAGCATGGGTGGGCGGGGTCATCGCCATGGAGACAGATGGTCACTTATGTTGTCAGAAAGAAAATGTAGAAAACGTATTAAGAGTTCTGGGCGGATATTAAATCCCTTTAGATGTAGAAACTGAGAGAAGTTACCTCTGGCCCTCTCTCGATATATAGACACCATGAGGAAAGTGGAGATGCAGTACGGCAGAAAACCACCAGGTGGTAGATCACCCTGAACACAAGGTGGAGGAGGAGGCAGGAGGTGCAGAGGAGGTTGTGGGCGGGTCCATGGTGGATGTCATAGAGAGAAGTGGTGGTAGGTTTTTCTGCAGAGAGAATCACACCTGGTCAGGTGAACATCTGAAGGAATGAGTCCTGAAACCAAAGGAAAGCTCCTCACCTGAGACAGACAGCCGGCTCTCTGGAGACTCTCCTTTATTCTGGACTCTACACTTGTAGAGGCCTTCATCAGACCTGGAGACATGGAGGAGGGTCATGTGACCATCAGACTCATTCCTGATGAGACGCCATCTTTGTAGAAATCAGCAGGGGGGGGTCGGCCATCTTTGTTCTACAGGTCAGAGTGACGTCATCTCCCTCCATCACAGGGAGGGCAGGACTCTGCAGGATCACTGATCCATCTGAACACAGAGACAGAAACAACATCTACTCTGACAGGATAAACTCTATACCTGAACACAGAGACAGAAACAACATCTACTCTGACAGGATAAACTCTATACCTGAACACAGAGACAGAAACAACATCTACTCTGACAGGATAAACTCTATACCTGAACACAGAGACAGAAACAACATCTACTCTGACAGGATAAACTCTATACCTGAACACAGAGACAGAAACAACATCTACTCTGACAGGATAAACTCTATACCTGACAGAGACAGAAACAACATCTACTCTGACAGGATAAACTCTATACCTGAACACAGAGACAGAAACAACATCTACTCTGACAGGATAAACTCTATACCTGAACACAGAGACAGAAACAACATCTACTCTGACAGGATAAACTCTATACCTGAACACAGAGACAGAAACAACATCTACTCTGACAGGATAAACTCTATATACCTGAACACAGAGACAGAAACAACATCTACTCTGACAGGATAAACTCTATCTGAAGAGACAGAAACAACATCTACTCTGACAGGATAAACTCTATACCTGAACACAGAGACAGAAACAACATTTTATTATATTGCATCGTTGGAGAAGTTAGTCATAAGATTTCTACACTGTAGCTTATGTTCATATGACATTAAAACCTTTGAATCTGGAGCAAATCAGACGAAGTGTTGATTATTTGATGATTTCCAGGGACTGTATTCTTGTTCGTATATCCTTGTGAGGACCATCTGGAGTTTAAGTACTTAAGAGGACACTTAGAAAAAGAGCATTTTCTCTCTAAAATAATTATATTTTAGAAATAAATAATATGTTAAAATCAGTTTTTACCAGTCCCTAAAGTATGAGACTGTACTGAGGTTCTAGTGGATGATAGTGTTGTTGTGTGTGTGAGAATGTGTGTTTTGCACCCTGTGGTTAGCACAAGCTAGCAGCTCTGAGGTCGTCCAGTTTCCTCTCTCGGATTAACCTTTACAAATATTTTTTAGTATTGATGAGGAAACAGAGAGGCTGATCTTACCAGAGACGGTGATGGTGATGGTGTTACTGGTGGATCCCTCTGTGGACTCACACCAGTACACTCCACTGTCCCATGGTCCATGGAGCTGTTACAGGAGGAACCAGCAGATTTCCCCAGTCTTCACACTCAGTTATTTTCCATGCTCGTGTTTTCTCATCACAGTCCATCCATCAGAGGCGTCCTCACATCTCAGAGAGAGAGGTTCATTTAAATATCTGAGATCTGCTGGGAGTCACCGTCAGACGAGCTGCAGGGAGGAAGATTTATAAAACACTGAAGAAGAAGAAGCCACTGATATGTTCACTGATGAATCTAACATGCGATGCAGAGTTCAGTATGTGAGGACAGAAAAGAGTTCAGTTACTCTGAGACTAAAGTGATGCATCAGGTCAACAGAGACACAGCTTTGAGTTTCTAAGACGGAGAAAGTGTACTGACCCTGGTTAGTGGAGCAGCTCAGCAGGGAGGTGAGGACTGAGGAGAAACCACAGGTTAGTGTGAGTTCACTGCGACACACAGGACACTTCAACAGGTCTGTATGGTGCTTTTAAAACACATGAATGTAGTGCAAAGTTAGCACGAGTCAGACTGGATAGAAGTCTGAGAAAATACCAGACTTCTCTTTTAGCAGGAACTTGAATGCACCACAACAATCATATTAGTTTGCAGTTTCTCCTGAACGTACCAAACAGTACAGAGAGTTACATTCTCCAGACTCTGGATGCTTGTTGTGAAGGTCAGTGAACTCTCAGATGTTTTATGATATCTGAACGTCTTCCCTCATGCTAACAGAATAAAGATTGTACTTACAGACGAGGCGTTGAAGACTTGTTGGATCCATTGTACCTCTTTGTGATGTGGCATCAAACTGTTTCTCTGAAAGTAGCCCACACCAGCGTTTCTGGGATTAGTTTTGTTTCATAAAGATAAAGGAACACTTTCTCAGAATAAAGCAAACTAAGAGTTTAAGAGAAAAAAAACTGAGTCAAGCAAAATACATTTAATTTCAAAAAATAAAACTATAAGTTGCAAACAAATCATTTGTGTAATCATGTAAACTATAATTATTTTTTCTTTGTTTCAACACATCTTTTTGGTTGCAGTTCTCTTTGCTTCTTTCTCAACGTAAGTACACTTTCGCTACTACGTACTAAATCGCAAATACTTATAGTGGTCGTTAAGTATACTGATCGAAAGTACAATTATTTTTTAGTATTTTGTAATACCCTATTAGCATGCTTTATTAACGTGTACATTAATTTCACTTCGTTAGAAGTGTATTTAAGTACTCTTATAAAAAGTGCACTTTAATATACATTTTTCTTAAATTGTACTTCATTGTACTTTTAAAAAGTATATTAACTTGCAAATACTTATAGTGGTACGTTAGCCTATTTTTGAAAAGTTAAATATTTGCAAGTCCTTTGTAATACCCTATTAGTATGCTTTATTTAAGTAGACTTGAATTTCACTTCATTAGAAGTGTACATAAGTATACTTACAAACAGTGCACTTTAATGTTAGTTCATTTTAAACTGTACTTCAGTGTACTTTGTTTGTTAGTGTTTATTTTATAACACTTGTGGATAGTGTACTTTGTTTACACCTCTGGGAAGTGTATAGGTCTGGACTATTACCATCATGTATTAATGCACAAAGACTTACTTGACAGAAGGCACTTTATGTATGTCAGGTTCAGAACAGGTTCCTAAAACACATTAGTACATCCCATTCAACATTCTACTCCAGGTGTGTACTTAACAAGTCAATCTACTAGGGATTCGTACATTACAAAATACTAAGGAGCAGAACATCAAAATTACAGAATTCTTTGTGCACAGAATTGGAAATTAGTACTCTTATTTTCCCATTATAGGCTCATTATTTAATCTCATTTGTTATCCGGTGAATTACATCAAGCCTATAGTCTGAATTAGTTCTTGAGGCTTCCTTGATGTCCAGTCAAATCAGTCTTGTTCAATGTTGTTTGGTAGAGGGATAACATATATCTTCTCCCTCGACTTAATTATGACACATTTGAATGTCAATGAGTCTGGATGTATGACATACACATTGTTGCACCAGACACTTCATACATGAAGCTTGATGCAATGAAGTGTTGTGTCTCTGCACAGCTTCCTTCCAGACTTCAGAAACTCCTGGACTAAAACACAGTGAATTGTACCAGAAACTACAAGCAGGATTGGAATGAGTCCACAATACTCCTGATTGGTTAATATAAACTTTATCGAAGAAACCTGCCAATGAGAACTGTCCGCGCCTGTCAATCCAATTTGAAACTTCCACGTCAGTTTGAGCGGCTCTCCTCCTGCGCAGCTGCTGCTCACTCTGTCTGTATGTCTGCTCCAGGAGTTTATGGATTAATATCTGGATCCTTTTACATCTACACGTTAAATATGAGCATCGGGACGTCAACAGAAAACAGAAGACTTGAGATCTGGTGAGTCCTGCAACTGTAATGGAGTTAAACATGTATTTAAATAATCCTTAGTTTGTGAATGTTTTATTTTGTATTTAAGGTTACGTTTCTTCTTCTAGTTCAGTGAGTTGTGGTCGTAACGTGATGAGACGTATACATATGGAATCTGTGGAATCTCAGCTTTCATATGATATGTGTGTGCAGAGAGCATGAAGTAGAAAAGATCGCTTTTGCCAGTAATGTGCTAAAGTAGCGTTAGCCCCATTAGCCCGTTTTGGCTAAGTGCTGATTTAGAGCTTGGCGTTAGACTTGAATTTCGTTTAGGTAAAGATGGTTAATATCGTCAGTTTGCTGAGTTTCTTCCCGTTAAGTGGGTATGCATCATTAATAGGTTGTTAAATGTTAAGAAGCCCTGAGATGCTGTTGCTTGCAAGATGTTGCGCCTTTCCCCACCGTCGGGGGAAACCGGGCTTAACAGGTGGCTGCTAACGTTAGCTGCTAACGTTAGCTTACAGCTTATTGCAGTGCTGCCGCGCCACCCTCTCGTCTCCAACACGGGAGAATTACACATAAACATGCAGCGGGGTGTCACAGTGTTGTCGCCAAGTTTATTGTAAAGTTTCACAGCTTTCTTACAGCGGAATCCAGTTTGTTAATGTTCAGTAGCCAACAGCTTGCATAGCATAAACGGCTAACCGCTAACGTTTGGTTAACTTGCTAGTTAGCTCTGCTCTATATATTACAAGCTAACATGACTAGCTAATGTCACAGTGTGTGAACTAAAATAGTTGTTGTATTACTACATCATACATGCTTGGTCCAAATCACTGCTAAAATAAATATTTTTAACAAAATTATTTGTTTTGCATTTTTATCACACTTGGCATAAACTATTTTAGTTCATCATTTAAGAACAGGAGAATGAAAATAATGATTTTTGGTAATCAAAAACAAGGTATTTAATTAATACTTTGAATATTAATGACTAAAGAAATAGATTTGAAAATGTATAGTAAAGAAACACTCAGCCATGCATGAAATAACATAGCAAAAGAATAAGGATCATTTTTGACCCATGTTGTGCCTTAGAAGTGTAGTGATACAAACATGATTTTTATTCAAAAAGTAAGAAAGGAAAAATAAAAATTAGAATTGGTGTTGATCCAAACAGGTTAATTGAGGAATACCTGGAATCCTGAATGGTTAAAGTAATTTATTGCAAAGATATTTACAATTAAAACTAATTCGGGTCACTTTTGACGCATGTTGGTTGTATGTTGTGTAACAAAGGGTTAACATGACAGCTGTGATGTTCACTCTTTTGACAGAGCACCAGTGGACAGTGAAGACTATGGAAGAGAAGATGTGATGGCTTTGTGTGGAAAGCTGCTGATGCCAGCCTGTGTCCCTCTCATCAGTCTCTCCAGGCAGCACCCAGCTATTCTTCCATCTTGCAGATGAAAAGACTTTGATATGTAAGTAATTTGGGCCCCATCCCCAAATTGCACCCAATGCTGCGCATTGGTGTGTGGATGTGAGTGAATGTGTTACCTCTGATGGTTAGCTCCCGCCATCAGTGTGTGAATGTGATATGTGGTGTAAAAGCGCTTTGAGTAGCCTGCTGACTAGATAAAGGAGCTCTTTTTCCAGTCCCCACTCAGCATGCCCAAACGCCAAATCCGCTTCAGGAACCTGAGGAACATCAACCCGGACACCATGACCCTGGACCTCCAGCATCTTTCTTCCGCCAACTTCTCATCAGTAAATGAGTCAGTTGCATATTACAACCACTCCCTTAACCGTCTCCTTGATCTGCACGCCCCCCTCAAAACCAGGATGGTCACCTTCTCGCGCTCAGCCCCTTGGTACACCGGCGAGCTGCGGAGAATGAAGACAGCTGGGCGTGTCCTTGAGCGGCGGCTCAAGGCCTCAGGACTCACTGTTCACCAGTTAGCCTATCGTGAACACCAGAAGGCCTACGCACAGTCCCTCAGAGATGCACGGTCCCAGTACTACTCCTCCCTCATCAACAACAGTCTGGAAACTCCAAGCAACTCTTCTCCACCATTAACCACCTCCTCAAACCCCAAAGTCCTTTACACTCCGACTCCACTGAGAAGCAGTGTAGCAACTTCGCCGCCTTCTTCACAAACAAAGTTGACACCATCCGCTCCCTCCTCTCTAGCCCCTCTACACCTCCAGTTCCAACTGCTGACCCACAGCCTGGGACAACCCAGCCTCTTCGCTGTTTCACGGACATCTCTCAGCGAGAGGTTGAGGGCATCGTTAGGAGGATGAAGCCCTCCACCTGTGTCCTGGACCCCCTTCCGTCAGCTCTTGTGAAATCGTACATCTGTACCATGAGCCCCATGATCACTAAGATCGTAAACCTCTCTCTCCAGGCTGGCCATGTCCCCTCTGCCCTAAAAACCGCTGTCATCAAACCTCGTCTCAAAAAACCCTCCCTTGACCCGGGAGTCCTGGCCAACTACAGACCCATTTCCAACCTTCCTTTTCTATCAAGGTGCTGGAAAAAGCTCCAGGACCACCTAAACTCCAAACCTATTTGAGAAGTTCCAGTCTGGTTTCCGCTCAGGCCACAGCACAGAAACTGCCCTGGTCAGGGTCACCAACGACCTGCTGATGACGGCTGATGCTGGCTCTCCCTCTCTCCTCATCCTCCTCGATCTCACTGCAGCTTTCGACACCGTCGATCACGGCATCCTCCTCCATCGTCTGCACTCCACCATCGGACTCTCTGACTCTCCCCTTGACTGGTTCAGATCATACCTCACCGGGAGAACAGAGTACGTCTCCTTGGGCGAGGCAGAGTCGGGTACCCACAACGTCACCTGTGGTGTCCCTCAAGGATCAGTTCTCGGCCCCACCCTCTTCACACTCTACATGCTCCCCCTTGGCTCTATCATCAGCCGACATGGAGTATCATTCCACTGTTACGCTGATGACACCCAACTGTACCTCAGGATCAACCCTACCTCCTCTGCAGCCCTGCCTTCACCCACACTCACTGCCTGCCTGGAGGAGATACAGGCGTGGATGAAGCAAAACTTCCTGAAACTCAACAGCTCCAAGACCGAAGCCATTATAGTTGGCACCCCACACCAGGTTCGGTCATCCACCATCACCACCATCACCTTCTCCGGCCAGGACATTACCCTCTCCTCAATAGTCACCAACCTGGGTGTTAAAATGGACGCCCATCTGACCTTTGAGGCCCACATTAAACAGCTGTGCAAGAACTCCTTTTATCACCTCAGGAACATCGCCAAACTCCGCCCCACACTCACTCTGTCTGACGCCGAAAAGCTGGTCCACGCCTTTGTCTCCTCCAGGCTGGACTACTGCAATGCACTCCTCATCGGGATCCCTAACAAAAGCATCCAGAAGCTCCAGTACATCAGAACAGCGCTGCTAGGATCCTGATGAGGGTGCGCAAATATGACCACATCACCCCCATCCTTAAAGCACTACACTGGCTACCCGTGGAACTGAGGATCGAATTCAAGGTCTCCGTCCTCACCCTTTAGCACACAATTTACACTTCAAGTATACTCAACTAATGCTTAAGTAGTACACTTTAGTATACTTGAATGCGACCAAAATAGCACATTTATCCTAAAAGTGTACTTAGTACATTCTTTAAAAAGTATAATTTAAGCATAATGTTTTTTTACCTGGGTCATGCTAACAGTATAAAGATTGTACTTACAGACGAGGCGTTGAAGACTTGTTGGATCCATTGTACCTCTTTGTGATGTGACATTAAACTGTTCCTCTGAAAGTAGCTCACACCAGCGCTTCCTTCCTGTCATCACTTCCTTCAACCACTCTGAACACCTTTTGAAACACATCTACTAATCCTTCAGGTTATCAGTTTTACTCTTGGCTACAAGGCTTGTGCGGTTAGTCAAAATAAAATAGTTTCCACACAAATTAGACTCAGAAAATACTCTTTCAGTCAGAGTGAATACAACAACAAGAGAGGCAAAACTCAACAAAAAAGCGTTTATTGAAGCAAACTAAGATTCTCATTATATATTCTGTTGGATGATAAACGTTAAATAATTGTAATAATTGTGTCGGCATCTTCCACACAGGTTGACTACCTCTGTCTCTTAATTGGCTGCAACATGGGAATTGTAGTCTTTTATTCACCATGCAGTACACACGGTCGCCACTAGATGGCAATATTACTTTGACCAAAACAAAAGCCTGTCTCTAACACTTCCTCTTATTATAATAATGTAAAATGATCTTAATAATAAACAACAATACACTTTTCATGATAAAATTGTTATTGTATATATAAGTCTTAACAACAATCATGGTTCATTAACTTTATTTGGTACATTTTATATAAATCTATCTGTATATTAACCAATATAATTTGGTTTGTATGGTATAGAATATTTTTGATATACATTTAAATACTAAAAAGCAATTGGGTGTCAAATTGTTTGAAGAAATAATTTAAGAATATATTTGTCTATTATTTGATATTTATGAAACGTATTCATCCCTATTCTTTTTATTATTCTTTTGCTTTTATTTACTAATTTATAATCCTTATACTGAGTTGGTTAGCTCATGTGTTTTATAATTATTTATAGATAATAATTATAAATGAATATATATACAAAATAAAAGAAACAAGCAGTGAGCTGCCAGAATAAATAATAACAATAAATAGTAAGCAACACTGCCCTCTGCTGGACACAAATTAAGAATTAAGTGTCATTATTGTAGAAAAGGTCCTAAGGTATTTTACTTAGGTAAAAGTACAAGTATCATGATATCTTAAAGTACCAACACTAATGCACTATTTTTTGCAGAAAAGTGATTTTCAGAATAATATTATATTTATCACTGAATATCATTGATGTGTACATATATAAACATTGTATACTATGGGCCGTTCTCATTTCATCAAATCCCCCTCCTCGACTCCTCGACTCCTCGACTCCTCGGTCCTCCGGTAGTGACCCGGAAATGAATTTTAGCGCGCCATGTTGAAGGACATCTCATTTCTCTAAATGCACATCGAGGACCGAGCATCGAGCGTCGAGAGGCTCTCTGGAGGAGCTATAACCGAGGAGACACTGATGGGTCCTCCACGGTCCACCACGGCTCCTTCGTGGATGCATTTCCGGCAACAGTGATGTTTCAAAGAGTCGTGACGCACGGCCGGACTGATCTCAGCCAATCACAGCTCAGCATGCATCCCTGGATATTATTTTATTAACTGCTTTCATCGCGACGCAATGTTTACAGTGAGAACAGCTGTGAGGTCCGTGCAGAAAGCAGAGCAGTGTGTAAAATATAAATCACTCAGTATAACAGGCCTACTCTCTTTATTTGCTTTAGTTTAGTAGATATCTACAAACAAAGAGTCCAGATGTTTCTAAAACCATTTAGTGCTTCACAAAATAAAATACACAACGGCTGTAGCCAGTGGCGTTTTTATTTGTACAAAAGTGGTGGGGCACAAAAAACGTAGATGTCTATATATAAGCTTCTGCAGTGACGTGCAGTGAGGTTCATGGCTGCTGAGGCACTGGCACTGACTCTTCAGGTTTACAAAGATTATATTTTGACCTAAACCAAAATATAATATTATTTTCAAAAGCTTTTTTTGTCTGATGCTTCGATTAATTTTAAACAGACAGTTCAACAAAAGGATACCCAAAAAATTTAATTTTATCATTTAAATATTGAATTGTTCTCTCTTAGTAAGATCCCATTTTCAATAAAATGGCGGTCTTACCTTGACTTGAAGATGAAGTCCATTTGCCTATCCTTCTGGACAAACATTTCTATACTTTTTTGTAAAAGTCCTCCTTATCTTCTTGTAGTTTCAAAAGTCTATCATAAATCTAATCCATAGATTTATGATAAAAAATGATAAAAGTAGGGTAGACATGTGGATGTTATCCGGCTGAACAAAACGTGCATTTATCTAACAGGTACGTTTCCCACAGATCTTATTTCGAGCTATTTTCTAAAATCCTCTGGAGAAACCTCATTGCTTTTTTGTGCTTACTTCCTGGTTTTAGGACGCGCCACTGCAGCTCTCTCGTCTCCTCTTCACACACCACACTTTTCGCGGCACACGTACTTACAGCCAATCAGCTCTGAATGATGTGAGATGACGTATGGTGGGGATGGTAGCTCCGTGCCCCTCTGGTCATTATTTTTTTGCCACACACATTTCATTACAAAATACTCTGAGCATGCGCAGTGAAGTTTTTACAGTCACCGTTGACTTCACAGTGAGAGGGAGGGGCATGATCAGGTTTTGTCCCACATGGCTCTAAACAGCTCAATAGGCACACACTGTGACTGTAGACACACTAATTAGAAGAACACAGACTAAAACAGCAATGTACAGACGAATCAGATGATTAAACATGATCTTAAAATATATTTTATATATTTTTTTATTTATTTTTTTGCATTTTTGTAATCATTATTTGTAATACTTTCTGCTGACACTAGGTGGGGCTGTGCCCCACCTGCCCCTAATGACCAGTCGCCACTGGCTGTAGCCTAGGGTGACCAGATGTCCCGCTTTGCGCGGGACTGCACAGCATTTTCACGACTTTTGGTGCGTCCCGCAAATTGGAGAAGGGTCTAGCTGCGGCCGCGGCCAGTACACGACACTACACGACACGCCCCTACACGACACGCCCACCTGACAGGACACTACGGTGGCTGAGAGACATTACCGTACATGGCAGATTAAAAGCGAATTGACGACACTGACGCTGACGCAAGGATATTTAAGGAGACATGAGGTTTACAGAGAACAGACAAACAATATGGCGCACCGAGTACAGGTAATTAACGTATTGTGGTTTTAGATATAATTACATACTATTTATTTAGGTTCTCGTTTGTTTGTCGATGTGGCTGTTTAGCGCAGTGTAATTGTGTTTATTTAGCTAATTTGTATTTTAATATTAAATGTAAAGGAATGGAATACATATATATATATATATCTTAGCTCTTAGCTTGACATGCTCGACGTTCAGTTAGCATATATGCTAACTGAACATGCTCGTTTGTCCCAACAAACATTTGGTTTGTTGGGACCTGGTCACCCTACTGTAGCCTGATGATATGCTTTACTGTAGGAGCTGTAGTGTGTGTGGTGTAGGTGTGTGTGGTACAGTGTGTGCGTAGATGCAGCGGACAGCCAGGTCTCAGTTGGTTTGGTGTCCTCTGCTTACTTGTAATACTTGTAAATACAACTTTTGGCCCGTAATTTATTTCCCTCATTGTAGCGACCAGAGAGGGGAGAGGGGGGGGGGGGATATATCCAGTCTCTGATAGTGTTACGTTATTATGAGAGTGCTCTGTTTGATTCTGAAATTGTATATATATATATATATATATATATATATATGTGTGTGTGTGTGTGTGTGTGTGGTGTGTGTGTGTGGTGTGTGTGTGTGTCCGCATCTGTAGCCTGTTATTGTCTCATTATACCGCACTGTGAATGAATCAAAGTAGATATATAAGTGGTCATGAACACATCTGTCCATCAGACAGAGGGCTGCTGTGCCTCCTGTCATCATTAATGGACGTCTCTTTAAAATGACCGCTCAGAGGAGAGGAGTTCTCATTTCTCTAACCGCCTGCTGCTTCCCCTCCTCTCTCCTCGGTTCCCCTCCTCGGCTCCTCCGCTCGCATCTCCTGTGGGCGGGACTAAGTCTCGAGGATAGGAGTCGAGGAGGGGAATTTGATGAAATGAGAACGGCCCTATAAGTCTGTTAATACCTTTATATATACAGTCTATGGTTAATACACAATAATATATCATATTCATGACTTATTTATATTTTTTATTAATAATATAATCCTGCAAAGTTACTAATGTCAATTAAAAGTAGAGGAGTAATAGTTTAAAGTAGCATAACATTGAAATACTACAGTAACGCCCTCATGAAGCTGACGAGAAGCCAGAGTGTGCAAAGATGTCATCGATACTCTGAAGAATCTAAGATAAAAACCATATTCTGGATTTGTTAACACTTTTTGGTTAATTAAATAATCCATATGTGTTCTTTTATAGTTTTGATGTCTTCAGTATTAATAATTATTACATGGCTTAGTTGAATACTCGATTCTGATTGGTCAATTCAGAACACGTGACACGTTCCCCCCCCCCCCAAACTGCTTCTTAACCCAATAAAAAGAGTTGTTAAATAATAGTGAAGTCACGTTGTAATAACAATAACTCATCTCTCTCGGTTTTCGGAGTTTTCTTTGTGTGCTTTGCCAAAAGCCACTGTGTCAAGTGTCCTAGTTGGGTTGCCGTACGGAGTTGTGCAATATGGCGGACCATCTCGCACATGCGCACTGCAGATAGGGCAGGGCTGCAGATCGGGTAGTATATGGCCCAATCCCAAACCACGCCCTACACCCTACCCCTACACACTACCCCTCCGTTTGCGCGTTCGCGCGGAGGGTCCGCCACATTAAGTGCTGTTCCAAACCAACGAGTGTGGAGCGGGGTGGAGGGGGAGTGGGCTATCAAGCCCTCAAACAGCGAGTCTGCATCGGTGCTGACTTGAGACCGGTCTCTACCTGACCGGAGTCACGCTGTGTGTGTCCGTCAGGAAACACGCTGTTAAACAGTAGTTCCAGCAAACATCCACTGATAAACTGCCATGTTAACAACCTCATGATAACCTCATATTTTTTTAACTTAGGATCATACCTGTGTTTAGTCTAGAAAAGGGTAAATGTGTGCATTTTATTATAAAGTTGTGTATATTTACAGACTGTTGCAAAAACTAAGAAGCTTATAAACATCAGGTTTAAAACTAAAAGAGCTTTACAAAAAAGTAACACAATGAAAGATGTTTGGAGTTTTATTTGAGTTATTAATTTACATTTTTTATCAAAGAGATGCTGATTTCAAACCGTTGTTACATACAGTTACGGCATTTCCTGTTTCTGCCGAGAGAGGGGAGTTTGTCCCAAAGCTTGCCGCTGTATTTACTCCCTCCATCTGACAGGAGGGAGCCTCGTTGAGCTGTGAGTGTGACTACAGACGGAGTTCACTCCGCCACGGAGGGGTAGGGTCGAGGGAGTGGTTTGGGATTGGGCCTAGGTCACTACCCGATCGGTCCACCTGCCCGATCTGTACTGCGCATGTGCGAGATGGTCCGCCATATTGGACAACTACATACGGCAACTCAACTAGGACACTTGACACAGTGGCTTTTGGCAAAGCAAAAAAAAACTGACAGAGATTATTGTTCTTACAACGTGACTTCACTATTATTTAACAACTCTTTTTATTGGGTTGTTTTATTTGGGGTTAAATACATTGTCAGAATAAGTGAGACATGGATTTAACTTCTGTTAGACAGCTATATGCCATACATGTTTGCATACATTCAGAGTAAATATTTATTAGTATGATAGCTGTCTAACAGAAGTTAAATCCATGTCTCACTTATTCTGACAATGTATTTAACCCCAAATAAAAGAACCCAATAAAAAGAGTTGTTAAATAATAGTGAAGTCACGTTGTGATAACAATAATCTCTCGGTTCTTTTTCTGCTTTGCCAAAAGCCACTGTGTCAAGTGTCCTAGTAGAGTTGCCGTATGTAGTTGTCCAATATGGCGGACCATCTCGCACATGCGCAGTACAGATCGGGCAGGTGGACAGATCAGGGGGACAGATCGGCAGGGGACAGTGGGTGTTTCTCAATCGCGAGTACGCTTGCTTGGTAGCACATGTCTGCCGAGCATCTTGTTTCAGAAGCGAGGCAAGAATACTTCCTGGCATTCGGAAAACGAAGTGTGGAACACGCTAGCAAGTGTGCAGGTGTGCGTCATATGAGAGGCCTTACATCTTACATCTTCCGCCACAGATTTGGGGAAATTGGTCCGTGCGCAAAGCATTGTGGGGATTTTAAGACCGCGGAGTCTACTCATGTGCAGCCTCGATATTTCTCCAAACGGAGTACGCCGGGCTCGGTAGATTTCCAAGTATGCTGGAGATTGGAACAGTACTTCGGCGGCACTCGATGACGTAGTATGCTTGAAATAGTGGCTCTGAAGCAGCTTTACTCGCGATTGAGAAACACCCATTGTACACGCAAACTGCTTCTTGTAAATCATGTGACCATGGATCCTCCTCCTCCTCTTCCCCCTTCCTCCTCCTCCACCCTCTGGCCGTGTCTCAATTCAGGGGTTTCAACCTTCGAAGGGTGCATTCGTAGACCGCATACATCACTTCCACCGAAAGAAGGCTGTCCCAAAAAAAAAAAAGACGAGACTCCTCCGAATGCAGCCCGCGAATGCAGCCTACTTTTCCCCAATTTGAAGGATACATCTGATCAGGGGCGTCGCCTGGACCTGAAAACATTCGGGCTTAGCCCACAGTGGCATTTTTTACTGCAACACTCCCACACAGTACACCGCGACTGTTACAATGAAGGCTCGATAATCAGCTCACGGCATATAGGCAGGGGTAAAGTGGTATTTTTTATGAGTGGGGGGCTCACCTCCTCTAGGGGGGTCCGGGGGGATGCTCCCCCGGGAAGATTTTTTTTTAAATATTGAAGTTAAAAGCATCAATCTGGTGCACTTTGAGAGCAACATGAAGAGATCTATGGATACCTCTCTCAACACCATATGAAGCAGAACTGTAAACAGATGTACTTTTTCTTTATGGATATTTTACTAATCACTCCCCTTTTAAACTCTATTCTTGTTTTACTGCCATATAGTATTTCAAACTGTTTTCCTTTATTCTTTTTTTTTAATAACTATAATGATCATATGAAGGTGTGCCGCCAAAATAATCTTTTGAATAATTTGTGACCAAACCGTTTGAGACCCACTGAGATAACTTAGACTAAAGTTACAGTATCTAAACACTCAGAGAGTCCTTTAGCTCACCTGAGTCTCTCAGTCTGAGAGGAGAGGACTCTCCTCCAGCTTCTTGTGGAACAAACAGCTCCTTATGTCCGTTAGTGCAGCTAGCTAAGCAGATGCTAACAACAGGTCCATGCTGACACCGGTCCCTCCCTCCCCCCTCTCTCTCTCTCTCTCTCTCTATCACACTATGCGCTATTGCCCACACACACACAGAGCCGAGCTTGAATGACACAAGCACACGTTATTTCCATGCAACTCTGTGATTGGTCTGGTGTCTTGCCTCTGTTGCATTCACTGAACACGGGAAATTACAGTGCTGCCGTCCTCTCTTGTGTCATGATGAGGTTCACTTAAAGCACGGTTGTAAAGCATGTATTATATTATTGAGGGAGAATTGTCCGGGGCTACAGAAAAAACATTCGGGGCTAAAGCCCCGGATGCCCAGGCCAGGCGACGCCACTGCATCTGATGTACACTCCGCGGCCTACCATATCCCAGGGTGCAATGAAATGGCTTCCGGTCTCCCCAGCAGAGTGGATTTAAAAGCAGCAGCAAGCGGAGGAATCACTAATAAATGTGAGTATTGGGTTTTAACTTACTTTAAATTAACTAACGTCACACACGTCAAACCCAAGGGGCATTAAAACGTACATTTTCGTTAAATAATACGGATAAATATGTGACGCTAACTAGCTAGCTGGACGTACTGCACTGTTGTTTACACTTATTTTTAATTCAATTCAGAAGTTTACTAAAGTCATACAGAGATCTTGGCTCTGTTATAGATAAGTTATACTTTATATTACATAAATAGACCAAAGTGAAAACATTTAGACCGGTATAGCCTACAGTACGGTGGGATTTATAAAAGGCTACCCTGACGTGTAGCTGCTGTTAGCTTTATGTATTTCTCTGACATGTTGCAATGTTTTACTGTTTATTAAACTTTGGGACAACATTACAACCTTTGTGTTCAGCTCATGCTGCTTTGAGGTAGGGCTAAAAGAAAAGCCTATTTTAAATATTTCCACCAGATTTGATCATCTTTTATAGGTTAAAGTTTATTTAATGTATCCTAATCCCATAATAATAAGACAATCACAAATAGACAGCAGCCTTTTGCTTGATGTTAGTTTGTGCCGTGCTGTCAAAGGGATGCACATGTGACTGTCATTTCATCTCTTTAGTTTTTTAAAAACCAGAACAGTACATCATTTTAAATGATCCTTTAGGGATTGTTTGTCTGAAATGCTTAGAGTTACATTTTGCAATAATACTTCTGCAACCCTGTGTTTAATATGATTAATTCACTTTCTTTCTTTTTCTCTGTAATTAGTAATTCTGGAGAAATGGATCTGCTGGAGAAGGACCCCTAATCTGAAAAGTGCACAGCGGATCATCAGGACAGAGCTGCCATCCACCTGGACCCCCGTGGTGCTGGAGAAAGCAAAACGGCGATCAGGAACATCCTCCACCCAGACCTCTGCTTACTGCCGTCCTACAGACTTGTGTCTTAGTTTCAGAATTAGATTTTGTATGTGTCCTTTCTTTTAATAGATATGTAACGATTATAGCTTGAGTCTGTCTGATTCCCCAAACAACTGCTTCTATATACTTGCTGCACATATAATACAAATAAACAACTCCATAAACACACTTTTGCTGATATTTGTTTTACTGCTGATGATGTTAAATAACATGATTGATTTCCTCTGTCTCAATGATGAAAGTTATAATAATAGAAGACATGAAGCTGCAGAGAGAGGATGGATATATTCTTACCTCTACTTTGTGATAAGATGAAAATACTATATTAAATTGTAATTGTTAAACACATTGTTTATTTCATTTACTGAGGTTTTAACCATTATTTCCAACATGTGTACATAAGCAGTGGAATAATAGGATATCTCTAGGTCATTAAACTGTCTTCAGTTTAATTTTATTAATACAAAAAATAGGTCATAGAAAATGTTTAATTGTGTATTTCAGCAGAGCGGGGGGTCACGGTGCTGCTGGACCTGGAGGTGCTGACCTGGGGTCAGTGGGACATCATCTGGGCAGGTTTAGGGGAAGAAGGAGAATATAAACTGTTATGATCACAGCTATTAAGATTAGAACACTAATATTGTTAAGAATCAATCTATACAACATGCTTTTGTTAAAAAACATATTGTTTTATTAGTACAGAAAAATTAAGACTTATTTTAAATATGAAATAATATGATTAAATTACATCAGCTATATATAATTTACTTGTTAACTTACTAATGTAACATTACTGGGGGCTAAAGGAACAGCTTCATCTTATTTACCTGGCCATGGTCCTCTTTAATTCATCGCCGACGGTGATCTCCAAAAAATGTAAAAGTAAAAGTAAAGTTTCTGGATCCTTTTCAGCTGAGTTAGCTTGTAAGCTAATTTGCTAGCAGGCTGCTGGAGCAGCGCAACCGAACAGCGCGTATCACGTGACGTAAATACGAAGCCCTCCGTAGGCTAGACCGTCTCATTTCGTAGGCCGCTCGGTCCAGCCTACCCGGTCTACGTGGGCTGGGTCCTCCGTGGACCGCGTAGGCTGCGTACTCCGAAGGGTGCAGCCCCTGAATTGAGACACGGCCTCTGTCTATAAAACCTTTGAGCAGACACAGACTCAGTTCAGATCACTTCCTGTTCTTCTCCAGCTGCTCTCATGGCTGCTCAACATGTAGGGCTGTTCATGTTCCTGTGGATCGGCTCTGTGGCTGCAGGAGGTGAGTGAGTGTGTGTGTGTGTAAGATATTATTACATTACATGTTGCTTGTTAGGAGCAATTTGGGGAGAAGTGTCTCAGGGACACAACGACATGCTGACTGCAGTGGGGTTTGAACCTGTTACCATCTGATCCCCATACCAAGGCTCTATCCACTACGCCACACGCCTCACTGTTATGATAGTGTCGTTCGTTCCGGTGCACTCCGACAGGACTAAGCACTACATCGAGAAGATTAAACGAAACTTGGGAAGGGAATACACATATACCTATGGAGTTAGCCAGATGTGGTAAATTACTGTTCATGGTAATTTGAAAACAAATGCCGGTGTCGGACACACACAGCAAATTGGTCAGGGCCGGCCTTGCCTGCAGGTTATAAACAGGCTCTGTAATGTGCTACATGCTAAGTTGCTAACGGATTGAGGAAATCTGTGAAACGATAGTCTGCTACTCTTTGTGTGTCTTTGTACACCATACTACATCACCAAACTACTCCATGGTTATAGACAGGGGTGCACATAACTGGTACGCAGGTACGCATGCGCGGCAACAATCTTAAATGCGTACCGTCACTTGTGTCACAAAGCGCATTTGCGTACCGACGTACTTGTGAAGCTTTTCCAGAAGGCGGTTAGATCACCGGACGACAGAGTCGGTCTCCGTGTGCACAGACAGGGCTGCTGTTAACGTCGGTCTGTACAGCAGCCCTGCGCTAAAACAGCTGATCACAACGTTCACACGCTCCGCAGACATGAAGCTCTGCACTCCACTACCACCCCCCGTTGACAATCGCGAAGCGCTGTACTCCACTACCCCCCCCCGTTGACACTCGCGGAGCATTGTACTCCACTACCCCCCCCCCCCCCCCGTTGACAACAGAAGTTGGAGTACTAAACACTGACTCCAGGTACTCATCTGAGTACCTCACTGAGAAAGTTGTGTGCACCCCTGGTTATAGAGATAATCTTATATTTGTAGTGTACCAACCATTTTCTAACATTTTAAATGCTGCCAGTGACGTCAGCTTGTGTATTTTTATTTTTTGTATTAGCTAATAATCTGTAAAGTAGCTACAGCTGTCAAACCAGTTACGGTTCTAGCTGATATGGTGTAGCCGCAAAACATATTTGATAGCTTGATAGCTTATAAAGTTGTATATATTGTTACATCAAAGACAAAAACTAGTTTTTTTGCATTTATTATTTTTTAAATTATAGAAAACTGTTAACCTCTAATAATAAACAAAGAACTCTTATAAGGAGAATAAAAAAAAATCCACAGGCCAACTTTAAAATAAATCAACACAGCACTTGGGGAGTCCTCTGCGGTCCATGTACGTTTTGCTAGTTTGATTTGTCGTTTAAACCAAAAGGCAAAAAACGAAAATACCAGCCTTTTTTCGATTTTTTATTTAAAACGAAAAAACGGGAAACCAAAGCCGTTTTTCCGTTTTTGTTGTCTGAATCAAAAAACGGATAACAAGAAGACCTAATAAAAAAAAAGGTCCGATTTTGGTGTTTGATAACAACTTCATTCAATTTTCCGTTTTGTATTTGTCACTACCCGATCGGTCCACCTGCTCGATCTGTACTGCGCATGTGCGAGATGGTCCACCACTACATACGGCAACTCTACTAGGACACTTGACACAGTGGCTTTTGGCAAAGCAGAAAAAGAACCGAGAGAGATTATTGTTATTACAACGTGACTTCACTATTATTTAACAACTGTTTTTATTGGGTTCTTTTATTTGGGGTTAAGTACATTGTTAGAATAAGTGAGACATGGATTTAACTTCTGTTAGACAGCTATATGCCATACATTTTTGCATACATTCAGAGTAAATATGTATTCAGTATGATAGCTGTCTAACAGAAGTTAAATCCATGTCTCACTTAAATAAAACTTTAATAAACACTTTAATAAAAAGAGTTGTTAAATAATAGTGAAGTCACGTTGTAATAACAATAACCTCTCTCGGTTATTTTTCTGCTTTGCCAAAAGCCACTGTGTCAAGTGTCCTAGTAGAGTTGCCGTATGTAGTTGTCCAATATGGCGGACCATCTCGCACATGCGCAGTACAGATCGGGCAGGTGGACCGATCGGGTAGTGACAGTATTGAAGAATGAAGAAAAGTGGTCCGGTGAACCGGGAGTTAAAGAACATATTTCAAAATAAAAGACACCAGGATATAATGACAATGCTGTAAAGGTTAAATCCTGGAACCCAGAAGTCTGACGAGGATGCGTTTATTTCTGCATTCACATGCAGATATGCGTTATAGAGATTAATACAAGTATGCAAGCTCTGTGCATAACTTAATTTTGCTGACTTCCGGTTTGTACTGTGTCTGTAAATCCAGTGTCCAGCTTGTCGCTGTGTGACAACCATAGACTGGTGACAACGTCATGTTTGTTGCATACCTGCAAGATTTACCTGTGACCTGTCGCCCTACTTTCACCTGCACCCAGCAGCAAGCGGGAGAACGATATATCAGTCGACCCCTAAAAATTGTTTTTCTTCAACAAGTTACATTGAAAGACAGAGGAGGGACAGCATGTGCATTCTTAGTGTCAGGGTGTTATGCTTCAGGTCCATGAAGACAGGCCCCACAGTGAGTTCAGGATGAAGTGTTGTTACTGTCTTAGTTACCGTCTGGTTGAACATGTTCCTGTGGATGTGGCTAATTTTAGACAGGTTAGACACAGCCAATAGTCAAACATACACTTTAATATAACTAGCACAAGGTAGCTACTCCCCAGAACTGGACTGACTGGTCGGTGTGTGCTGCACAGAGGCCACAGCTGTGATTTGTTCTGTTGTTAAAGAGTTATTTTTCTTCGTTCATAGTATAAAAGTAAATCAATTCATATCAGTATGTATAAGAAGTTGTAAGTAGAAAACATTTAGGAAAAAAGATGACTTCTTATTTACTCCTTAAAATAGCACAATGTTATTAAACCAAAATGTTACCCTGGCACTTTGAGGGCAGACAGATCCAGCAGCTCTCAGCTCTCAGACACATCAACACATAAACTATTCTGTGTGTATAGCTTACTTTCACATAACTACTAATCTCTCACTTTACTTTCTCTGACATTGTTCTCTGCTTTGGATTGCGGACATCCCAGCCATGTGCTCTACCGGGCCTGGTTTTACACACTGGGTTTAAGCAAGATATATAAATGATGAGATGATGTGTGTATGAAACATGATGAGTGTGTAGTTTTAGTATTTCATGACATTATTCTCAGACTTGCCATAGTTCTTGGTTTGTACCACTGCTGCTCTACAGCTGAGTACTGGGGACCCACTGGGAGTCATGTGACTGGAGCAGGAGAGTAACACACGTCACACCTGCAGCCATGATGCTCCAGCTCAACGGGGTCGAGTCTTTCAGCCCCACCTGTAAGAAGAGAAACAAAATAAATACGTATTCAGTTTGCTTTGTATTATTTCTTTTAGGGTAACATTTTGGTTTAATAACATTGTGCTATTTTAAGGAGTAAATAAGAAGTCATCTTTTTTCCTAAATGTTTTCTACTTACAACTTCTTATACATACTGATATGAATTGATTTACTTTTATACTATGAACGAAGAACAATAACTCTTTAACAACAGGAACAAATCACAGCTGTGGCCTCTGTGCAGCACACACAGACCAGTCAGTCCAGTTCTGGGGAGTAGCTACCTTGTGCTAGTTATATTAAAGTGTATGTTTGACTATTGGCTGTGTCTAACCTGTCTAAATGAGCCACATCCACAGGAACATGTTCAACCAGACGGTAACTAAGACAGTAACAACACTTCATCCTGAACTCACTGTGGGGCCTGTCTTCATGGACTGTAGCATAACACCCTGACACAGAATGCACATGCTGTCCCTCCTCTGTCTTTCAATGTAACTTGTTGAAGAAAAACAATAAGTTTAACGTTACAGAAATAAAAGCTTAATTACTCACCTCCTAATTGTAGACGTAACTTCATAAATACAACTTGAAACATGTCTCCCGCTTGCTGCTGGGTGCAGGTGAAAGTAGGTCAACATTTCTGTTTACATCTAGGACATTTGTCACAGGTAAATCTTGTAGGTATCGCAACAAACATGACGTTGTCACACAGCGACAAGCTGGACACTGGATTGACCAAATAACTACACACTCTCATTTACATTTGACACGTTATTCAAACCAACAGCCTGTGTGTTGTTTGCTAAACACTGCCACTGAAATACCACACTCAATGATCAAACCCCTGCCCCCAGAAACATGTTAAAAGCCACGTAACCAATTAGATCACTGAGAAACCTTAGAAACACTTTGTTGTGCACAACAATGGAGGCCAATTTTGGAGAGAGAGTTAGAGGAAGAGGTAAATGCAATATACTGTATTTTGTCTTCAGTACCATACAGTAACTATGTTCATGCCATCTTCACTCTCAGTAAAGTCATTGTGTCTGATACTGTTATGAGTATTGAGAATAAACCTATTTGTGTGTTTCCACATTGCATGTGTTCATTCATAGTCCATATTTACAGCGTGCTAAAATGAAAATGCCTAAAACTTTGACTTGAATGTCTTGTTTATTAATCAACTAATGGACAGTGTTTCAATTCAGTTCATGTAAGCCTTACACACACGTTCCTCTTTTGAGCGTCTAGTGATTATGGCCTGCATGTCTTTCTGTTGTAACTCAGCTGTCAGCTTCTTAGAGTTTAGACAAACATCACATTCCTAATGTAGACTAGTTGGACAAATAATGCTTAACAACTGTTCCATTACTGAGTGAACTGTTTTAGGGGTCGACTGATATATCGTTCTCCCGCTTGCTGCTGGGTGCAGGTGAAAGTAGGGCGACAGGTCACAGGTAAATCTTGCAGGTATGCAACACACAGGACGTTGTCACCAGTCTATGGTTGTCACACAGCGACAAGCTGGACACTGGATTTACAGACACAGTACAAACCGGAGGTCAGCAAAATAAGTTATGCACAGAGCTTGCATACTTGTATTAATCTCTATAAACGCATATCTGCATGTGAATGCAGAAATAAACGCATCCTCGTCAGACTTCTGGGTTCCAGGATTGAACCTTTACAGCATTGTCATTATATCCTCGTGTCTTTTATTTTGAAATATGTTCTTTAACTTCCGGTCCACCGGACCGCTTTTCTTCATTCTTCAATACAAAACGGAAAATTGAATGAAGTTGTTATCAAAAACCAAAACCGGACCGTTTTTTTTATTAGGTCTTGTTATCCGTTTTTACAACAAAAACGGGAAAACTGCTTTGGTTTCCCGTTTTTTCGTTTTTGATTTAAAAGGAAAAAAGGCTGGTATTTTCGTTTTTTGGTTCAAACGAAAAATCCAACTAACACAACGTACACGGACCAGAGCAGAGGGTTTAAAGAGCCGCATGGGTGATATGAATAAATGAAAAGACGCATTAAAATTCAGAATGAAATAGCTATATTGCACACATTTCTCAAACACACAAGTAGAACAATATTTACAATAAAAATAACTACACAAATTAAATAACAATATCACAAAATACACATGAATATAAAAAGTAGTTGGAAACATACATTAATAAATAAAAGGACACATAAGCTATAGAATGAAAATACTAAATCTTTCAACACACAAACCGAACAGAACACACGTTAAATAACTTATTTACAGAATTAGGCATCTCTATAGTTAAAGTTAAACTCCCAAACTGCCCTCTAAAGTCTTCTTTGATGCAGTTAAATAAAGCTTTCATTTCAGTATGCACAATGTAGGCCTATTACCTTTTCAGAATAGGAACTGTTGGAACAATAACACAACTTCCTACACTCATTCTTGGCATAACATATTTCACAAAAGATGGGCTACAACATATGAGTACTGTAGGCCTATATTACAGACTTCTTTTAATTCTTTTTTAGTGTTCAGAGAATACCCTGGAACACTCAGATAAAACAAACAAAAAAATCGATTTAATTATATAAATAACATGTAAATAAAATGAATAAATGAGAATGGTATCTGTGTTGTTCTGTAATATTACAATGTTATGTTGATTTGTTCCTCTTTCTCGGTCCATGCACTACGCATTTCAGTGCTGGTGTATATCCACCACTGTCTGTAATGATCTGAGATCCTTGCTTACCCCAGTTTGCATCATTCCTTCTTATCCAGAGACTCCCTTGCTCAGCCACTTCTTCTTTTGTCTGCATCCGGTAATTCCTCCAGCCTTGAGGAATCTTTGGATGGATATTCTCTGCGTCAGAGTTCCACTTGATAGATGCACATCCCGCTTAAGTTCATGAAGCTTTCTGTATTTCTCCTTATTCCTTTCAAAGGCTGCCTCCATGCCTTCCTCGCACAGGACAGTGAGCTCGACCACGATCACTGACTCTGAGGTATAAAGTATCATAGATTCAAATGTACTAATAAAATACCTCAACATTATACTTAAGTAAAGTATTAGAATAAATGTAGGAATCTACCACTGGAATCTAGCTTCTCTCAGATGAATAATTAAAAAATTATATAATAACAAAACCCAAGTCTTTAGTGGCATTTCTGTTTTGTAAACCTTTTTTTTAAATCAGATGTTGCAGCTGCAACAGTCCTTGTGAATATACAAACGGCTCAAAATGAAATGACTGACTTTTGCCTTTCTGTTTTTCTCCAGATCAGAAGAGGTGAAGGCAAAGCCTGGAGAGAACGTCACTCTTCAGTGCCACACTTCCACAGGCTGCCATCACTGTGTTAGAGTGGAAGAGATCTGGCTGGAGCAGTACGTCTTCTACTACAGAGATAGCGAGTCGATGGAAATCTTCCAGAATCAACGTTATCGAGGTCGTGTTGAGCTGAAAGATCCAGAGATGAAGAACGGAGACTTCACTATTCTCCTGAAGAACGTCAACACCAACGACACGGGGACCTACAAGTGTCGGGTTATAACTCGCTACAATAATCGCAGGAGGAGAAACGTGAGAGAGTTTGTGCGCTCCGTCCTTCTGAGCGTCTCTGAAGGTGAGTTTGTGTTTCTCCTGAAGAGTTCCTCCATTGGCATGTTTAAAGATGATGTTGATGCTCTGTGATCGGTAGATAATGTCTGACATGAGACTGGAGAGGAAACAGATTCTGTTCTTCATCACCTTCATGATCAGCTGTTCTCCAACATGAGGGGAGGTCGTTTCCTCACTGCTCTCTGTTTCTGTCCTCAGGTTCTGAGAAGCACCTGAAGAATGGAGACGCCAACGATCAACAATCAGGGGGTCACGGAGGATACGTTTGGTTGGGAGTTGGGTTGGTTTGTCTCATCGTTGCTGGTGTTGGTGCTGGACTTGTTGTGAAATCTCAAAGAGCTCAGCTGAACAGACCATCAGAGAGTGTTGATGAACAAGTGAATGTTGAACTGAACCCCAGATGTCCCAGACCTCTTCACACCTGACTGTCCTCCATCACCTGCTTCTAAACTAAATGATCTCCTCCCTGAATCTCTACCTTGTCGCGGTGGAGGGGCTTTACCCTCTGATACACAAACACCTGGTGAGGGTTAACCAAACGTGATTCAGTTTCTAACTTCATTCTGAGAGAGTGCAGAAATATTATCCTTAAGTGATCAGCCAATCAGAAGGATTGACTTTGCTGCCGAACACGTAGGATCTACAGTGAAGCCTATCTTTCAGACACAGCGCTGACAACATGGCGTCTGATCTGGTCTTTGTGTGTCAGAGCCTGGAAGTGATTCATGGTGAGGGGTTTATTTAAATATCAGCAGGTCAATTTCAAACTAAAGTCGGTGTAAAGAGGTCTTAAACTGTGTATCTGTCGTACAGATATATCAGTGATACATTTCAGATGTACTTTGTGTTTACTTATTGCTGCAGAAATATCTGCTTCAGGTTTATGTATTTGCAGATAATATCTCCAGTATATGTATACTAAGTACACGGTTAAAATATACGTCATACGTACATCTGTAAATGATTGTCTGAATAAGACTTTAAAATGTTTATTTATTTTCTACTAAGTAGATTTACATGAAATGTGAAATAATGAAATCAAACCCAGCACCTGTTTAACCTGAAAGTGCTAAAGGGTTAAAAGCTATACTAATAAGAAGTTGTTTCAGTGTTCAATAATTGAAGTTGAATCAGAGCATTCACAGATAATGAATTGCTGCTCATGCTCTTTTGTACATCATGTATTTATTGTTGCTATCTTGATAAATGTCATGTTCTTGTATGCCAGGGACTACGGATGGAAATGAGCTCAAAGCTAAAATCAGGCATATTTATACTTGAAGTATTATTTCTCTAAAGCAGGGTCTCAAACTCAAGGCCCGGGGGCCAAATCCGGCCCGTGACTTCATTTATGTGGCCCCGCAAGAGCTTGCAAAGAATATAATAAGTTTATTATACGGTCACATGCCACTTTACAGAAGCAGGTTGCCCATAAACTACATGTCCCACAATGCATCTCGTTTGTGACATGCTCACTGAAGAGACTTGCAATTATTTGCCCTGGACTTCTGCTTTCAGACGTAGTTAGTTACTAAGTTATTATCCTATCGATAATAATCCAATTCAGAGGCAATAATGTAATATAATACATTATTTTATATATATATTATATATTTATATAGTTACAACCGGCCCTTTGAGTGCAACCTTTATGCGAATGTGGCCCGCGATGAAATTGAGTTTGACACCCCTGCTCTAAAGTGTTCATTGGTGCATTGCTCCTGTTCAAATAAACGATTAAATGAGATGAAAAATGAACAAATGTCAGATGATAATAAATTGCACTAACCTCTGGAACAGAAAATGAATGTACTTAAAACTCAAACACAGCTTGCTCTGAACTGTGTCCTGTATTTCAGTATATGTTGTATTTACTTTATTAAACTGAAGTTCTATTTGTATATATCATGTGTTCTTATTTTCATATCTCTAGATTAAAACTGTAAACACCTTGTATCCTGTCTGAAATGTACTTTGTAGACATGTGATTGAGTACCCCCCCCCTCCTCATGTAGGGCTGCAGTGCAGGTGAAGCTGAAAGTATTTAGTTTCTGTGTTAGGGAGTTCCAGTTAGCTCTTTATCTCTAAACTCAAGGCTCACCTCGACTCGTGATGTCTTGATGAGACATTTATATTTCATACTTTCTACATTATTACTCAAACAGCCAATAATAAAGGTTTCAAAGGTCAGCATGAGTCCTATTTTGACTTAACTTAACTTGATTTCCTCAGTCTGCTACGTCATACTTCTACTGCATGTGAAGGCTCTGACTGATTACTTTTTACTTATATATTTATTTGACACCCTCTTACGTATAAAAACCTGCGCTATGCTGATGACGCAGTTCTGCACATCAGATATACATGAACACAGAATATTAATATTCTATAATACTGAATCAAGATACTTTGAGTACATGTTACTGATAGCATGTTCTACTTGAGTAACATTTCTCCTGCAGGACTTTCTCTTGATGGAGTGTTTTCAGTCTGTAGTGTTTCTACTTTTACTGAAGAGTTCTTTTCCCTCTCTGTTTTTTGGGAGATAAACGAGGCTTTCTGGTTTCTTCAGTTTCCTTTGTGACTGAGAGCTGAAGCTGTGAGAGAGAACGACACTCAACGAGGAGTGAGAGGCCGAGAGCGTGACCAACATTTAAATATCTGTGAGCGTCATCTGGTTATCTTTAAGTAGCAGGTGGAGCTCAGACTGCTCTCTGGTTATAATGACGTGTCTAACCACGACTTTAACCCTTCAGCTGAACTTTGACATATTTATCCAGAAGAAGAACAGGCTCAATTATTTAACATCTTCTAAACCATCAAAACAGTTTCAGTAAAAATACAAATATAAAAAATACTCTTTTAAGTATAACATTAAAAATATTAGAAATATTATATTTTATTCATCTGCTGATTCTTTCCTTAATTGTTTTATTTGTTACAGAACATACAATACAAATACACATTTTAAGAAAAAACTATATTAACGATTTTCAAAAGAAATACAAATTGACTAAACATAACTTTATTGATATAACATTGAAACATGTCTTTAACCTTCAACATAGTTTTACCATTTATTCAGAAATAATAGTTTTTAATACAAAAGAAAATCTCTATTTTAACTCATTTCAAACTTTATTTGGGATTCTCTGCTTTTCCCCCGATAACTGATGGATTGAAAAAGAGAGAAATTATTACTCTTGGTGCTTTTAAAAAAAAATGATGTTAATGTTAACGTAATTAAAAAAGAGTACATTTACCTAGAATACCACAAAAAGCGTGACCACATCACCCCTATTCTGGCCTCACTACACTGGCTTCCAGTTCGGTTCAGAATTGATTTTAAATCCTTTTATTTGTTTTTAAAGCACTAAATGGGCTGGCTCCGGCCTATATAGCTGAACTGCTCCAGCGCTACACCCCAGCCAGAGCTTTAAGGTCTGCTGACCAGCTGCTGCTGGTAGTGCCAAGACCAGGCTCAAAACCAGAGGGCACCGAGCCTTCTCAGCAGCTGGCCCTAGGCTCTGGAACACTCTGCCCCTCCATGTGAGGTCGGCCCAGACCCTAGGGGTTTTTAAATCCTCACTTAAGACACACTTCTTCTCTCTGGCCTTCTAGTCAGAGCGGAGCACGACTCCTGACTTTTCCTGTGTTTTTTATATATCTGTTGTAATTTATTGTCTTTTATTGTGATTGTAGTAATGTGTTTTTATTGATTGTATTTATTACATGTACAGCACTTTGGCCCGACCAAAAATCTCTTTTAAATGTGCTTTATAAATAAACTTTGATTTGATTTGATTTACCTGAATTTATGGAAACCCTTCACTGCTGCAACTTCTCTCAACACATCAACTTCCCAACACACAGCCGTGGTCACATCCTGGACTTGGTCTGCTCCACTGGTCTCACCATCCATCATCTGTCCAGCCTCAATCTCCACATCTCTGATCACCTGGCCATCATCATGGACATCAACATCCCCATCCCCGCCCAAAAGCAAAAACGCACAATAACCTACAGAAATCTCAAATCCATCTCACCTTCAGCAATCACTGCCTCCATTGCCCTCCATTGCCCTCCATTGCCCTCCATTGCCCTCCATTGCCCTCCATTGCCTGCAAGATGTCTGTCTCCCCCCCCCCCCCACACTTTCTGAAAACCCATCTGAACTTGTGGACTATTATAACATCACCCTCTCCTTCTGTCTCAAGACCTCACAGACCTGCTGCACCACCACCCCCCCCCCCCACCTCACAGACCTGTGCACCACCACCCCCCCCCCACCTCACAGACCTCCTGCACCACCACACCCCCCCCACCTCACAGACCTGCTGCACCACACACCCCCCCCCACCTCACAGACCTGCTGCACCACCACACCCCTTCCCCCCACCTCACAGACCTGCTGCACCACCACACCCCTTCCCCCACCTCACAGACCTGCTGCACCACCCCCCCCTACCTCACAGACCTGCTGCACCACACCCCCCCCCTACCTCACAGACCTGCTGCACCACCACCCCCCCTACCTCACAGACCTGCTGCACCACCACCCCTTCCCCCCACCTCACAGACCTGCTGCACCACCACACCCCTTCCCCCACCTCACAGACCTGCTGCACCACCACACCCCTTCCCCCACCTCACAGACCTGCTGCACCACCCCCCCCCCACTACCTCACAGACCTGCTGCACCACCACACCCCCCCCCACCTCACAGACCTGCTGCACCACACACACCCCTCCCCCACCTCACAGACCTGCTGCCACCACACCCCCCTTCCCGCTGCCTCCGCTCATCAGAAGCCAACCTCCTATCCATCCCCACCCGCACCAACCACCGGACCTGGGGGGACAGAGCCTTCTCCGTCGCTGCCCCCTCCCTCTGGACCTCACTCCCCCAACCATCAGAGACTGCCCTGACCCTCCCCCCCCACCTTCAAAACACTCACAAAAAACTCACCTCTTCAATCTGGCTTTTAATGTGTGATTGTTTTTGTATTGCTTTATTTTAACTTTAAACTATATATTTATTTGTTGTTCTTTTCTTTTCACTATATCTGTAAAGCATCTTTGAGCACCTGTAAAAGGGCTAACAAAATAAATCTATTATTATTATTATTATATAACTCAAATGAGACAAATGCGCTTTCAGTTCTCAAGTGATTCACAGTTACTGACGGTTTATATGAGAACACAACATCTCTAATGAGACGGAACCCCCCGTCACTTTACCCGGCAGCAGTCATTTCCTGTTCCTGTTTTAGAGTCATGTTGGGTTTCATAAGCTTTAAAGGCTTCATAGCAGAACTCTACTTCAGTACATCTGAGGTACTTCTGTGTACACCCCACAGCATTAAGAGTGAAATACTGTGCTTTTTACTCCTCTATATCTATCTGGCAGCTTCACAAATCCTGATTCTGCAAAGAAACCACAGGAAAATGACTATAAGGCAGTTTGTGAAGTTTTGAAGTCATTCATCAAAACAAAGAGAATTGTCTGCTTCTCCATCAGACGTGTGATATCTGAGTTAATGATCTGTGTGCCTCCCCCACTGGAGCATTAGGGCGTTTCCTGACACACAGCCTCTGCAGCCTGCTCTGAACTCCACTAACCACCAGAGATAACCTGCCTCTGATACATGAGAGTGTTGAGAGGGGAGGAGTTGCACCGTGGCACATTTCTGTGAGAGCTTTGTCTGGTGAACATCTGCTTTTTCTGTCAACAACACGCCCAGCTGCTCTCAACATGGAGCTGATATCTGTCTTTGTTCAGGCCTAACAAACACTGAGTCTCTGAGGAGTAAATCCCCTCTGCACCTCTGTCACATGACTCTTTACCACAGAACTACGTATCAAACTTCCTCTCTTAATGTCACCTTCATTCCTCATGAGATCCTCCAGAGGCTCTGGAGGATCTCGGGCTTTCCGGTCCTACGACGCTGGTTTCTCTTTTTTAGCAGGCTAGATTTCCATGGTAACTTATGCTGAGCGGCTAACCTGCTCCGGAGCAGGTTAGGTGGCAGGCTAAGAGATCAACTCAGTGAAAGCACTGCCTGCTGACCAATCAGAGCTCCGTGTGCGGAGTTTAAAGCGATCAAGTCATATTACAGGATAGAGGAAATACAGAAAAACTGCCGTTGCAGGAAAGACTGCCGGCAAAATCAACTGACTGTGTGAACGTGAAAATTAATAGAATATCCCCTCCCATCTTCAGAGCAATCTGACTATTATAACATTAGTGTTAAGAAAGCTTACTTAAATATCTGCCACAACATAAGTAACCGGATCAGAGTAACATTAAGTACAGTCCGCGGCACTGTGAGTGCAGACGTCGATGTGTCCCATTATCATTCATATCTCACATCATAATGATCATATATTTCCTTATCTGAGTCAGCTGAGCCATATCTGGCCGTGCAACACTCACAGTGTCACATACTGGATGCAGAAGTATTATTTTAAGCAACACATTAAGTTGACGAAACACTCGAGTCAAATGTAATTAAAATCAGATCCACTTGTGTCTTGGACGGGGCAGTGATTTCATAAACCTGTTAATGTACGCATTCAAACACTTTCTCTGTTACCAGCTGTATTCACCTTGCAGGTGCAGCTATGTGGCTTTTATCCTGGGTAAAGTGTTTAAGTCATGGATGTTTAAAGTTTAACTTCTTCATATTTGACTAATATTAAAGTTCACTTTTCATTCAGGAAGTATGACGCTGCGCTGTCAGTACGCTTGTCCATTTGTGATTGGTCGAATGCTCCAAATACCACCCCTTTCATGTGAACGCGCACCTAACTAGATAGGACACGGCTGGCTTGAGCGACCCACTTGATAACCAGCGTCGTAGTACAGTTTAGCGAGAGCGCGTATGTTTTGGATTAGGCCAACCGGCTAACTCAAACATATCCAGGTTAAGTTGAACCAGCTTCGTAGTACAGGCCTCTGGTCTCAGTAGGCTTTGTTTCGTCTCTGAATCTAACGCCCTGATGGCGCTGGACTAATCTAAAATGAGCTTCTGAGTATTATTCATTGTTGATGTGAACGTAGTTTCAGGATCAGAAGTACCACTACGCTGACCTTCTGTGCAAGGAGAGCTGCTGGTCCAAGGTCAACCAACACTACCATTACATTTATAAAAACAGATTTGTGTTGAAGTTTTACTTTATTAGGTTTATTTAAAGACATAGAAATATTGAATAATATAAAGTCAAAGAACAGGTGGTAAAACCAAATCACTCCCCGAGTCAATTTATATTGGAAACAAATATAACTTCAGCCAAACTGACATTCTCTAAATCAGAATGAGAATCAGGTTCACCAGGTAGGTTGACACGTTGACACGGTTGATACATAAAAGTAAAACAAGAATTAAAAACACAGAGAACTATTTGAAGAAACCATAGTTACATGAAGTGGGTTAAAAAGTTCTGTCAGGCGGTGCTTTCAGGGACACAATGAAGGTTTTATTTGTCATGTAAACACGTCTGACCGGTTCCTGCTGAGCCTAAAAAACAACAACAGCTGACTGAGGAAATCTGCATGAAATAATAAAATGAAGCCTGGTTTATATTCCCTGTTCCTGCAGGAAGAGCGCTCTGTTCTTCCATGTGGAAAAGAGGGGTGGAACATTAAAATGTTTAGCAAATATTAGCGATCAGCAGGATGTAAACATTTGTTCAATTACTATTTATATCAATTTGAATAGTTTTGATGTAGTGGTTTGATCATTTTGGGGGATGTTTTAATTATTTAATCATTTAATAATATGTCCACCCCTAATATAACGATTTTTTTATATAATTTAAATATTTATGATGTATACGTTTGATACTCACGTGCACTCCGCTCTGCATCGGCCAAACGCCTCGCTGCAACCCGCACTGCGAGGGGGGCCCAAGTTCCCATCAGCAACAACACGTGGGTTTGATATCCTGGCTCCAAAATGTGGAATGAGCTCATTGACAGAAAGCTTACACATCTTCCAGAGCAGACTGAAAACTCATCTCTTTCGACTCCACTTCGAGCGATAGAATGAACAAAAAAAAAAAAAGCACTTATATACTAACTAAGCACTCATTTATTTTATTTAATGGTTTATTTGAACCGGGACAGTGCACATTAATGAACATTTTAAACAAAATAATGCTTTGAAATGTAAATGAGCTGGATTTTAGCTTTGAGCTCATTTCCATCCACATACAACATTTATGAACATGACATTTATATACATGGCAACAGAAATACATGATAGCAGAAAGAGCATGAGCAGCATACAAGCCACAAGGTAGTACAATGTAGCAGCTATGATACCTAAAGTGCAAGAGGAGATGCCCCTGTGTTAAAGTGCATCGAGCGGTGATTACACGTCTGTTTGTTTCTCATCCATTCTTTGAGTTGACCTTTAAAACTATTGAGAGTGAAACAATCCTGTATCTTAGTTGGGAGGCTATTCCACAAAGAGCTGCCTGTAATGGAGAGGACATTTTGTCCAAAGGTGGTCCGTCTGGTGGACTTCACAGTCTCCTCTGGTTTCTGACCTAGTGCGTCCAGTGTGTTTTCTGTGGATGAATTCCCCTAAGGGAGGGGGGGGGGGGGGCAGTCCATGTAAACATTTATACAAAAAACACATACTTTTAAAAGACTTAAAATTGTCAAAACTCAAGAAATGGTGTTTCTCAAGGATGGCACAGTGGTGGTATGAATAAGGCTTTCTGTCAAACACCTTGATAGCTCTCTCTCACAGCTGTTCTATGGGTTTCAGGTTGTGGCACAAGCAAACGACCAGTTGTCAAACAGTATTCAATGTGGGATAGAATCATACAGTGGAGTATGACTTTGCAGCATTGACAGTTAAGAAAGGTCTGATTTGTTTAAAATGTTGCAAGTTGAATTTAACGGTATTTTACTTTCTTAATATGTTTCTTAAAAGTCAAGTTCAAGTCCAATATGACTCCAAGATACTTGAACTGGGAGACTAGTTTCTAATTCTGCTCCGTTTAAAAACACATTGGATCCTTCGATTTTGACTGGTCGTTTACTGAACATCATGCATACTGTTTGTTTTACATTTAACTGTAAGCAAATGTTGTTCAGCCAGTGTTGAACCTCGTCCAAAGCATTAGAGACACGATGAGATCATTTCAGTGTTTTTCCCGTGTACAAAGATGACCGCATCATCGGCATACACTTGCACATTCAAATCAGGACATACATTAGGCAAGTCATTAATGTACATAGAAATCAGTAATGGTCCAATAATGGAACCTTGAGGAGCCCCAACAGGTTCACAAGGTAGCGGGATTTGGCTCCGTTGACCAAAACACACTGTTTTCTGTTTGATAAGTAAGACCCAACCTTGAATCTGCCGAAAAATGTAAATGAGTCAGCTTTGTAAGGAGCACTTGGTGGTCAACTGTGTAAAAAGCCTTCCTGAGATCAAGGAAGACAGCACCTACATATGGGTTTGTGTCCAACATACAGTTAACCTTTTCCACAAAGACACAGTTAGCTGTCTCAGTGGAGCGGTGAGCACGAAAACCAAACTGCATTGGGTGGAGTGGAGCGAAACCTTTGTCTAAATGTTTGGTGATTGTTTGGACACCCATTTCTCAGCTATCTTAGAGACACAGGGGAGGATGCTGATTGGTCTGTCGTTGGACATCATTGCCTTATCCCCAGATTTAAAGATCGGTGTCACCGTGGCCACCTTCCAGGATGATGGAACTTCCCTCGTGCTGATAGATTGATTCACTAGCATAGTAATTGGTTTTATTAGACCGTCAATATGTGTTTTTTATGAAGTTGGTGTCTAAATCATCTGCATCCCTAGCCTTAAAACCTTTTAACCTAAGATTATATTTTTACCTCGACCTCTGTGATTTCCTCCAGGTCAAAAACTGGATGTGTATCCAGTCCACAGTCGGGCTAGGTGAGACCTCAGATGGCGGAAGAGCTTTGTGATGTCCAGAGCACTATTTATAAAATACTCATTCAGAGAGCTGGCCAACACTGCAGGGTCTTTTATCACTGCAGGGTCTTTTATCAGGGCATCATTGATTTTTAATTCTAGAACATTATTATTTTCCTGTTTCTTATGTTTACCTAATAGTTTATTTAAGATTTGCCAAACTTATTTACTGTTACCTTTCGCACCTTCAATTATATTGATGAAAAAGTTAGCTTTGGCCTGTCTTATTGTTTGAGTTACTTTATTACGAGCATGAGTACATCAGTGGATAGTCCGGATTTCAAGCTCTGCTTTAATAGTTGGTCTCTAGGTTGCATGAGATTCCTGCACTGTAGATTCAGCCAGGGAAGATGATGTTCCTTCCTGTCCCTCACTGACCCTCTCCTTGAGAAGGAAGACATTGCATCGTTCATTTTAGATATAAACAGATTACTGTTTTCACCAATATCTTCAGAGGACAGAGTGTCCCCCCAATCAATCATTTTCACTGCCTCCATAAAACGTTGTTGCAGGTTTTTGGGGATGAAGCGTGAACCCAAGGCAGGGGTTTTAGGTTTGGCCATGAACCTTTTTTTGTGAGTTTCCTGGCAAAAAACCAGATTATGGTCAGAAAGACCAGTCAGGAAGTTGTAGGTTTTAAATATTCTGTCAGCTTTGTTAGTAAATATAAATCTATCATAGTCTTGGAGGTTTTGGTTATTCTAGTCGGTTGATCCATTAGTTGTATTAAGTTGTGTTTATCCGTGATCCGTTTTAAGCTCTTTCTATTTTGTTTGTCATTCCAGTTGATATTAAAGTCTAGAAAATTAGAATATTACATAAGAGCAATAAAAAAGAGGATTTTTAAGACAGAAATGTCGGCCTTCTGAAAAGTATGTTCATGTGTATGCACTCAGTACTTGGTTGGTCCTCCTTTTGCATGAATGACGCATCAATGCGACGTGGCATGGAGGCGATCAGCCTGTGGCTCTGCTGAGGTGTGATGGAAGCCCAGGGTGCTTTGAGAGCGGCCTTCAGCTCGTCTGCGTTGTTGGGTCTCGTGTCTCTCATCTTCCTCTTGACCCCATAGATTCTCTATAGCGTTCAGGTCAAAGTTTGCTGGCCAATCAAGCGCAGTAATCCCATGGTCACTGAACCAGGTCTCAGTACTGTTGGCAGTGTGGGCAGGTGCCAAGTCCTGCTGGAAAGTTAAATCAGCATCTCCATAAAGCTCGTCAGAAGAAGGAAGCATGAAGTGCTCTGAAATGTCCGGCTAGACGGCTGCGTTGACTTTGGACTTGAGAGAACACATGATTTGGGGAGCCATGTCATCTGCTGGTGTTGGTCCTCTGTGTTCTCTCAAGTCCAAAGTCAACGCAGCCGTCTAGCAGACATTTCAGAGCACTTCATGTTGTGTTTATTATTTTATTAATTTGTCATTTTCTTTTTTGTATTCATTTATTTTTCTTTTTAATATTTAATTATTATATCAAGTTAAAAATGCTTTCGGATTCAAAAGGTGTTTATTTTTTTACATTTTAATATATTTAAACTGTATTAAAAAAGCTTCATTTTTAATTCAAACAAACCGATGTAAGGACGATTTAAATCAACAATTTATAATTTTGAGTCATTTTAACTTCACTAATATTTACACACAGTTAGATTTGAACACACACATTGTATGTTGCTCAGTCACTCTTCATAAGGAGCAGAAATGTTACACGTTAACCCATCTCTGAGTCACACCGCTGAACTTTAACGCTGACTAGAACATTTAAAATAGAGCCTCAGTTTCAAATAAGAAGATGATTTGGATTCAGTCATGATTTGGATTCAAATTAAAATCATCACTTTCATTTCTTAGGAACTCTGGACTCTGTTCTGTAACAGGGTGTGTGTGTGTGTGGTGTGTGTGTGTGTGTGTGGTGTGTGTGTGTTGTGTGTGTGTGTGTGTGTGTGTGTGTGTGTGTGTGTGCGTGCGTGTGTGTGGTGTGTGTGTGTGTGTGTGTGTTTAATATGTGTGTGTGTGTGTGTGTGTGTGTGTGTGTGTGTGTGTGTGTGTGTGTGTGTTAACCTCTAAGTATGTACCCCACCTGTTTGGCATCAGTTCATCTCTTCACATGTCTCTGTGAGATCAAAGGCTCGTTTAAATTTCAACTTCCTGAAAAACAGCAATGAGCCATCTTTACCAAAACAGAGCCGTCTTCCTCATTTAGTCTCTTCTGTGTGAGAGGAAACTAAAACCTTGATTTAGTTTCACCTCCTGCACGTTGAGAGCGTGCTTTCATAATAGGAAGCAGCAGAGGAGGAAGAGATGCTTTAAAACGTATACAAACTCCTGAAATCAGAGAGTAGATGATGATAGTAACGCACGAGCAGTTTTAGGGCGGCGGTTTTTCTGTCTCTGCAGAAACATGTCGGTGAGATGCAACCTGTTGCAACCGATTGGAATGAGGTCAAAGTGAAATAAACTGACGTCACACACACACACACCACACACACACACACACACACACACACACACACACACACACACACACACACACACACACACACACACACGCACACACACACAGACTCAAAGAAAGCTCAGTTTGTGTCTTTGTATCTTTTCCCTCTGAACTTCTTAACGTGCAGCTTACAAAAAAGATTCAGGGTTCCCACTCATTCCTGCCATTAAGCTTCTCAACACTCACATGTAATGTTCTTTTAAATGTTGTCCATGAGGGTTGTGCAACAGGTCTCCAGTGCGTCAGTTTGTGCGTCTGTGTTTGTTCAAACGGTGCATGAGGGATGATTGTGAATGTATTTTAATGTGTATTATGTTTGTATATGTACATGTATGCGGAACTGCAGGACGGTCCAGAACAAATGTCCTTACGGGACAATACAGTATATCGTATCGTATTACAAATAACATGTAAAACCAGGAAGTTCACGGATCCAGGAAATGTGTGTTTGGAGCTCGATCTGAACGGTTCACTCATTGTTATCATTAGTTTGAGTTAGAAAGAGGGACTTCATGACTCTTCATGCTGCGATGCATGTTCATATAGAATACACTGGTAGATTCTGAACTCATGTTTTAACCCTGATGATAAAGGTTGATCTGCAGAGCTCTGCTGCCCCCTGCTGCTCGGTTAGATACTAACAATACATCTAATACTGTCTCACACTATCACACTCTGGACCACTGAGTCAGGTTTGAGATTGGAGGGTTGTAAAGTGTTTTTCTGTATTTACCTAAATAAATAACATTTAGAAACCAGCTGTGGAAGATTTGGGATTTTTTTAAAGTCAGTCTAGCAGGTTTTCCCAAGGACTTGTATTTAGTGCATACATACAATACAATTATATATTATATGATATTATTAAATGTATTTAAAAATAATAATATATTATATAAACAATTCCAACAAATAAAATATACAATAAAAAAAAGAATACACTAAGGATTTGGCAAATTACTGCAAAATAAATCAGTGTATATTTATATATAATTTACTATAGGCATTGTGCTTTTCTTTTTCTGCTTTATATCCAAAAAATCTATGCTGATTGCTGAAATGTTACATTTATAATGTGTAGTTCAGGCCCATGGACAGTGCAGCTGCCTTGCATTGACAGTTCTCTGTGCTGAATTTCTGCTGAGTCTTTGCCTCATTTTTAATGTTGTGACCTGTCTGGTCTAAATGAGTGTGTTGCTGCTTTGATGAAGCCTAATTTGATAAAGTTTCAAATTCATTTCTGAAATATTTCGTTAATAAATATTTCATGAGTAATATAGTTGTCTTTGTCACATTTTATTTGGCATTAGTAAATAATTATGCACATTTACAGATATTTTACATGATATGAGTGATAACACGTGTTATAAGGGCTATTTTGCACAATAGGTGTGCCTTGAGATTTGTACTTGTCCTTTGGTGTGCCTTGGCACAAAAGGTTTGGGCACCCCTGGTGTAGAGGATGCTATCACCTCCAAGCTCCACAGAGCCCACACGCAGCTGGAGGAGCCGCACAGCTCACTAAGAATCCTGTTCTTCGACTTCTCCAGCGCCTTCAACACGATCCAGCTGCTGGCTGAGAAGCTGTCAGTGATGCAGGTGGATCACAGCATGGTGGCCTGGATCACAGACTACCTCACCAGCAGACCTCAGTATGTCAGACTGCAGGGTCTGATACCGGACACCGGAGCCCCCCAAGGAACTGTGCTGTCACCATCCTGTTCACCCTCTACACCTCCGACTTCCCCTTCAACTTCAAGGCCTCTGACCCCCATCCCCATCAGGGGGGAGGAGGTGGAGGTTATCTTCAGGAGGAGCAGGAAGAGGCCTCTAACCCCCATCACCATCAGGGGGGAGGAGGTGGAGGTTAACTTCAGGAGGAGCAGGAAGAGGCCTCTGACCCCCATCACCATCAGGGGGAGGAGGTGGAGGTTAACTTCAGGCGGAGCAGGAAGAGGCCTCTGACCCCATCACCATCAGGGGGGAGGAGGTGGAGGTTAACTTCAGGCGGAGCAGGAAGAGGCCTCTGACCTCCATCACCATCAGGGGGGAGGAGGTGGAGGTTAACTTCAGGAGGAGCAGGAAGAGGCCTCTGACCCCCATCACCATCAGGGGGGAGGAGGTGGAGGTTAACTTCAGGAGGAGCAGGAAGAGGCCTCTGACCCCCATCACCATCAGGGGGGAGGAGGTGGAGGTTAACTTCAGGAGGAGCAGGAAGAGGCCTCTGACCCCCATCACCATCAGGGGGGAGGAGGTGGAGGTTAACTTCAGGCGGAGCAGGAAGAGGCCTCTGACCCCATCACCATCAGGGGGGAGGAGGTGGAGGTTAACTTCAGGCGGAGCAGGAAGAGGCCTCTGACCTCCATCACCATCAGGGGGGAGGAGGTGGAGGTTAACTTCAGGAGGAGCGGAAGAGGCCTCTGACCCCCATCACCATCAGGGGGGAGGAGGTGGAGGTTAACTTCAGGCGGAGCAGGAAGAGGCCTCTGACCCCCATCACCATCAGGGGGAGGAGGTGAAGGTTAACTTCAGGAGGAGCAGGAAGAGGCCTCTGACCCCCATCACCATCAGGGGGGAGGAGGTGGAGGTTAACTTCAGGCGGAGCAGGAAGAGGCCTCTGACCCCATCACCATCAGGGGGGAGGAGGTGGAGGTTAACTTCAGGCGGAGCAGGAAGAGGCCTCTGACCTCCATCACCATCAGGGGGAGGAGGTGGAGGTTAACTTCAGGAGGAGCAGGAAGAGGCCTCTGACCCCCATCACCATCAGGGGGAGGAGGTGGAGGTTAACTTCAGGAGGAGCAGGAAGAGGCCTCTGACCCCCATCACCATCAGGGGGGAGGAGGTGGAGGTTAACTTCAGGAGGAGCAGGAAGAGGCCTCTGACCCCATCACCATCAGGGGGGAGGAGGTGGAGGTTAACTTCAGGAGGAGCAGGAAGAGGCCTCTGACCCCCATCACCATCAGGGGGGAGGAGGTGGAGGTGGTGAACAGCTACAAGTTCCTGGGAGTGCACTTGAACAATGAACTGGACTGGACAGACTGATGCTCTCTTCAGGAAGGGACAGAGCCAGCTGTTGTTCCTGAGGAGGCTCAGGTCCTTCAGCACGAGGCTGCTGCAGATGTTCTACCAGTCTGTGGTGGCCAGTGGGCTCTTCTTTGCCGTGGTGTGCTGGGGGGGACACCAACACTAGGGACACTGACAGGCTGAACAAGCTGTTGAGGAAGGCTAGCTCTGTAGTGGGAGTACAACTGGACAATCTGGAGGAGGTGGCAGAGGGGAGGACGAGGAGGAAGCTCGGCAGCATCCTAGAGAACCCCTCCCACCCACTCCACGCAGAGCTAGAGAAGATGAGGAGTACGTTCAGTCAGACTCATCCCTCCACGACAACGCACCGCCTCGGACAGTCCTTTGAGCCGGTAGCCATCAGGCTGCACAACAAGGGGCAATCATGAAAAATAAATCAAATCAAATCACTGGACATAAATATACACTGTTTCCACAACCCATGTTAATATATTAGTAGTAGATCAAATATGTAGATAGATATGTCGATATATGTACAGATGTCACTTTTCACTTTAACTCATTCCGTACTTTATAACTTAGATGACCAAATATGTATTATATGCTGACAGTTATTTTACTCTTATTTTTACTCATCTCCTATTTCATAGTCTTTTATTATTATTATCATTATTACTTCAAAAAAAGTTTCTTGATTTGATTTGTGATGTTATGAATCTGTGTGAATCTGTGCTGTTTGTTCACACTCACCCTGTTGCTGCTTTGTACTACTGAATTTCCCCACGGGGATTAATAAAGGTCCATCTATCTTATCTTATCTTATCTTATCTTAACAAATGTCCTTACGGGGACAATAAAGTATATCGTATCGTATCACAAATAACATGTAAAACCAGGAAGTTCACGGAGCCAGGAAATGTGTGTTTGGAGCTCGATCTGAACGGTTCACTCATTGTTATCATTAGTTTTAGAAAGAGGGACTTCATGACTCTTCATTTTTTATTTTAGATAGTTTGAGCAATACATAATATACAAAAGTTACATTAATAATACACAAAACACACAACACATAAATATATGTATAACTTAAACAGAGAGCACGTTTGTATTCCAGTGAGATATTCGTACTCCCTACACACACACCGGAAAACGCACACACACACACCTGGAAGGGGCGGTCTCTCCCTAACTCCCGCCAACAACATTGTCTAAATAACTTTACAAATGTACTAAACTGTGCTCTGATAACTGAAATAACTATTAACTTGGACACGCTACAATATTATCATTAATATTTACATTAAAACATTCCTTTGACACTTATAACATTACTTTGCAAGGTAAGCACAACCAAAATAAGTTTGTAAACGCAGAATTTTGTTCGAACATCCGGTTTTCTATAATAACAGTGACATCATCTGCATAGGCGATGGCAGGTATTTTGGACGCATGGCCAACTGGTGTTCCTGATATTAACTTGTCATTGTTTATAAGTTTAATTAATGGACTTATGGCTAGCACGTTGCCCTCCTGCTTAACCCCTCTTTCAACATTAAATGCACTGGTTAACACACCGTTTACATTTTTACAGACACAAGATTTAAAATATAGACACTTAATCATGACTCTTAATGCTGCGATGCATGTTATATAGAATACACTGGTAGATTCTGAACTCATGTTTTAACCCTGATGATAAGGTTGATCTGCAGAGCTCTGCTGCCCCCTGCTGCTCGGTTAGATAATACTCTGGACCACTGAGTCAGGTTTGAAATTGGAGGGTTCTCAAGGGTTTTTCTGTATTTGCCTAAATAAATAACATTTCAAAACCAGCTGTGGAAGATTTGGGATTTTTTTAAAGTCAGTCTAGCAGGTTTTCCCAAGGACTTGTATTTGGTGCATACATACAATAGGAGAACAAATATAAATATTATATATTATATGATATTATTAAATGTATTTAAAAAATAATATATATTATTATAAACAATTCCAACAAATAAAAATACAAATAAAAAAAAGAAATACATTAAGGATTTGGCAAATTACTGCAAAATAAATCAGTGTATATTTATATATAATTTACTATAGGCATTGTGCTTTTCTTTTTCTGCTTTATATCCAAGAAAAGGAGGTTTAATTTGATATAATAGTGACTTATATTCGGCTCAGGCTTTTGTTGAACTGTATACAAAAGTTATGATGGATTAACATATATTCCTCTTGAATAGTACTGACTGTAAACATTAATATTAAATACGTTAAAACTCTATTAAAAAATGTTGGTCCGAGTGCAGTACAACGCTTTAAAAAAATATATAAAAAAAAGAAAAGTGATATTTTCTTATTTTCTTAAGTCAACCGTTTTTGCAGGCGGTCAGCTGCATTGCAAGTCTAATACATGTGATTATTTAAAGTGGACCTATCATGCTATATTATAATAATATAGTGTAGGACCATACCTATATAAGGCATTTTTTTTTTTTTTCAAAATACCAAACGGATCATGCATTTTAGCCATGCCTCATTTCGCTCAATTTGAAAAATGTTAGCTCTGTTTTTGCAAGGGCTGATTCTGAGAACAGCACAATCTACAGGCCTGGCATATGTACTACAGCGTCTCCAGCGCTTTCGAACGGCAATGGCCGTGGCTGTCTCCTCCTGATTGGTGGAGTTGGCCCAATAGCCGTAGCGACACCAGTAGTTATACAAATCCTGTTTCAATCACATTAGTATGCATAAAAAGTGACAGGTCACATCCCCCACTAATTATGCTAATGAGCCTATTTGATATGCTAATGAGCCCCTTTGTTCGAGGTGTTATCGCGTGTAGGTGTGATATCACAGATAGGTGTGATATCCTTTGATGTGAGGGGTGAGGTTTTGTAACATGTAGGTGTGATATTCCCCCTTGTGTAGATCCTTTGTTGTCTAATCTAATTATCCTTTGATGTCTGCCCCTTTGTTGTCTAATTTAATTACCCTTTGATGTCTATCCTTTGATGTGAGGGTGAGGTGTTGTGACATGAAGGTGTGATATTCCCCCTTGTAGTAGATCCTTTGTTGTCTAATCTAATTAGTCTTTGATGTCTGCCCTTTGTTGTCTAATCTAATTAGCCCTTTGATGTCAGTCCTTTGATGTAAGGGTGGTGAGGTGTTGTAACATGTAGGTGTGATATCACACCGACGTGTTATAAGCCTTTGATGTCAATCTAATTAGCCCTTGATGTCAGTCCTTTGATGTAAGGTGGGTGAGGTGTTATAACATGCCGGTGTGATATCTAGTATTAAGACAGTCTCTTTGAAGTTGTGTGAGACTGTCTCGCACCCCGTCCTCCTCTCACCTCTTCTGTCACCCCCCTTCCTTTAGCTGTGATGTCAGAAGATAGTGAGGGGTGGAGTTAGGTAAAAAAGAAATCCGTGCAAACTAGATAAACCGTCTGAGGCTCTTCAGGAAAAAATGGAGTCTGGATGTGTGAGACTGCCTCCCCTCCCTCCCCTCCCTCCCCTCCCTCCCCTCCTACCCCTCCCCTCCCCTCCCCTCCCTCCCCTCCCCCAGCCGGTCACCTCCTGATTTGCCTATCAGCCATTAATTTTCACTCACCAAGTCACCTAAAACTTTTATTGTCCTCTCTAAATTAGATTAGTTTTTAATATGATTTGTGTTAACTATGGATGTTCTCTTAAGTTGTATGGCTTGTGAACTAATGTTTAATTACTTTATTAACTACAACAAAGTCTCTTTGAGTGGGTAATACTAATTAAAAAAGATGTTAATGACCCCAAGGTATTGTCTTTTTTATTGTTTAATTACTTTATTAACTATAAGGAAGATTTACTGGTGTGCTTCCCTAGATGATGTAAATAGTCTAAGTGTCATGTTAGGGGGACATTACGGAACTCAGGAGTCCGCCCTTGGAGGCTTGGAGAGCGGATAAAGAGAGGTGTATTTACTGGTGTTGAGCCCTGGATGATGTAAATAGTCCAAGTGCCATGGTAGGGGGGCATTACGGAACTCAGGAGTCCGCCCTTTGAGGCGTTGTTAACATTAATGCTTTTTGCTTTTGTTTTTGTTACTAAGATACTTTTTAGATACACTTTTGAAGTGAGCAACACTTTACAACTGGTAGAAAGTTAAGTACTTTGTATGGAATTGGGTTTTCTTTAGAGCTGTTTTCAGTGAGACAATGCAGTTTTTTTGATAATTTTAAGTTTCAAGTTTCAAGGCTTTATGGCATATGCCCATTAGCTACAGGTAGATATGTCAATGAAAAACATAGGTCACACGCTCCTCCAACAGTGCAGCAAATATATATATATATATATATATATATATATATATTATAGAGCACATAAAACAGATAAAATACTGCAATTTGTGCGTAATTCTCTCACAAAGGAACTGTAAGATACACGTTTATGTATGGAAAACTTTATAACTTGGTAAAATATTCATTCATTTGTAATGAATTATTTGAAGAACATTACTTTTTTTAAATATATGTTTTTAGATGCTTTACTTTGATTTCTTTCATGTTATTTTAACACAACATTACTTTTTTCATATTTTTCAACATACTGTTATATTTGTTTTTTCTCTCCTTTTTCCATTATATTTTTGAATATACAGTGATTTTTATCAAAATACAACATGCAACTATTACATTATACAATATTACGACTTTTTGCGATATTTTCAACACAATATACTTGTACCTTTTTTTTTTTTGTAGGGTTCAGGATATTTGGCATGTCATGCATAAAACCGGTGTCATCTTTCCTGAAACTGACGTGCTGACCGTTTTACAAACAAGTTATCTTTCTGCTTCTTCACCCTCTGAATTTTCCTCCCCCGTCCCTCTTCCTTCAGCCATCACAACAGCAATCAAGTCAGATCTGTGAAATTAAACACCTCTTCCCAAAGCGTGACTTCCCTATTGAGGGAGTGGGGCAGTAGGGCCTAACCCGATTGGCCTAATATACTAACATGCAGAATGTATGGTATGTTTGAAAAAAGACTAACCATCTATCCAGTTCAAGCTGTCTTTAAGATGTGACATTGCGCTCTGACTTTTTCCCCGTAAAATCGGGACAAACTATTACTTATTCTTAAATTTGACCTCTTGCTGCTTGGTTGAAAATGATAGATGAAAAATAACTCTTTAAAAAGAGTCAAATAGCGAGGGACATTATACGGTGAAAGAAACTCTCATTTCTACAGATGACTCCCCACACTCAACGCAATAAGTCCCACCCCAATAAGCAAATCATCCAAAACTAAGGACCCCACTAAGACGACCGTTGAAAACTAGCCATGGATCTGAGAAAAACCAAGTCTGATGTAGCCTACCCTTATTCTCACCAGGATAACGGATATGGTCTTAATGACTGGATGTTACAAAGTAAGGGAGAGGATGTTCCCGAAGAAGAGCTTTCCTCTATATCATATCCATGCAAGGTCTTTAGGACAAAAGAGGACTATGATAAAATGACATAGCAAACGCAGAATGCGAATGAAAAGAAAAGGGACAATAGGACGGAAAAAGACAAAAGAAGGAAGGTGAAAAGAAAAAGGAACAAAGTGAATACATTTCAACTAACTATAGAGGATGCTGATAGTGTTGTAGAGCCATTACCGGATCATAATAATCTTATAGATCATCTACCGCTAACCGACTGCTGCGAATGTGTTGAACAAATACTAAAAGCAATGGCAGAGCTTTGCTTCAATATAATGAGAGAAAAAGCACGATACTATGGAATTGCCCAAATTGGCGACAGTGCCAGAACATGTATTAAAAGACTGTTGGAGGATCTCTATTCTAGTATCGGTTGTCATTACAGCGAAGGATATGCCAAACGTGTGACGACATAGACAAAGCTTTTGAAGACAATTATATGGTACCCGTCCTTACAGCTAAACAAATCCTATGCCAGGTATTCAACAGACCACAAGAAGCACAAGAAGCCCCAGAAAGGATTACATTCAGAGCTAATAATGGTGAAACCGAAGAAGAAGCAAAGCAGATTATAATCGTTGCGGGTGAAAGGATAGAGAATTTGCAAGTGATGTTAATGCACTTATCTGATATAAAAAATGCATTAATTTACTTCCAAGAGACCCCTAAACATCTACTTGGGCAATGTGAATTGAACGATAAACCGATCACTGTAAATGAAATGCGCAGAGAAGCAGCAGTGCAAATCGTTAAGTCTATTACCTTGTATGCACTACGACATTAACTTGGTCAAATGTAATATGTCTTTCTGAAAATGTGGCGAATGGTGTGTTTTTCAATTAAACAACCATAACAAATGAAAATGTATTTTATTTTTGCTTTCATTTATAGTAATAGTATTAACTCCTTTGACTAGACTGTACTAAAATAAGACGTTTCACTGTTAAATAAAAATGGAAGTAGAAAATCGAGATAATGATGAGGTTCGTTATGTATCCAGTAACTATGAACAGCAGTTGAAAATGTTATTTAACCCTTTAACTCTAATTGACAAATCTAAAATAGCCTCTAGCTTATCTATACGTTTGTGATTTTAACACTTATTCACTGACACAAGGCAGATTTTGGCTTTTTTCTCTTGCCAAGATACTTCTAGACACACTTTGAGGTATGCAAAACCTTAAAACTAGAAAATGAAGTACAATGTCTGATTAGATTTTTTCTTAAAGACTGTTTCTCTAAAAGGCAAGTTTGTGATTTGTAACACTTATTTACTGACACAAGGCAGAATTTGACTTTTTTTCTCTTTTCTTGTGTTACCAAGATACTTTTAGATACACTTTGATGTATGCAACACTTAACAAAAGGGTATAATATGAAGTACTTTGTAAGGAATGTGGGTTTCTTTAATACCCCGTTTTTATTTTAAAAACACTTGTACAGTTAAATAATGTAGGTTGGCAACTGGTAGAATGTCAATTATTTTGTAACAAATGTATTTTCTTAAAGACTGTGACTCTAAAAGGGAAGTTGGTGATTTTAACATTTTAATTTTTTCTCCCGTTGTCTTTCACTTACTTTTTGGATACAGTTTTATGTATGACAACTTTACAACTGGTAGAAAGTTAAGTACTTTTTCTGAACAGATTTTCTTTAAGACTGTGACTCTTAAAGGCACTCTGAGATTTTAGCAAGACAATCCAGTTTTATGGAAGTAACTTAAATTATTTTTGTTTTTTCTCCTACAAAGATACTTATAGTTACACTTTAATGGATGCAAAACTTTATAACTTGGTAAAATATTCATTCATTTGTAATGAATTGAGTTTCTTTTTTGTTTTTCAACATACTATTGTACACAATGACTTTTCCATATATATATTTTTTTTCTGACAAACTATACTTTGACTTTTTCCGTAAAATCGTGACAAACTATTACTTATTCTTAAATTTGACCTCTTGCTGCTTGGTTGGAAATGATAGATGAAAAAGCTACAAAGCTTAAAGAACTTTCTAAAAACTCTCAATTCTACAGATGACTCCCCCCCTCAACGCAATAAGTCCACCCCCCCCACTCAGCAAATCATCTAAAACGAAGGACCCCACTAAGACGACCGTTGAAAACTAGCCAGGGATCTGAGAAAAACCAAGTCTCCCCCGCGAGTTGCAGCCATGAACAAACTCCTGGACTACTATCGTCACCACCATTGTGGACACCCAAATCTTGCAGTACTACAGCTGCTGATGTTACTCCTGGGCCAAGACGTCTCTGTTTTTGAACATAGTGAAATCGGAGTTGGTTGATATTCTGGAGAGGGTGCTGCATCGGTACAGAGAAGAAATCTGCAATGGATGTCGAGTCAGTCACCCCGGCCATAGGCAACACGATTGTCTGAATGACATTCCAGAATATTTCTTCAGAAACAATTACAACGCGTTAATGAAAAGACTTTGGCTCACCGACTTCATTACTGTGATTGACCAGAGTCTTAATGATAAAAACATTTACACGGCTGAATGGAGGATCCAAGGCGCTTCGGAGGCTTTTCTGCACAATCTCAAAAACTGCAGACGCCTCAAGGAGTGACTTGAAAAGATCCATGCCGAGCTGGATGGAGAGGAAGAAGACTAATAACCAGCGGTTGATTGAAGCCAGGGATTTTTTTTCCGATACTTTGACTTTTCTTTAAAGTAAAATAAAAATGGGTAACTACTATGGAAACAATCTGTATATATCTATCAGAATGCAGTCAATACCTGTTTAATAAGTGTGTTGTTGATGACGATTGAAAACAGAATGAGTAGTGATCCCTGTGTAAACAGAATGGCTGAAGTTTGTAAACTAGAAGACATTTTGGATATCGTTCATTCTGACAGTACTATTCCGGGTCATTGGGAAACGATTGTAAACGAAACATTTAAAGTGGTACTGGAATCTTCATTTTCCGAAACATTCTGTAACATTACCGAAGAATGAAACAAACACCAAAAGTGTATCATGTGCTCGCATTGTATGCTCTGTTTGTAGATGTAATGCATCTTTGTGTCAAAACAGCATACACATGAATACTTTGGCCGAAGTGCAAAAACTCCATTATATTTTCCGTTCATCTGGGGGATTCTGTGCTGAGAAGATCATGGGGATGTTGCAATCAGTATACATGTATTACAGCTTCCTATGGGGTGAAAACAATAAATTGTAAATATGAAATTCTGCAAACAAAAAAAGTTGTCTTCAAATCATAGTATAGTATTTCCTACATATCATTTTAAAAAAGAGTCACAGTGTAGAATGTCCGAACATTTATTTTAAAAGTACTAGTATAGTATGTTAAAAGTATCTTGAAAAAAGTCCAAGTATAGTATGTAGTTAAGAATTATATTATATAGTTTGTATGCAATGTCAGTATAAGATCTCTAAAAAAGGGCTGTTTTATAGTTTTCGGTGTTTCTGTGTGTCGGTGTTTCAGTGTTTCAGTGTTTCAGTGTTTTGTGCTTCTGTGTTTTTGTGTGTCAGTGTTTTCAGTGTTTCAGTATTTCAGTGTTAAAGTGTTTCAGTGTTTTGTGTTTTCTGTGTTTCTGTGTTTTTGTGTATTAGTGTTTCAGTGTTTCAGTGTTTCTGTGTGTCAGTGTTTCAGTGTTTCAGTGTTTTGTGTGTCTGTGTTTCAGTGTGTCAGTGTGTCAGTGTTTCAGTGTTTCCGTGTTTCAGTGTTTCAGTGTTTCAGTGTTTTGTGTGTCTGTGTTTCTGTGTGTCAGTGTGTCAGTGTTTCAGTGTTTCAGTGTTTCAGTGTTTCAGTGTTTCAGTGTTTTGTGTGTCAGTGTTTCAGTGTTTCAGTGTTTTGTGTGTCAGTGTTTCAGTGTTTACAGCCTTTCTTTGCTCTGATCAATCCCCAGGGATCCTCCCCTGGAAGGAATATAGCAGGATGAGAGAAAAACATTTAAAAAAAAACGTATCTTAGAAGTGGCTATAGCATTTGATGCAATTCTAAAAGATAGTCAGATTCCTAAAAAGTTACAAACGGATGCTGGAAAAGAATTATTTGTTTCTTCAGCAAGGCTTCAAAATCTTGTTAAATAATTCTTTTCCATCATCCGTTTGTAACTTTTTAGGAATCTGACTATCTTTTAGAATTGCATCAAATGCTATAGCCACTTCTAAGATGCGTTTTTTTAAATGTTTTTCTCTCATCCTGCTATATTCCTTCCAGGGAGGATCCCTGGGGATTGATCAGAGCAAAGAAAGGCTGTAAACACTGAAACACTGAACACAAAACTGAACACTGAAACACTGAAACAAACTGACACAAAACACAGAAACACAGAACACAAACACTGAACACTGAAATACTGAAACACTGAAAACACTGACACAAAAAACACAGAAGCACAAAACACTGAAACACTGAAACACTGAAACACCGACACACAGAAACACCGAAAACTATTAAACAGCCCTGCTATATACTATGACCATTCTTTACTTATTTATAATATGGTTCAAATGGAGTAATTTGAGTTGTCTGATGCACTTGATACAATTTTACTTTTTAAATACTGATGTGTTTATTCAAAACCATTTCAACACACGGTAAGTCATGACTTTTTCAGGATCTTTTTGTCAAACTATACTATGACTTTCTCTCATTTTTTTTTTTTTTAGAGATCCTATACTGACATTGCAGACAAACTATATAATATAATTCTTAACTACATACTATACTTGGACTTTTTTCAAGATACTTTTAACATACTATACTAGTACTTTTAAAATAAATGTTCGGACATTCTACACTGTGACTCTTTTTTAAAATATGTAGGAAATACTATACTATGATTTGAAGACAACAGTTTTTTTAAATGTAAAAAACACTTTTTTTTTGCAGAATTTCATATTTACAATTTATTGTTTTCACCCCATAGGAATCAATAATACATTTATACTGATTGCAACATCCCCAGGATCTTCTCCAGCACAGAATCCCCCAGATGAAGGGAAATATTATAATGGAGTTTTTGCACTTCGGCCAAAGTATTCATGTGTATGCTGTTTTTGACACAAAGATGCATTACATCTACAAACAGAGCATACAATGCGAGCACATGATACACTTTTGGTGTTTGTTTCATTTCTTCGGTAATGTTACAGAATGTTTCGGAAAATGAAGATTCCAGTACCACTTTAAATGTTTCGTTTACAATCGTTTCCCAATGACCCGGAATAGTACTGCCAGAATGAACGATATCCAAAATGTCTTCTAGTTTACAAACTTCAGCCGTTCTGTTTACACGGGGATCACTACTCATTCTGTTTTCAATCGTCATCAACAACACACTTATTAAACAGGTATTGACTGCATTCTGATAGATATATACAGATTGTTTTCCATAGTAGTTACCCATTTTTATTTTACTTTAAAGAAAAGTCAAAGTATCGAAAAAAAATCCCTGGCTTCAATCAACCGCTGGTTATTAGTCTTCTTCCTCTCCATCCAGCTCGGCATGGATCTTTTCAAGTCTCTCCTTGAGGCGTCTGCAGTTTTGAGATTGTGCAGAAAAGCCTCCGAAGCGCCTTGGATCCTCCATTCAGCCGTGTAAATGTTTTTATCATTAAGACTCTGGTCAATCGCAGTAATGAAGTCGGCGAGCCAAAGTCTTTTCATTAACGCGTTGTAATTGTTTCTGAAGAAATATTCTGGAATGTCATTCAGACAATCGTGTTGCCTCTGGCCGGGGTGACTGACTCGGCATCCATTGCAGATTTCTTCTCTGTACCGATGCAGCACCCTCTCCAGAATATCAACCAACTCCGATTTCACTATGTTCAAAAACAGAGACGTCTTGGCCCCAGGAGTAACATCAGCAGCTGTAGTACTGCAAGATTTGGGTGTCCACAATGGTGGTGACGATAGTAGTCCAGGAGTTTGTTCCTGGCTGCAACTCGCGGGGGGAGACTTGGTTTTTCTCAGATCCCTGGCTAGTTTTCAACGGTCGTCTTAGTGGGGTCCTTCGTTTTAGATGATTTGCTGAGTGGGGGGTGGACTTATTGCGTTGAGTGGGGGGGTCATCTGTAGAATTGAGAGTTTTTAGAAAAGTTCTTTAAGCTTTGTAGCTTTTTCATCTATCATTTCCAACCAAGCAGCAAGAGGTCAAATTTAAGAATAAGTAATAGTTTGTCACGATTTTACGGAAAAAGTCAAAGTATAGTTTGTCAGAAAAAAAATATATATATATGGAAAAGTCATTGTGTACAATAGTATGTTGAAAAACAAAAACAAAAAAGAAACTCAATTCATTACAAATAATGAATATTTTACCAAGTTATAAAGTTTTGCATCCATTAAAGTGTAACTATAAGTATCTTTGTAGGAGAAAAAACTATAATGTTACTTCCATAAAACTGGATTGTGCCTTTAAGAGTCACAGTCTTAAAGAAAATCTGTTCAGAAAAAGTACTTAACTTTCTACCAGTTGTAAAGTTGTCATACATAAAACTGTATCCAAAAAGTAAGTGAAAGACAACGGGAGAAAAAAAAAGTGTTAAAATCACCAACTTCCCTTTTAGAGTCACAGTCTTTAAGAAAATACATTTGTTACAAAATAATTGACATTCTACCAGTTGCCAAATGTTCCTACATAAAAGTGTATCAAAAAAGTATCTTGGTAGCTGAAAATAACTAAAATATCAGAGAAAACCTACATTATTTAACTGTACAAGTGTTTTTAAAAATAAAAAACGGGGTATTAAAGAAACCCCCATTCCTTACAAAGTACTTCATATTATACCCTTTTGTTAAGTGTTGCATACATCAAAGTGTATCTAAAAGTATCTTGGTAACACAAGAAAAGAGAAAAAAAGTCAAAATGCCTTGTGTCAGTAAATAAGTGTTAAAAATCACAAACTTGCCTTTTAGAGAAACAGTCTTTAAGAAAAAATCTAATCAGACAATGTACTTCATTTTCTAGTTTTAAGGTTTTGCATACCTCAAAGTGTGTCTAAAAGTATCTTGGCAAGAGAAAAAAGCCAAAATCTGCCTTGTGTCAGTGAATAAGTGTTAAAATCACAAACTTATAGATAAGCTAGAGGCTATTTTAGATTTGTCATTAGAGTTAAAGGGTTAAATAACATTTTCAACTGCTGTTCATAGTTACTGGATACATAACGAACCTCATCATTATCTCGATTTTCTACTTCCATTTTTATTTAACAGTGAAACGTCTTATTTTAGTACAGTCTAGTGAAAGGAGTTAATACTATTACTATGACTCCTCACTTTTCCGTGTGTTTTATTCTTATTTTGTTTTTTAAGTTATATCTGTTGTAATTTATTGTCGTTTATTGTGTTTTGTAGTAATGTGTTTTTTTTATTACATGTACAGCACTTTGGCTCGACCAAAAATCGCTTTTAAATGTGCTTTATAAATAAAACCTGATTGGATTTGATTTGATTTACTATATATGAAAGCAAAAATAAAACACATTTTCATTTGTTATGGTTGTTTAATTGAAAAACACACCATTCGCCACATTTTCAGAAAGACATATTACATTTGACCAAGTTAATGTCGTAGTGCATACAAGGTAATAGACTTAACGATTTGCACTGCTGCTTCTCTCCGCGTTTCATTTACAGTGATCGGTTTATCGTTCAATTCACATTGCCCAAGTAGATGTTTAGGGGTCTCTTGGAAGTAAATGAATGCATTTTTTGTGAATTAACATCACTTGCAAATTCTCTATCCTTTCACCCGCAACGATTATAATCTGCTTTGCTTCTTCTTCGGTTTCACCATTATTAGCTCTGAATGTAATCCTTTCTGGGGCTTCTTGTGCTTCTTGTGGTCTGTTGAATACCTGGCATAGGATTTGTTTAGCTGTAAGGACGGGTACCATATAATTGTCTTCAAAAGCTTTGTCTATGTCGTCACACGTTTTGGCATATCCTTAGCTGTAATGACAACCGATACTAGAATAGAGATCCTCCAACAGTCTTTTAATATATGTTCTGGCACTGTCGCCAATTTGGGCAATTCCATAGTATCGTGCTTTTTCTCTCATTATATTGAAGCAAAGCTCTGCCATTGCTTTTGGTATTTGTTCAACACATTCGCAGCAGTCGGTTAGCGGTAGATGATCTATAAGATTATTATGATCCGGTAATGGCTCTACAACACTATCAGCATCCTCTATAGTTAGTTGAAATTTCTTCACTTTGTTCCTTTTTCTTTTCACCTTCCTTCTTTTTGTCTTTTTCCGTCCTATTGTCCCTTTTCTTTTCATTCGCATTCTGCGTTTGCTATGTCATTTTTCATAGTCCTCTTTTGTCCTAAAGACCTTACATGGATATGATATAGAGGAAAGCTCTTCTTCGGGAACATGCTCTCCCTTACTTTGTAACATCCAGTCATTAAGACCATATCCGTTATCCTGGTGATAATAAGGGTAGGCTACATCAGACTTGGTTTTTCTCAGATCCATGGCTAGTTTTCAACGGTCGTCTTAGTGGGGTCCTTAGTTTTGGAGGGGAGGAGGGGAGGGGAGGGGAGGGAGGGAGGCAGTCTCACACATCCAGACTCCATTTTTCCTGAAGAGCCTCAGACGGTTTATCTAGTTTGCACGGATTTCTTTTTACCTAACTCCACCCTCCTATCTTCTGACATCACAGCTAAAGGAAGGGGGGTGACAGAAGAGGTGAGAGGAGGACGGGGTGCGAGACAGTCTCACACAACTTCAAAGAGACTGGCTTAATACTAGTTACAAACACTGATCAAAGGACATACATCAAAGGGCTAATTAGATTGACTTCAAGGGCTAATTAGATTGACATCAAAGGCTTATAACATGCCGGTGCGATATCACACCGGCATGTTATAACACCTCACCCACCTTACATCAAAGGACTGACATCAAAGGGCTAATTAGATTGACATCAAAGGCTTATAACACGTTGGTGTGATATCACACCTACATGTTACAACACCTCACCACCCTTACATCAAAGGACTGACATCAAAGGGCTAATTAGATTAGACAAAAAGGGCAGACATCAAAGACTAATTAGATTAGACAACAAAGGATCTACTACAAGGGGGAATATCACACCTACACGTCACAACACCTCACCCTCACATCAAAGGATAGACATCAAAGGGTAATTAGATTAGACAACAAAGGGGCAGACATCAAAGGCTAATTAGATTAGACAACAAAGGATCGACTACAAGGGGGAATATCACACCTACATGTTACACAACACCTCACCCCTCACATCAAAGGATATCACACCTATCTGTGATATCACATCAACGCGATAACACCTCGAACAAAGGGGCTCATTAGCATATCAAAGGGGGTCATTAGCATAATTAGTGGGGGATGTGACCTGTCACTTTTTATGCATACTAATGTGATTGAAACAGGATTTGTATAACTACTGCCACCGTCCTGACGTCAGGACAGTGTTCAAATCTGGATCAGTTTTTATCAGATCCGTTGCAGCCCCTTTTAGAGATTTGGGTATGGAGGAAAATAGAGAGGGTTGTGTTTTCTGACACTTAGTGAGTTCCCTGGAACACCGGGACACATATTCATGTATAAATGACGTATAAAAGTGCAGTTTGCATGATAGGTCCCCTTTAAACAAAATTCACAAATTTGACTCCAGGACACATTTTATTTAATTTGACTGTTCCAATTTATTAAGCACCACAAGATTTATCTTCATTTTACACTCTGACGAATACATTATTATGATTATTACTATTTTCTTATGTTTCATTATTATTATTTTAATTATTTTTGTATTGTATAATTACAATTTTATTATTTTTTATTTCGTTTTTGTATTTTTTTTTCTTCAATTTTTTTATATTATTATTATTATTTGTAAATATAACAATTATTACCTAGTAAATATTTCCTCATGTTCAGAAATATTAAGTATTCTGATATACTCCAGTAAAACTACACATTCATCATAAATGTAGGTCATTTTAATGTGATTTGTACCATTAGGTATAAGTTTGTGACTACTTTAAAAGAAATTCATTTTAATCATTATGTATATTTATATTTAAGTTCTATCAGTTTGAAATTATAACTAAGTGAAGTTATGTTGCAGTAATAAGACAGACTCTAGAGGGCGCCAGATTATTATGTTTTCAGGATTTAGAGTTATTCATTTCTGTTTAAATACACATATTTAAACTAACCATGCTAGGCTAACATTTACACAGAGAGTGCTAATGCGTGCTGAATACTTCTCATTATTCCTGCAGTCTGTTTGTATTTACTAAAAAGGAAGTGAGTACATGTGACTTTAATAATAAGAGAATAAATGTAATATATATTCACTGAAAGCTTCTTTGTTGTTGTTAATGTGAAATATGATGGAAGACTCCCACTATGTTTATGTTTATTTAGGATCCCCAGTAGCTTTTGCTCTTGACAAAAGCTACTCTTCCTGGGTCCGACACTTAGGGTGCCAGCAGATGATGTAGCTTGTCTAGTCTTATGGTCGTGCTCGTCTCTGCTAGAGATTTAGCGAGAGAGAACCGTACGGCTGTGAGCGGCGTGGGAATTATTGATAGTCTCCGAATGTTTAAATTCTTAAAGGAATCGCTAATAACAGTATTTTAATGCAAAATGAATACCTGTGGTGTTGTGTGTGTGTGTGTGTGTGTGTGTGTGTGTTGTGTGTGTGTGTGTGTGTGTGTGTGTGTGTGTGGTGTGTGTGTGTGTGTGTGGTGTGTGTGTGTGTGTGTGTGTGTGTTGTGGTGTGTGTGTGTGTGTGTGTCATCTCTTCACATGTCTCTGGGGACAATAAAGTATATCGTATCGTATTACAAATAACATGTAAAACCAGGAAGTTCACAGATCCAGGAAATGTGTGTTTGGAGCTCGATCTGAACGGTTCACTCATTGTTATCATTAGTTTGAGTTAGAAAGAGGGACTTCATGACTCTTCATGCTGCAATGCATGTTCATATAGAATACACTGGTAGATTCTGAACTCATGTTTTAACCCTGATGATAAAGGTTGATCTGCAGAGCTCTGCTGCCCCCTGCTGCTCGGTTAGATACTAACAATACATCTAATACTGTCTCACACTATCACACTCTGGACCCCTGAGTCAGGTTTGAAATTGGAGGGTTGTAAAGTGTTTTTCTGTATTACCCTAAATAAATAACATTTAGAAACCAGCTGTGGAAGATTTGGGATTTTTTTCTAAAGTCAGTCTAGCAGGTTTTCCCAAGGACTTGTATTTAGTGCATGCATACAATAGGAGAACAAATATAAATATTATATATTATATGATATTATTAAATGTATTTAAAAATAATAATATATATTATAAAAGCAATTCCAACAAATAAAATATACAAATAAAAAAAAGGAAATACACAAAGGATTTGGCAAATTACTGCAAAGAAAATCAGTGTATATTTATATATAATTCACTATAGGCATTGTGGTTTTCTTTTTCTGCTTTATATCCAAATAAATTAGGTTTAATTTGATATAATAGTGACTTATATTCGGCTCAGCCTTTTGTTGAACTGTATACAAAAGTTATGATGGATTAACATATATTCCTCTTGAATAGTACTGACTGTAAATATTAATATTAAATACGTTAAAACTCTATTAAAAAATGTTGGTCCGAGTGCAGTACAACGCTTTAAATAAAAATATTTAAAAAAGAAAAGTGATATTTTCTTATTTTCTTAAGTCAACCGTTTTTGTTGCCCCCTGCAGGCGGTCAGCTGCATTGCAAGTCTAATACATTTGATTATTTAACCAAAATTCACAAATTTGATTCCAGGACACATTTTATTTAATTTGACTGTTTCCAATTTATTAAGCACCACGAGATTTATCTTCATTTTACACTCTGATGAATACATTATTATGATTATTACTATTTTCTTATGTTTCATTATTATTATTTAATTATTTTTTGTATTGTATAATTACAATTTTATTATTTTTTATTTCGTTTTTGTATTTTTATTTCTTCAATTTTTTTTTATATTATTATTATTATTTGTATTAATATAACAATTATTACCTTAGTAAATATTTCCTCATGTTCAGAAATATTAAGTATTCTGATATACTCCAGTAAAACTACACATTCATCATAAATGTAGGTCATTTTAATGTGATTTGTACCATTAGGTATAATTGTGTGACTACTTTAAAAGAAATTCATTTTTAATCATTATGTATATTTATATTTAAGTTCTATCAGTTGAAATTATAACTACGTGAAGTTATGTTGCAGTAATAAGACAGACCTCTAGAGGGCACCAGATTATTATGTTTTCAGGATTTAGAGTTATTCATTTCTGTTTAAATACACATATTTAAACTAACCATGCTAGGCTAACATTTACACAGAGAGTGCTAATGCGTGCTGATTACTTCTCATTATTCCTGCAGTCTGTTTGTTATTTACTAAAAAGGAAGTGAGTACATGTGACTTTAATAATAAGAGAAATAAATGTAATATATATTCACTGAAAGCTTCTTTGTTGTTGTTATATGTGAAATATGATGGAAGACTCCCACTATGTTTATGTTTATTTAGGATCCCCATTAGCTTTTGCTCTTGACAAAAGCTACTCTTCCTGGGGTCCGACACTTAGGGTGCCAGCAGATGATGTAGCTTGTCTAGTCTTATGGTCGTGCTCGTCTCTGCTAGAGATTTAAGCGAGAGAGAAACCGTACGGCTGTGAGCGGCGTGGGAATTATTGATAGTCTCCGAATGTTTAAAATTCTTAAAGGAATCGCTAATAACAGTATTTTAATGCAAAATGAATCTCCTGTGTGTGTGTGTGTGTGTGTGTGTGTGTGTGTGTGTGTGTGTGTGTGTGTGTGTGTGTGTGTGTGTGTGTGTGTGTGTGTGTGTGTGTGTGTGTGTGTGTGTGTGTGTGTGTGTGTGTGTGTGTGTGTGTGTGTGTGTGTGTGTGTTCACCTCTAAAGTATGTAAACCATCCTGTTTGGCATCAGTTCATCTCTTCACATGTCTCTGGGGACAATAAAGTATATCGTATCGTATTACAAATAACATGTAAAACCAGGAAGTTCACAGATCCAGGAAATGTGTGTTTGGAGCTCGATCTGAACGGTTCACTCATTGTTATCATTAGTTTGAGTTAGAAAGAGGGACTTCATGACTCTTCATGCTGCAATGCATGTTCATATAGAATACACTGGTAGATTCTGAACTCATGTTTTAACCCTGATGATAAAGGTTGATCTGCAGAGCTCTGCTGCCCCCTGCTGCTCGGTCAGATACTAACAATACATCTAATACTGTCTCACACTATCACACTCTGGACCCCTGAGTCAGGTTTGAAATTGGAGGGTTGTAAAGTGTTTTTCTGTATTACCCTAAATAAATAACATTTAGAAACCAGCTGTGGAAGATTTGGGATTTTTTTCTAAAGTCAGTCTAGCAGGTTTTCCCAAGGACTTGTATTTAGTGCATACATACAATAGGAGAACAAATATAATATTATATATTATATGATATTATTAAATGTATTTAAAAATAATAATATATTATAAAAGCAATTCCAACAAATAAAATATACAAATAAAAAAAGGAAATACACAAAGGATTTGGCAAATTACTGCAAAGAAAATCAGTGTATATTTATATATAATTCACTATAGGCATTGTGGTTTTCTTTTTCTGCTTTATATCCAAAAAATTAGGTTTAATTTGATATAATAGTGACTTATATTCGGCTCAGCCTTTTGTTGAACTGTATACAAAAGTTATGATGGATTAACATATATTCCTCTTGAATAGTACTGACTGTAAATATTAATATTAAATAAGTTAAAACTCTATTAAAAAATGTTGGTCCGAGTGCAGTACAACGCTTTAATAAAAATATTTAAAAAGAAAAGTGATATTTTCTTATTTTCTTAAGTCAACCGTTTGTGTTGCCCCCTGCAGGCGGTCAGCTGCATTGCAAGTCTAATACATTTGATTATTTAACCAAAATTCACAAATTTGATTCCAGGACACATTTTATTTAATTTGACTGTTTCCAATTTATTAAGCACCACGAGATTTATCTTCATTTTACACTCTGATGAATACATTATTATGATTATTACGATTTTCTTATGTTTCATTATTATTATTTTAATTATTTTTTATTGTATATTTACAATTTTATTATTTTTTATTTCGTTTTTGTATTTTTATTTCTACAATTTTTTTAATATTATTATTATTATTTGTATTAATATAACAATTATTACCTCAGTAAATATTTCCTCATGTTCAGAAATATTAAGTATTCTGATATACTCCAGTAAAACTACACATTCATCATAAATGTAGGTCATTTTAATGTGATTTGTACCATTAGGTATAATTGTGTGACTACTTTAAAGAAATTCATTTTTAATCATTATGTATATTTATATTTAAGTTCTATCAGTTGAAATTATAACTAAGTGAAGTTATGTTGCAGTAATAAGACAGACTCTAGAGGGCGCCAGATTATTATGTTTTCAGGATTTAGAGTTATTCATTTCTGTTTAAATATACATATTTAAACTAACCATGCTAGGCTAACATTTACACAGAGAGTGCTAATGCTTGCTGAATACTTCTCATTATTCCTGCAGTCTGTTTGTTATTTACTAAAAAGGAAGTGAGTACATGTGACTTTAATAATAAGAGAAATAAATGTAATATATATTCACTGAAAGCTTCTTTGTTGTTGTTAAATGTGAAATATGATGGAAGACTCCCACTATGTTTATGTTTATTTAGGATCCCCATTAGCTTTTGCTCTTGACAAAAGCTACTCTTCCTGGGGTCCGACACTTAGGGTGCCAGCAGATGATGTAGCTTGTCTAGTTATAGTCGTGCTCGTCTCTGCTAGAGATTTAAGCGAGAGAGAAACCGTACGGCTGTGAGCGGCGTGGGAATTATTGATAGTCTCCGAATGTTTAAAATTCTTAAAGGAATCGCTAATAACAGTATTTTAATGCAAAATGAATCTCCTGTGTGTGTGTGTGTGTGTGTGTGTGTGTGTGTGTGTGTGTGTGTGTGTGTGTGTGTGTGTGTGTGTGTGTGGTGTGTGTGTGTGGTGTGTGTGTGTGTGTGGTGTGTGTGTGTTGTGTGTGTGTGTGTGTGTGTGTGTTCACCTCTAAAGTATGTAAACCATCCTGTTTGGCATCAGTTCATCTCTTCACATGTCTCTGGGGACAATAAAGTATATCGTATCGTATTACAAATAACATGTAAAACCAGGAAGTTCACAGATCCAGGAAATGTGTGTTTGGAGCTCGATCTGAACGGTTCACTCATTGTTATCATTAGTTTGAGTTAGAAAGAGGGACTTCATGACTCTTCATGCTGCAATGCATGTTCATATAGAATACACTGGTAGATTCTGAACTCATGTTTTAACCCTGATGATAAAGGTTGATCTGCAGAGCTCTGCTGCCCCCTGCTGCTCGGTCAGATACTAACAATACATCTAATACTGTCTCACACTATCACACTCTGGACCCCTGAGTCAGGTTTGAAATTGGAGGGTTGTAAAGTGTTTTTCTGTATTACCCTAAATAAATAACATTTAGAAACCAGCTGTGGAAGATTTGGGATTTTTTTCTAAAGTCAGTCTAGCAGGTTTTCCCAAGGACTTGTATTTAGTGCATACATACAATAGGAGAACAAATAAATATTATATATTATATGATATTATTAAATGTATTTAAAAATAATAATAATATTATAAAAGCAATTCCAACAAAAAATATACAAATAAAAAAAGGAAATACACAAAGGATTTGGCAAATTACTGCAAAGAAAATCAGTGTATATTTATATATAATTCACTATAGGCATTGTGGTTTTCTTTTTCTGCTTTATATCCAAAAAATTAGGTGTAATTTGATATAATAGTGACTTATATTCGGCTCAGCCTTTTGTTGAACTGTATACAAAAGTTATGATGGATTAACATATATTCCTCTTGAATAGTACTGACTGTAAATATTAATATTAAATAAGTTAAAACTCTATTAAAAAATGTTGGTCCGAGTGCAGTACAACGCTTTAAATAAAAATATTTAAAAAAGAAAAGTGATATTTTCTTATTTTCTTAAGTCAACCGTTTGTGTTGCCCCTGCAGGCGGTCAGCTGCATTGCAAGTCTAATACATTTGATTATTTAACCAAAATTCACAAATTTGATTCCAGGACACATTTTATTTAATTTGACTGTTTCCAATTTATTAAGCACCACGAGATTTATCTTCATTTTACACTCTGATGAATACATTATTATGATTATTACTATTTTCTTATGTTTCATTATTATTATTTTAATTATTTTTTGTATTGTATAATTACAATTTTATTATTTTTTATTTCGTTTTTGTATTTTTATTTCTACAATTTTTTTAATATTATTATTATTATTTGTATTAATATAACAATTATTACCTCAGTAAATATTTCCTCATGTTCAGAAATATTAAGTATTCTGATATACTCCAGTAAAAGTACACATTTATCGTATAAATGTAGGTCATTTTAATGTGATTTGTACCATTAGGTATAATTGTGTGACTACTTTAAAGTAATTCATTTGTAATCATTATGTATATTTATATTTAAGTTCTATCAGTTGAAATTATAACTAAGTGAAGTTATGTTGCAGTAATAAGACAGACCTCTAGAGGGCGCCATATTATTATGTTTTCAGGATTTAGAGTTATTCATTTCTGTTTAAATACACATATTTAAACTAACCATGCTAGGCTAACATTTACCCAGAGAGAGTGCTAATGCGTGCTGAATACTTCTCATTATTCCTGCAGTCTGTTTGTTATTTACTAAAAAGGAAGTGAGTACATGTGACTTTAATAATAAGAGAAATAAATGTAATATATATTCACTGAAAGCTTCTTTGTTGTTGTTATATGTGAAATATGATGGAAGACTCCCACTATGTTTATGTTTATTTAGGATCCCCATTAGCTTTTGCTCTTGACAAAAGCTACTCTTCCTGGGTCACTTAAAACAACAATAATACAAGACAACAACATTCAAGACATAAGTCCTGACATCATCAACAATCTCATCCACTTTCAACATCAAACTCAGCCAAGGATGAGTGCACAAGACACCCACCAGTACAAAGCATGAGATCAAATTAAATTAGGGTTCACAGCTCACAGGGTACATGGTCATTAGTAGATGGCCCTTCAATCTCTTGTTGAAAGAGGCTCTGGACTCTATGTCAGCGAGGTAGTTTGGCAATGAGTTCCTTTATAGCTCTGTAAGTCACAGAAGGTTTCAGAACATGTGTCCTGGGTTTAGGTGCCAGCAGATGTTGTAGCTTGTCTAGTCTTATGGTCGTGCTCGTCTCTGCTAGAGATTTAAGCGAGAGAGAAACCGTACGGCTGTGAGCGGCGTGGGAATTATTGATAGTCTCCGAATGTTTTTAATTCTTAAAGGAATCGCTAATAACAGTATTTTAATGCAAAATGAATCTCCTGTGCTGCCACCTGCTGGCTGTGTGTGTGTGTGTGTGTGTGTGTGTGTGTGGTGTGTGTGTGTGGTGTGTGTGTGTGTGTGTGTGTGTGTGTGTGTGTGTGGTGTGTGTCTGTGTGTCTGTGTGTGTGTGTGTGTGTGTGTGTGTGTGTGTGTGTGTGTGTGTGTGTGTGTGTGTGTGTGTGTGTGTGTGTGTGTGTGTGTGTGTGTGTGTGTGTGTGTGTTCACCTCTAAAGTATGTAAACCATCCTGTTTGGCATCAGTTCATCTCTTCACATGTCTCTGTGGACAATAAAGTATATCGTATCGTAATACAAATACCATGTAAAACCAGGAAGTTCACGGATCCAGGAAATGTGTGTTTGGAGCTCGATCTGAACGGTTCACTCATTGTTATCATTAGTTTGAGTTAGAAAGAGGGACTTCATGACTCTTCATGCTGCGATGCATGTTCATATAGAATACACTGGTAGATTCTGAACTCATGTTTTAACCCTGATGATAAAGGTTGATCTGCAGAGCTCTGCTGCCCCCTGCTGCTCGGTTAGATACTAACAATACATCTAATACTGTCTCACACTATCACACTCTGGACCCCTGAGCCAGGTTTGAAATTGGAGGGTTATAAAGTGTTTTTCTGTATTAATAAAAAGCAGCTGTGGATGATTCTTTTAAAAAAATCTAAGGTTAGTCTAGCAGGTTTTCCAAGGAATTGTATTTAGTGCCCCTGCAACAAATAGGAGAAATATTATTAGAAATATATTTATTTAAGTAATTGATATTATTAAATATATTATAATTTTTTTTACACCAAATAAAATATACAAAAAAGAGGAAATACAATAGGAATTTTGCAAATTACTACAAAAAATCAATATATATTTATATATCTTATTTACAATATTATGGCTTTATAACCAACAAAAGAAAGTTTAATTTGAGCCTTTTGTTGAACTTTATACAAATATTGTGGAGGATTCAAATATATTCCTCTTGAATAGTACTGACTGTAACAATTCATATGAAATACATTAAAACTATAATCTGATTTGGTCCGATGTAAGCAGTACAATGCTTCAAATAAGAAAATAGAGGATACAAAAATAAAATGTGATATTTTCAATTAGTAAGTAACTGCAAAACAAGAGCTATTTAATATCGACATACAGATTTTAACAACTTCATATTAGCTCGTAATTAGTCAAGCACTTGCTCAGTCAGTAGGGCTGGACTGTGAGCCGTAGGGTCGCCGTTCAAGTACTGTTTATTTTATTATAAAGTTGTTATATTTACACGGACTGTTGCAAAAACTAAGAATCTTATAAACATCAGGTTTAAATCAAAAAGTGATTTACAAAAAATAAACACCATTAAAGATTTTTGAGTTTTATTTATTTGATGTTGTTCAAGAGATGCTGATTTGAAACAGTTGTTTTACGAAAAGTTACCACATTTCCTGTTTCTATCAGAGAGAGGGGAGTTCGTCCCAAAGCTTGCTGCTGTTTACCCCCTCCACCTGGAAGAAGGAGCCTCGTTCAGCTGAGAGAGAGACTACAGACTGAGAGAGAGACTACAGACTGAGAGAGAGACACTACAGACTGAGAGAGAGACTACAGACTGAGAGAGAGACTACAGACTGAGAGAGAGACTACAGACTGAGAGAGAGAGACTACAGACTGAGAGAGAGACTACAGACTGAGAGAGAGACTACAGACGGAGGGGGAGACTACAGACTGAGAGAGAGACCACAGACTGAGAGTGAGAGTACAGACTGAGAGAGAGACTACAGACTGAGAGAGACCACAGACTGAGAGAGAGTACAGACTGAGAGAGAGACTACAGACTGAGAGAGAGACTACAGACTGAGAGAGAGACTACAGACTGAGAGAGAGACACTACAGACTGAGAGAGAGACTACAGACTGAGAGAGAGACTACAGACTGAGAGAGAGACTACAGACTGAGAGAGAGAGACTACAGACTGAGAGAGAGACTACAGACTGAGAGAGAGACTACAGACGGAGGGGAGACTACAGACTGAGAGAGAGCCACAGACTGAGAGTGAGAGTACAGACTGAGAGAGAGACTACAGACTGAGAGAGAGACCACAGACTGAGAGAGAGAGTACAGACTGAGAGAGAGACTACAGACGGAGGGGGAGACTACAGACTGAGAGAGAGACCACAGACTGAGAGAGAGTACAGACGGAGGGGGAGTGGGGAGGGTGTGGTTTTGAATTGGGCCTTAAGATCAGGTCAGAACTGATGCTCCGTGGTGACAGCAGACATGACATCATCGTAGTCATCATCCAATCCCTGCTCATCGTGGGTGGGCGGAGTAATCGCCATGGAGACAGACTGGTCACTTCCTGTTGTCAAAAGAAAATGTAGAAAACGTATTAAGAGTTCTGGCGGATATTAAATCCCTTAGATGAACAAACTGAGTGAAGTTACCTCTGGCCCTCTCTCGATATATAGACACCATGAGGAAAGTGGAGATGCAGTACGGGCAGAAAACTACCAGGTGGCAGATCACCCTGAACACAAGGTGGAGGGAGGAGGCAGGAGGTGCAGAGTAGGTTGTGGGCGGGTCCATGGTGGATGTAGGGGAGAGAGAAGGAGGCGGGTTCGTGGTGGATGTCGGAGGAGAGGAAGTGGTCGTAGGTTTGTCTGCAGAGAGAATCACACCTGGTCAGGTGAACATCTGAAGGGATGAGTCCTGAAACCAAAGGAAAGCTCCTCACCTGAGACAGACAGCCGGCTCTCTGGAGACTCTCCTTTACTCTGGACTCTACACTTGTAGAGGCCTTCATCAGAGCTGGAGACATGGAGGAGGGTCATGTGACCATCAGACTCAGTCCTGATGAAGACGCCATCTTTGTAGAAATCAGCAGGGGGGGGGGCGGCCTTCTTTGTTCTACAGGTCAGAGTGACGTCATCTCCCTCCATCACAGGGAGGGCAGGACTCTGCAGGATCACTGATCCACCTGAACACAGAGACAGAAACAACATCTACTCTGACAGGATAAACTCTATACCTGAAGAGACAGAAACAACATCTACTCTGACAGGATAAACTCTATACCTGAAGAGACAGAAACAACATCTACTCTGACAGGATAAACTCTATACCTGAACACAGAGACAGAAACAACATCTACTCTGACAGGATAAACTCTATACCTGAAGAGACAGAAACAACATCTACTCTGACAGGATAAACTCTATACCTGAACACAGAGACAGAACAACATCTACTCTGACAGGATCAACTCTATACCTGAACACAGAGACAGAAACAACATCTACTCTGACAGGATAAACTCTATATCTGAACAGAGACAGAAACAACATCTACTCTGACAGGATAAACTCTATACCTGAACACAGAGACAGAAACAACATCTACTCTGACAGGATAAACTCTATACCTGAACACAGAGACAGAAACAACATCTACTCTGACAGGATAAACTCTATACCTGAACACAGAGACAGAAACAACATCTACTCTGACAGGATCAACTCTATACCTGAACACAGAGACAGAACAACATCTACTCTGACAGGATAAACTCTATCTGAACACAGAGACAGAAACAACATCTACTCTGACAGGATAAACTCTATATCTGAACACAGAGACAGAAACAACATCTACTCTGACAGGATAAACTCTATACCTGAACACAGAGACAGAAACAACATCTACTCTGACAGGATAAACTCTATACCTGAACAGAGAGACAGAAACAACATCTACTCTGACAGGATAAACTCTATACCTGAACACAGAGACAGAAACAACATCTACTCTGACAGGATAAACTCTATACCTGAACACAGAGACAGAAACAACATCTACTCTGACAGGATAAACTCTATCTGAACACAGAGACAGAAACAACATCTACTCTGACAGGATAAACTCTATACCTGAACAGAGACAGAAACAACATCTACTCTGACAGGATAAACTCTATACCTGAACACAGAGACAGAAACAACATCTACTCTGACAGGATAAACTCTATACCTGAACACAGAGACAGAAACAACATCTACTCTGACAGGATAAACTCTATACCTGAACACAGAGACAGAAACAACATCTACTCTGACAGGATAAACTCTATACCTGAACACAGAGACAGAAACAACATCTACTCTGACAGGATAAACTCTATACCTGAACACAGAGACAGAAACAACATCTACTCTGACAGGATAAACTCTATATCTGAAGACAGAGACAGAAACAACATCTACTCTGACAGGATAAACTCTATATCTGAACACAGAGACAGAAACAAATGGCAGGACAACTGTATTTATGTTCAAATGGAGAGTCAGTCATGATTTTCATTGCCATTCTACACTGTAGCTTATGTTCATATGACATTAAAACCTTTGAATCTTGAGCAAATCAGACGAGGTTGATTATTTGACGATTCCAGGGACTGTATTCTTGTTCGTATATCCTTGTGAGGACCATCTGGAGTTTAAGCTTAAGAGGACACTTTAGAAAAAGAGCATTTTCTCTCTAAAATAATTATATTTTAAATAAATAATATGTTAACATCTGTGTTTACCAGTCCCTAAAGTATGAGACTTTACTGAGGAGTATTTAGTGGATGATAGTGTGTGTGAGAATGTGTGTTTTGTACCCTGTGGTTAGCACAAGCTAGCAGCTCTGAGGTCGTCCAGCTTCCTCTTTCTGATGAACTTCTTAAATTATTTTTAGTATTGATGAGGAAACAGAGAGGCTGATCTTACCAGAGACGGTGATGGTGATGGTGTTACTGGTGGATCCCTCTGTGGACTCACACCAGTACACTCCACTGTCCCATGGTCCATGGAGCTGATGTTACAGGAGGAACCAGCAGTCTTCCCCAGTCTTACACTCAGCTTTTTTCCCATCGCTCGTGTTTCTCATCACAGTCCATCCATCAGAGGCGTCCTCACATCTCAGAGAGACACGTTTTTTTAAATATCTGAGATCTGCTGGGAGTCACCGTCAGACGAGCTGCAGGGAGGAAGATTTATAAAACACTGAAGAAGAAGAAGCCACTGATATGTTCACTGATGAATCTAACATGCGATGCAGAGTTCAGTATGTGAGGACAGAAAAGTGTTCAGTTACTCTGAGACTAAAGTGATGCATCAGGTCAACAGAGACACAGCTTTGAGTTTCTAAGACGGAGAAAGTGTACTGACCCTGGTTAGTGGAGCAGCTCAGCAGGGAGGTGAGGACTGAGGAGAAACCACAGGTTAGTGTGAGTTTACTGCGACACACAGGACACTTCAACAGGTCTGTATGGTGCTTTTAAAACACATGAATGTAGTGCAAAGTTAGCACGAGTCAGACTGGATAGAAGTCTGAGAAAATACCAGACTTCTCTTTTAGCAGGAACTTGAATGCACCACAACAATCATATTAGTTTGCAGTTTCTCCTGAACGTACCAAACAGTACAGAGAGTTACATTTCTCCAGACTCTGGATGCTTGTTGTGAAGGTCAGTGAACTCTCAGATGTTTTTATGATACCTGAACGTCTTCCCTCATGCTAACAGAATAAAGATTGTACTTACAGACGAGGCGTTGAAGACTTGTTGGATCCATTGTACCTCTTTGTGATGTGCATCAAACTGTTTCTCTGAAAGTAGCTCACACCAGCGTTTCCTTCCTGTCACCGCTTCCTTCAACCACTCTGAACACCTTTTGAAACACATCTACTAATCCTTCAGGTTATCAGTTTTACTCTTGCTACAAGGCTTGTGCAGTTAATACAAATAAAATAGTTTCCACACAAATTAGACTCAGAAAATACTCTTTCAGTCAGAGTGAACACAAAACAAGAGGCACAACTCACATGAAAGCTTTTATTCAAAAGTCAAGTCAAAGTCAACTTTAATGTCAATTTCTCTGTGTGTTTGTACAGACAGAGAGATCGAAAAACTTTTCCAACAATCCCGAATACAAAATACAATAATACAAATATTTATACAAATATGTATAAAATATGTATATCCTATATATATATATATTATATATTATATATATTTATATATATATATATATATATATATATATAAGCACAATCAACAGACACATTTACACAACAATCAATATATAAAAAATAACAAAATAACAGTCACTTCAATATCTTAGGGAATGTACATAGTGCATTGAAGGAAGCAAACTAAGATTGTCTTTATGTTTCTGTTGGATGATAAATGTTAAATAATTGTAATAATTGTGTCGGCATCTTCCACACAGGTTGACCACCTCTGTCTCTGTAACATGGGAATTGTAGTCTTTTATTTACCATGCACTACACAAGGTCGCCACTAGATGGCAATATTGTTTTGACCAAAACAAAAAACTAATTTGATTTTGGCCAATTTCTCAGGAAAAAAAAAACGTTCCCCCGCCCTCCTGTTGACAGTTCACGAGCGTCGAGCTCCTCACCGGTTACCCCGCAGCGGGGCTCCCCCGCCCTCCCGTAGACAGTTCACGAGCTCAGTCACTTCATAACACCAAAGATGGATGGCGGTAAACGCTCTAAAGTGAGGCTGCACTACACTAAAAAAGAAGAAGACAAGGCACAGTGTAATGCCTGTTAATAGCTTGCCACAGGCTCAGTTAAAATAAAGCACAGCTATTGTGCAATACATCTGTATTGCACGTATATTTTTTATTTGTAAAAAGGTCAGTTAAAGCTTAAAAGAATAAAGATATTTTTGTTATCTAAAAGTTTGACCTCTTTCTTTTACAATTTTGGAATCGAAACGGGGAATCGTAAGAACCGGAATCGATAACAACTGGAATTGATAAGAACCGGAATCGATAAGAACCGGAATCCATAAGCAGAACCGATACATTTCCAACGATACCCATCCCTACTTTAGAGTCACTATAGAGTCACTATAGAGTCACTATAGAGTCACTTTAGAGTCACTATAGAGTCACTATAGAGCAGGGGTAACCAACAGGTCGATCGCGATCGACTGGTCGATCTTCAAAGCCTTCACTGTCGATCCCTAGCATTTAAAAATAAAAATAAAATATTTTCCAAAAAAAAATATTTTCCAAAAAAAAAAAAATGTTCATGCTCTGGTTGGTTGGTTGTTTAAACAAACTTTTTAGACCTAGCTCTGGTTTGTTGATTTGAATCACGCACAGGTCATTTTACAAACTCCAATTGGTTATTAGATATGTTGACGTCTATGAATTGCTGCATGCAATTGTGGGTGGGGTTAAAAAAATCGTATTTTAACGGTCATCTTGAGGAGTAACTTAAACTGTACCAAGTTCTGCTAATCTTTAACCAACATCGATATGGCTGAGGGTCCGGCGAAAAAGAAATCAAAAACGTATTATTTCCACCCGGAATGGGAGCATGAATTTCTTTTCACATCAGCGAAAGAGAAGACGATATGCCTCATATGCCAACAGGCGGTAGCCTTGGCGAAACGGGGCAACCTGGAGCGCCATCATGCGAGCACCCATGGTAAATTCAAAGACTCATATCCACTCAACAGCGCATTAAGAACCAAAATAATTGATGAACTGAAAAGAGGACTAAAAGCACAGCAGTCGCTTTTCATCGCGCCTACAGCAAAGAGCAATGCAGCTACAGAAACGTCCCTCCGGATTAGCCATATTTTGGCTCAGCACAAAAAACATTTACGGATGGTGAGATGATTAAAGAAGCAATGAGCGCCACAGCTGACGTCTTGTTTGCAGATTTCAAAAACAAAGAGGACATAAAAGCAAGGATAAAAAGTGTACCACTTGGTGCACCTACTGTAGCCAGAAGAGTCGAGTCATTGTCCGAAGATGTATCCCAGCAAGTATTAAAAGACTTGTCTCTCTCGGAATACTTTTCAGTTCAATTTGACGAGTCTACCGATGCCACAGACACAGCCCAGCTAGGTGTGTTTGTCCGAATGGTTTTCACGGATTTTACTGTCAAGGAGGCCTTTCTTGCCCTTATCCCATTGAAAGAACGAACCAGGGGTGAGGATGTGTACAAGGCATTCAAGGACTATGTTCGTGAGTACAAGATTCCCATTCATAAAATAGTGTCCTTCACAACCGATGGGGCACCAGCGATGCTCGGTGTTCGTTCAGGATTTGTTGCGCTGTGCAGAAAAGACCCAGACTTTCCACCATTTGTAAACTATCACTGTGTGATACATCAACAGGCATTGGCAGCTAAAGCAATTGACATGTCACATGTAATGAATGTTGTTGTTAAGATTGTCAACTCAATTCGCGCAAAAGCACTCCAGCACGGCTATTTAAGTCTTTATTGGACGAGCTCGACTCTGTGTATGGAGATTTGATCCTTCACGCAGATGTAAGGTGGCTCAGTCGGGGCAAGGTGCTCCAGCGTTTTCTGGATTTGCTGCCAGAGATCATCAGTTTTCTGAAGTCGAGGAACGAGGAGTATGAGCAGCTGTCCGACGATACTTGGTTATTGGACTTGGGGTTCCTTACCGATCTGACTGCAAAAATCAATGACCTTAACCGAGAATTGCAAGGGAAAGACCGAGAGCTTGGTCACATGATTAGCGCAGTGGAGGCATTCAAAGTGAAGCTCAGTTTGTGGACCACTCAGTTAAGACATGCGAGGCTGACACACTTCCCAAATCTTGAAAAGGTGTCACAAAACCTCACAGACAAAACTGCTTTCCATCCTGAACAATTCTGCGCCCATTTGAACAAACTGACATCAGAATTTGGTGCTCGATTTGTGGAGCTACAAGACATGGGGCAAGTAGTTGGTTTTGTATCAAACCCTTTCCTCAGCGTTGACATTGAACAGCTGTCAGCTAAAATGCAGGAGGTGTTTACATTACCTATGGGTGTTGACATGGAGATCATTGAAATGCAAAGCGACATTGAATTGAAGGCCAGAGCAAGAGATCAGGACTTTTGGTCACTCGTGAGTAGAGAGAGGTATCCACTGATTGTGTCATGTGCGCTTAAACTGAAGGCCTACTTTGGCTCCACATACTTATGTGAAACGGCCTTTTCACAAATGAAAATAATTAAATCCAAGTATAGAACTCGTATGACTGACGCACATCTTACTGACTGCCTCCGGCTGGCAATCACTAACTATCAGCCAGATTTCAAAAGGCTTACGGATAATGTGCAGTCACAGCAGTCTCATTAAAGGCAGGCTGATAGAGCAACTTGAGCATTGAAAATATATTGTGCATTGAACAGAGAAACTTAATATGGATTACATTGAACTGTAGGCTAATATCTGTACATGTGAATATTACTAATTGAACTGAGAAACTAAATATAGTGCATTGAACAGATACTGTAAATATTAATAGTTTGTATTGAACAGATATGCCTACCGTAAATATGAATACTGTACATTGCACAGATAACTGTGCATAACTGTGTCTTTCTTTGTGTGCATCTTTACACGTACATTGAGCCTGTTGTAACATAAATTGATTGCAAAAATAAATATGACGATGAATCGTCTTACTCCTAAGTGGGTTTTTTGGAAGATATCGGATTGGTAGATCTCGGTTTACATTTTGGAAAAAAAGTGATCTTGGGCTTGAAAAGGTTGGTTACCACTGCTTTAGAGTCACTATAGAGTCACTATAGAGTCCCTTTGGAGTCACTATAGACGATCTCTGCTAAAAACAGGACAAACTTGATTAATATATGCAAACAGGAAGTCACTGCTTTAATAACATAATAATATTTATATCTGCTATGTGAGTTAAGCTAACTGAACTGATTTATCTATAATAGTTATTCAATATAAGGTATTATTTGGTGAAATAACTAAATGAGAGACTGTTGGAGGTAATTGCAAGGGTTTAAGTAAACAAAAATGTAAATATATTTTGTAAATAATATTGGTTATTTTTGTAAAACTTGATTTGTATAAAAAATATTTGTCTTTATTTAACACGCATTATTTAGTATTGTTGCAGAATACTAAAAGCTTCATGAAAGACTGTGTATTCTGAGATAATAATAATTAAGTAATACATTGATAATCATTTTAAATCCCAGTATTTAATGGATTTTTTTAATTTATAGTTTATTATCTGTTTTAATTTCTGGATTTTTGTTAATTATATATTCTGTGTATTAAAAGTGTTTAGTGTTTATGTAAAACTCTATTTGTTAATATCACAAGGTATACGTATCTAAAGAGATATTTTAGGAACATTTTAGGATTTACTGTTTGCTCTTTACTTTGTGAGTGGACATTGTTAGCTTAGCTTAGCATAGTGAATGAAGCAGAGGGAACAGATAGCATCTGTTGGTGTACCTCTCCTCCTGTTTTTGTTGATCATGATCTCTCTGTAACAGACGTCTCTCTTCGTCTTCACTTCAGAGTAAACTGCAGCTGGATCGCTCTCTGCATGGTGAAATACATCATCAGAGTTACATGGGGTATTATTCACAATGCATATAATATAATAGATATAATATAACAATAATAACGCTGTTGTGGTTTAACCTGTTATGCACCAAGCCTGTTTTTCATGTTTCAGGCTCGAAAATGACATGCCCAAAACAAATGACTACAAGTTAACTTCTAAAAGGGTTATATGAATAATTTATTTTATCAAAGTAATGATAAACCTGTGAGTTGGATGTAGAAGTGTCAGAATCAACATAGATGTTTTTATTTTAAAGAAAATTCAGATTTTACATAGTAAAAAACTGTAAATTATAGTGTCCGTCCAAAGATTATTTTTTACAGATAGTGAAAACTACCCTTGGATGATGGGTTAGTAGACTAAAAGCTTTAGGAATCCAAAGTACAACATATAATAAGTACCCTGTATCAAGATTGATGCAAAACAAGTGACATTTGACCTTTTTAGAGAGGTTAGCCAAAACCACCCCACCTCTGAGGTGATTTGGGTGAAAATATTATTTTTCCATATCTCTGGCCCCCCTTGGTCGATTTTGATGGTTGACACCTCTTTCTGAACGTTAGAGCCAATAGAATCGAAGGGGGGGCCCAACACACGTTGTGAAGAGAAAAGGTGAGGGCTGCGCGCATGTAAATGTGCAGTAGAGTGGACCAATCTCTAGCTCTGGCATTTGGAAACAAAAAAGCAGTTTTATTGCTTATGGATTATCAGAAATCATTTCAAAGAGGACACAGATACATTGGATGAACCTATGGATTAACTGCAGCATCGTTTTTATCGTTTTAATGCCATTGAAGACCAGTTTTGACCAAGGTAAGCCATGTTAGTGTGTCTAGCTACCTAGCTCCACATGTTATGATGTACGCTTTCGTTTATAGCGTCGCAAATGTGTTGAGGTGGGCACCAAACGATTCTGTGTCTCCAGGAGACCCAAACGAGTGGTTGGCTGTGCATCTAGGAAAAGTAATAAGGGAGTTATTGTGAGTTTAAGTGCCGTTTTAGGTTACATTTTTCGCTCGTGGCTAATTCAGAGGCTGAGTGCTAGCATTGGGTTTTTTTGGATTTAAAAAAAAAAAAGATCAGTTCGCTGAGTTTCTTTCTGTTAATGGATATAAACATTCATAGTTTATTAAATATTAAGATTCCTTAGACGTTGTTTCCTGCAAATGACGCGTTTATCCGCCCGGTACCGGGGGCCGTGCGTAACAGGTTAACTGTTGATGTTGCATGAGAACGATAAAAGGTGTTTTTCTGAAACAGGAAGGCGGTCGACACGACCCACCTGAACACAGAGACAGAAACAACATCTACTCTGTCTCTGACAGGTGTTATGACCGGCTCGTAGGCCACAACGGGAAGAGAGAGAACAGACGTTCGAGGGTTTCGAAAAAAAAAACT
>JAAOOA010000967.1:0-185076 GCA_012861695.1 Trematomus loennbergii
TTTTATATAATATCTGCATTTTCTCTTTTGAAAAACTAAGTCTTAGTTTGGCCATAGTTATTTAATATATAAAGACTATATATTATTGAATTACAAGATTAGATATACTTTATTTGATCTAAATATTGATGTGCAAATGCTCTTCTAAACAAAACTGAAAGTCCATGAAAGTTCTCTTCCTGTTTTTGTGAAGGAAGCGCCATCTCCTGGTTAAATCCTGAAATTGAAAATCTGGCAACGCCCTCTTGGAAAATAGTGGGAGGCTTAACATTCCCACATACTGGTCTTTGGCAGGTAGTTAGGCAGGTAGCTGGCAGGTAGTAGGCAGGAAGCTGTAAGCTGGAGTCTGAAATAAGATGCTCCATCTGTAATGTGTTTCGTGCCTGCAACACGTCTTTTTCTCCGGTCGGGTCGTGGAAGACCGGAAGCTGTGTGGTTCATAAAAACATGTTCTTACTCAATATCAAGCCACGATTATTGCTTTTATTTTAAATCGTATAATTTCAGACTTTTGTTGCCGTATAAAAATAAATAAATGTGGCTCAGAGCCTCAGGATACTGAAATTTGTATTTTTTTAATCTTTTTTCCTTCTAATTTGTTATTCTTTTCAAAATAACACACTGTTATTTACTCAACAATAACACACAATTATCCTTGTTTTTATTTATTGGTTTAATTCCATAATCTCTGGCTTTTTGACGTCTGTCAGGAACTGAATTTCAAAATAAAGTCCTAAACAATACCAGAAACAGACTTAGGACTTTTCGAAAATCCTCAGCGGTGATTGGATGTTTTAGCCGCAATGCACGTAGGGATATGGTGTTTATGCACACGTTTCTTTCGTGTCAGAAAGCACGATTTTCAAAGTAATGCATTTAAATTAAAGAATTGTTCATGTCTCCTCCACGTGTCTCGGGAAGCCGGAAGCTGTATTATTTTCTAATGTTTTTTTTTTAACCATAACGGGTACTTTACACAACATTGAGTCAAACTTATCTTGTTTTGTTTATGTTAAATTGTTATTGTCGATCAATTGTCCATTTATTTATTAAGGTTTAGGATATTTGCCAGGAGAAGGGAGACAGTCGGAAGCCGGAAGCTGTATTATTTTCAATTACATTTTTTATTTTTTTAACCATAACGGGTACTTTACACAACATTGAGTCAAACTTATCCTTGTTTTAATCCTTGTTTTATTTATGTTAAATTGTTATTGTCGGTTAATTGTCCATTTTATTTATTAAGGTTTAAGATATCATTAGTCTTTTTTATTATTATCATGCTAGAGGTTTAAACTTTTCTGCATTTATAAGGCAATTTAGACTTTTTGTTTTTCTGTAGGCTACTTCGGATATTAAAGAGTTATCGTGTCAAAATATAGGAAATATATTAATATTTTATTGTATAATCAGTACAGGAAATGACATAATTCAAAGCACCACCTATTGGCCAAAGACCGCTACCACAGTCATTGCGATCTATCCTCTGCAACCCGGTATCACGGCAAGACGTGAACATGTGACGATCTACCATGCTGGGAGACGTGAATATGTCACAGTTTCGTCCCTTCAAACGTGACAGTTACACAGTATTGTTAACATGGCCCAACCAGTGGAGAAATACCTGGAAGTGCCAAGCAAATGCTCTACCAAGACTATTGGTCGGTTTTTATTGTCAAAATTAGATGTTTTTAATTTATTTTTTAATCGTCACACTCGATTTTGCCGATTTTCTTGTTGCCCTAGCTGGTCGACACCTCTTTTAGCAGAAACAAAGGCTACATTAATGTATTAAATCAATGTTAATCCATGTGGAATTAACGGACGTGACGTTGTGCGATTGCGTTGCCAGGCAACAACTTCGGTGTGCTTGCTTTTCTCTTTGAAAGTCATCACATAACGGCATTGTAATACACGGTTCGGCTGCATTACATATTACATATCTGCCATAGTTCTGTATTTATAGAGCCCTGATGACAAGACTTCTGGACAAACAGGAAGCACTGCCGCCAAAACTGAAAACGTGACGTGGATCATAAATATATCAGCAATTAAACAACATCTTACATTTCTTTTCACACAATACGTCTCCTTGCAGTATCAATACTAATTCGGCTGACTTTTATATTTGATCCAATTAGTAGATAGGCTGTATGTATATCCTAGATATATAAGTTGATAGTAGGCTGATTTAGTAATTGTTTTAATGTGACTGTTGAAACTCAGGTCAGAGTCCATGACTACACCTATATTTCTGGCTTTATCTGTTTTTTTTAACATTGTATGATTTTTTTTAACATTGTATGATGCCTCAGCTCAAAACATACAAAAACACAGAAGAATAGAAAGTTAACCCATTGAAATTATATGAGAGCAGCGCTACAAACTACAATTCCCATTAGATACGCACCAAAAAATGGTTACGAAGTACACAGAGCTGACATATTTGTAGTTCTTCCAGCGTGTGTGCGTGGACTCGTTCGACTTGTCCTGCGTTGACGGCCGTATAGGCTCCATTCCCTTTCAGAAAGCCGTCAATCGGGCGCGATCCGAAACCAAACCCTGTGTTTAAAAAATATACAATACGAATTTGCACTTTTGCCTCCTTAGCAACGGCAGTATCATTTGTCTAGTACTTCCGGGTGGCGATCTGAGTTTGGGTACCGTATCTGTGACGTGACAAAGGGTCGCCGTGACAATGTGGTGATGAGATGTGGATAACTTTCCAGATAAAGACCATCCTGATACTCGAGTAGTGGTTTTCAATAAGTGAAAAAAAAATTCAAAGTAATCACTACCATTTTAATATCTCAAGAATTTAAATATGTCCCCAAAAGCTTTCAAATGTAGTAGCAAAACCACAGTGATCCAGATCCAGATCAGATTCATCTTATTTCTAATAGAAACATATTAAATATGACTCAAATGGAGCATATAAACAAGAGAATAAATGTGCAAAAACAAAACTGGAGTTCAAATAAGAGATTTTATTTGTATGCATTATCCCGGAGATTCTTCGGCTGCCAGGAATGAGCCCACTCCTTGCCACTGAAAACAGAATGGAATAATGTTAGTTACAGGTACTGGTTTCGTCTTTCTGAAAAGCATAAAACATGTGTGAAGCAAACATCTTATAACTCAATTTATATAAGTAAATGTTTCATTTTCCATTTATTAACGACCACCACCATTTAGAAAAAGTGAACATAGAAATGAAAACACATTTTCAAACAAACAATAAAAACAAACAAAAATACATACATTAACAACAATGAAGTTAACCAATCATTTGTTCCTACACTACTTCAGCTGCTTCAGAATAACAGCAGTGAAATATATAAGAGGACTGGTGGTAGATCTGGATGTTTTGCATTTGTTAAATATCATGTGTTTGTTCTCCAACATGGGACTACATCAGATGACATGAAGCCAAGTAACTGGAAGATATATACCATACTGGACAGGGCTCCCACTCCACCAACATCTCTGCTTTTCCCTATCAAGAGAAGAAAACAAATCTCTAATTTCGGAAAGACCAAACGCATATTAACTATTTAGCAAACAATTGTGGTGGAAGTTTGTAAATCATAAAGCACACCCTATGCATTACTTTTATTCCTGTCTAACCTTTCTCATTCTTTCTCTTATTACACTCCTGATGGGGAAAGTTTCTAGGCGAGTGTGGTAGGAGCAATCTGTGAACATCAAAGCAGGTTCCACATACAGTATTAGTCATATTAGAAATAAAATAAATACAACTATGAACACTTAAGTAGCAACCAGACTTGCACGATGAAAAGTGACGACACACTTATCACTGGTCAAAAGTTACTGTATACATCATTGAAATGGAACCAAGCTGCTCTCAGTCCTAAAATGGGATGCTTGTTTGAATGGCCATACCACTGCTGAGCCTGAGATGACCAAAGAAAATACTGCACTGCTGCTTCCTTTACTGCCTAGCATTCTCATCACCACCTTATCAACTATGACTGTATGTATTACTCTAATTAGACAATTAAAGCCCTTTGGATTTTTGGATAATGTATCAGTTATAAGTAGTCACAATATAGCGTTGTTAACTCAATCACTGCATTTACATGCACTTTGCTAAAGTAGATTTATTAGAATACCAATCAATTCAACTCATGCAAATGTTTATAATCAGTCAAAATACTTAATACTGTTAACATACCTGACTTTTACTTTTTGCGTCTAGGACCAAGTACTGTGTCCCTCACGGACCCTGTCCTGACAGCTGTGGGTTGAAGAAGACATATTACTATATACATACAGTATACCAAGTTAAGCTTAAACTCAAGTTTCAAAATACATCCCACAAATGCAGCATCACATGATGCAATAGGTGTTAGGTACAGATATTTGTTTGTTATTGCGATTTAATTGAGGTTGATCTATGAAGTCTAGGTGTTTTGTTGTCTTGCCTATATAATTGACTCCATACTTTATGTGTAAGGAATAGTTTGATAAATATTAACATGTTGTGCTGTAACGTTAAATGAATTTAACTTTGATTCAAAAACCTAAGTTTATTCCCCGCATGTTCATTATGGGACAGTGTCATATTTAAATGCAGTTCTTGAGTATAAAGTTTAAATATGCTGCATGACGTTGTTGCATGAGTTGCTTCGAAGTTTACCCCTATGGTCAGGGATTGCTTTAGGTAGACCACAATATTAATGATATCAACCTGTCGTACAATATATGGACATGAGCCAAATCATTTTGATGTAATCGACCTACTGCCCAACGCTACAATGTAAGACCCTTTCTGTGTGTAAACAAAATGACATAGGAGTTTTATTTTGTGATTCATCAAATGTATAGTAAGCCTGCTGTTGCTTTGCATTTTTGTGTGAAAAAGGTATAACCATATAGTAACCACATGTTGTCTGTTCAGGAATGAAAGACTGTATTTTTCTAAATGTTTAATATTTATTTATATCTGAGTACCTAAGGATATACACACCCAAGTATCCCATTTTCCTTTCATATTCATGAAGTTGTAGGTGAAATTGTTATTTAGATTAAGCTATTGTTGTAATTATTATTTACCTATTGGAACAATCATTATTCCCAAAAATAACTTCTAGTATTCACTGATAGACAGTCACATGTTTCAGCACTTGTTAAGAGAAGTGCAATTAGGTGTTTTGAGATATTGTAGAAGCATGACTTGTCAACAAGTGACCTACAATATATTTTTTTAGGAAAATATCGGAAAACACTCTTGACTTTTATAAATATAAAAGCTGCAAATCTCAGAGAACACATGTCACTGTGTGTGCTGCATGCTCTGCATGTGTGACCATTAAAGAGGGTTTCATCCCTCCCATTCGATCTATCTATTTTATTACCTGGCCCCTCCGTGGCGGTAGCCTGTCTCATCATCCTGCTGGGGCTGCTCCTCCTGCCCCACCTCTGTGATGGTGCACTGCTTCACGGGGGGGGGGGTCTTCAGCACCTCCACCTGCATGGTGCTTGTCTCCGGCACCTGGCTCTCTGTGGTCCCTGCCTCTTGCCAGGTGTTTGTTGGTTCCGATGGGTCACAGGGTGTGAGATTCAGCGTGACTCTCTCTTCATTTGAATATATATATATATTTGTATATATATATATAATATCTGCATGTATATTTTCTATTTTCTATTTTATTTTATTTTTCTTTCTATTCTTGTATATTTTGTAGTTTTGTTTTATTGTAAAATGCCTTTTATGCTGCTGTAACAACAACAATTTCTCTGAGCCCCATTTATTTTCCTCAAAGACGGCAACAAAAGTCAGAAATTATACGATTTAAAATAAAAGCAATAATCGTGGCTTGATATTGAGTAAGAACATGTTTTTATGAACCACACAGCTTCCGGGCTTCCACGACCCGACCGGAGAAAAAGACGTGTTGCAGGCACGAAAGACATTAAAAAAAGTTAGCTGTTAATGGTAGCCACCAGAGTGTATGCAGCTTCCGGTTTTGGCTACGCGTCACTCTCACTCCTTATTTGGTAACGTGTGTGTATGTGGAACCTCCCCTCGATTCCATTGGCTCTAGCGGTTAAAAAGATATGTCAATCATCAAATTGACCAATGGGGGCCAGAGATAGGTCAAATCCACCCAAATGACCCCAGAAGTGTTTTGTGCTAAATCTCTCTATAAAGGTCAAATCTCACTTGTTTTGCATCAATCTTGATACAGGGTACTTATTATATGTTATGGTTTGGATTCCTAAAGCTTTTAGTCTACTATCCCATTATTCAAAAGTAATTTTTTTTTTTGGACGGACACTATAATTTACATTTTTTACTGTGTTCAATCTGAATTTATTTTAAAATAAAAACATCTATATTGATTCTGACTTTTCTAAATCCAACTCACAGGTGTATCATTGCTTTGAGAAAAAGATTATTAATTTACCCCTTTTATAAGTGAAGATATGGTCATTTTTCTGGGAATGTCATTTTCGACCCTGAGACCTGAAAAACAGGCTTAGGGCTTAAGAGGTTAAACATTTTCTAAATACAGACTTTTTTCTGAAAATCTTACATTTCTGTTTTTTAATATCGTATAAGAGTGATTATTGACAACCTTGACTAAACAAGAATTCCTAAATCCATTAAACTTTACTTTATTGATATGTAATTATGTATTTTTAAATTCATATTGCAGTATATTTGATAAGACTTCATTAGTTAGTCTATAGTTGTCCTTAGATATAAAGTGGTGCCCCCTGAGAGGTGACTTGATGTACATTAAGTTATATTCATTAGTATAATAATTATATTAAATACAAAATACTTTTGAATATCAATTCCTTATGATAGGAATGTAATTGTACTTTAAGCACTTATCTTTCGTGTCACTAAGTATCAACCCCTATTTGTGATTTAATGAATATTAATAGTTGTATTAATATATTTGATCTGTTTAAAACTAAACTTGCTCCTAGTGGGTCAATAAAAGTGTTTTTTGATGATATCTTTTTGGAGTAGATACTGTATTAGAGTATGACAAAGGAGAGTTTAAGAATATCAGATTTATCTTCTTTTTTTTAACGGCGGTAAAGCATCAACATCTAGAACAAGTGCAAATTGACTGATATTGGTGTAAATATTCTAAAGGTCTGAGTTACATTAGATCATGAGCACTTCTCACATACAGTATGTGCATGACCGATCCTCACGGTGCACACACTAACGTATCCCTACTATACGGCCTTTAAACATTCACCACCAGCATTCATGATCAATCCACTTTATTAACAGGTTTTATTTTGAATCATTTAACCATCAAATCAGGGACAGTTTCATCCCACAGGCCATAAGACTGTTAAACACCTGAACTTTGAAACAACATCCATAACATTCATCTGGCTGCTACATAGACATTATTTATCTAATATATCATTCCATTTACTTGCATATAGACTCTTATTGCACTATTTCACATTTTTTTTAAACTATTTTTCTTTTTGTATTTACTATTTACTTGCACTATATTTTTCTGTCTATCTGTTTTATTGTGTTGCTCTGTTGCAGGAGCCTGTGACCTAAGATTTTCATCGTCATAACTACACTGTAGCTATGTTCGTATGACCAATAAAAAAACCTTGAACCTTGAACCATCATCACTATCATCAGGGTGTCTAATTTGTAAGATACACAAGAAGTTCTGACATTATTTTACCAAAAAGCAAGACTTCTGCAAATGTCACGTATTTTGGTTACATTCAGTCCGTACAATAGAGGGTTGAAGAGCGGTTGGCATGAGAGCCAGTACAACGATAAGATAATTCTCACAATATTGGGTATTTTCCTCATATTAAACCTGCCCTGCACTATCTCAAAGAAAGCCCCGAAGGAGAAGTTCATGAGGGAAGCGAGGTGAGGTATGCAGGTGCTGACAGCTTTCTGTCTGCTCTGCTTACAACCAGAGAAACACACTCTGAGGATCCTCATGTACGAGTACACGATCAGTATTATAAGAGCTGCTATGACAGTAAATACGTAAACCAGTCCATACACATTATGACCGTGTGTCATAGCAGGCCAGCTTAACAATGGAGTAGTTATCACAGTACACTTTGTTAATGATGTTCCCACACAGCTGCAAGGGACGCTCAGAGACATCATGACCACACTCGCCAGAACACTGTACAACCACACAAACACCGTGAGGAACGCAACCCTGTTAGAAGTCATACGTGTATTATATTGCAGGGGATAACAGATAGCAAGATATCTGTCATAAGACATGATTCCTAAGGTAAACAGTTCCACACTGCCGTATGTATGCACAGAGAAAATGCAGGAAGCAGAGCGGAGCAGAAACAGTGTGAATGTCAGAGAGGATCTGAACCAGAAGGAACGGAAACAACCCTGTACTACCACACAGTTCATTTACAAACAGGCTGCACAGAAAAAGGTACATAGGTTCATGTAAGCTCCTGTTCACACAGATAACCACAATCAGCAACACGTTGGCACCTATAATACACACATATAAACACATGACAATCATGAAGAACAAGTACTTAAAAACCCCCGTGTCGAAGTAGCACATAGAGTGAAATATGAAATGTGAGTAGAGTTCACCATGATTCTCCTGTGGTTCTTTAAGCATCACAACACGAGCAGTGCATTACCTGGATGTAGATGTCACTTTAAACATGGCAATAACAGTGAAGACATGTTCTTCATCATGAGAACACATAAGACAGATGATATTAATGTGTATAATACAGAGATCCAGAGTGTGTGAGGTGCTGCTCTGCTCACTGAGCTGAAACTCTGAGCTGCTGCTTTTACCTTCTGTCTGCAGCTCACTGACGTCATCCTTCAGGGTTCCTCCTTCTGTAACTCAGTCTGCATTTGACTGATTTATGTTTTATTTATGACAGCAATATCTTGACCTCGTATTACCGCTGTTATACGGACTAGCATCGTCCCTTGCTTTTTGATATTCTTTTTCCACCATGAGCACCGACAGTAAGATAGCTTGCTCTGGAAACCTGTATGAATGAGCTTCAGTGTGACAGCTGTAAAGAGAGGTGGACGATCCACATACAGAGATAAACACTAACACATGTACATATTAACGTCACAGAATCGATGACAGCAGCATCCAGCGCCCATCTGATGGATCCGCTTCAACAGACGGGCGTTCAGGCTTCGTTCTGATGGTTTCCGTCTGAGAGACACGGTCAAAACAAGCTTCTTCTCAATGTCTATAGTGACAAGACGCTGATTCTCACAAGAGTTTAGGTGTTTTGAACTTGAAGTGCTCGGAGCGGCAGCACAGACACTGGGGAAAGACGCTGGAGCTCAGGAAAAGATGCTGTACGAACACAGGGCCGTACAATACCATAGAGAACCCCAGAGGAAGTGGAGCGTACCTCACTGAACACGTAGTGAGATATATGTTATGATATGATCCAATACAATATCTTCAAAACCCTCAAATGTACTTTTGATCTGGGACTAATTTGGATTTGATTTCAGGACTGATGGCAGTCTAACCTCATGAAGTCGTGGGACCCTGTTTCTTTGATGGAAACACAGATGGTGTTACATGTTGTCGTGGCAGGTTGGTTCATAGAGTTTGCAGAGTGTCATTGGGTGGAGCAGCTTCTGTCTGAAGGTGGGGGAACATGTTATTATGTCAGTCAGGGCACTCTTTTACATTACTGGTTCTAACCCCTGTGGGTCATGGTTTAAACCCCCCCCCTCCCCCATACTGGCTCCTGTTTCAGGAGACTCTTTGTCTAAAGGAGCCTGAGAGGCCTCTTTCTTAACCCCCCCCCCCAAACAGCTTTCTAATGGGCACAGCCAGCAGCAGGTTTTCAGGTTTCCACTGAAATACAAACTCCATCTCCAAGCGTCTCCGAGCATGTGACCTATTGCAATGATTGGTTCAATGGTACACCGTCAGGATCTCTTGGCCTCCGTGTTTTGCGTGACGCGTTGTGTCGACACTTTAATGGTGCGTTCTATAGACTGAAACTCTCTTATAAAGCTTATAGTGAGGGCTGGTTCAGGCTGACCTGGGACCAGCTGCTAGTTCTGCTGCTATAGACTGAAGACTCTCCTCTTATAGTGAGGGCTGGTTCAGACTGATCTGGACCAGCGCCTAGTTCTGCATGTTGCTCTGTTGGAGGAGCCTTCAGTTTTACATTGCCATATCTACACTGTAGCTGCTGAGCACATGATGATAAAGACTTGGAACTTGCTTCTTCTTCTCTCAAGTTTCTGACTTTTTTGTAAAAAGTCAACATTTTAACTTATTCTGAAACTAATTCAGACCTTTTTCTCTAAATCTCAAAATTCTACCCGTTTAACCTTTAGCCTGAGAGGGCCCTAATCCCAACCAAGTCTCACGGCATTTCGTGTTATAGTCACAACATTTAATCTATTGATTCGTGTTCACCAAGACGATTATCCCCTTTTTTCATGTCACACAGAACGATTTTAAAAGCAATGTATTTCTATTGGTACAGATGGAGCATCTTATTTCAGACAGTTTGAAACGCGAGGGTCGTGATTGGTCCGTGATTGGTCCGTGATCGGCCCGTGATCGGTTCGTGATGAAGAGCCGGCCCCCAGTCTGACTTGATACCGCCCCCGTGATAAATACATTTAATTATTGTGAAGCCAGCTGCAATGGATCATTGATCCACCAGGGGGTGCAGTGGGGTTCCACACTGGAGCTCATGTGAAATCAACTTCGATACAGTAAACTGGATGTACAGTATGTCTGGTACTAATGTATAGCGGATCTTTGTTAAGATCCATATGTCACGGATAGGATCATAGTCTGTGCTAAATAAGACATGTAATCATTTACAAAACATCACCATGTTGTTATTTAACAAAATAATGTTGTTTAGTCGAAAAAAACGAACGAGAGGAAATGCAGCCGGCTCTCGATTTTTAATCCTAATTTAATCATCATCTTCACCACGATCATTTATGTTTATGTTCGCCGAATTGACATGAAATCACTGACAAATATGAATATACTGTATTCAACTTCATTAAAATGTTATTAACGTGCCTAAACTCAGTAATTCACTAAAAATATTTATATTTAATGGAGCCTTGTCAGGCAGATCAAGATCCCGAAGCGTTGCGGAGCGATCTTGATCCCTGGGTGTTATTTTTCCCCAATGACCAAGTCGCTGCAAATTATCCCGCTTATTACATGGCCACATTCTCAACAAAGTAACGACATGACTCCCAATATGAATTGAAATGCTTTTATGGATTTAGAAAATGTTTTTATTGATTTAAAAAATAGTTGTATGTATTGATTTAAATTGACATGCATCCGCTAAGAAAAATAGTCCGTTGTTACCGTTTTTTAAACAGTCAGAATGAAACGGCAGCTCTCAGCTGTGTGTTTACACACCTAATGGCCCATCAGCCACAGCTCTCTCCCCCCCCTGATCTTTCTTTTCCAACAGTTAAGTTAACTGTAGGTTACTCTGAGTGACAAGCTTACAGTTAGTGAAGTAACACTTTTTTTTGTGAGTCACGACCTGGCTGTTTCATTCTAACATAACGCTCCAAATATGACTGTTTCCACTCGGACTTCAATACAGCAACACCATTGTTTGGTTTCCATGGTAGCGTGTCTCTTTGTAGCGTGCACTCCTTTCCTGTAAATTACAGGTCCAGCCAGGCAAAACAGTGCACTTCTCTTTCCCGCACTACTGTGACAGACCATGGGGCTGGGTCAGCCACTAACATATTCATATTTCTCTTCTCAAAAAGAGAAATATGAACGTTAGTTTTTAACTGAAATGATCAAATAAAGTCAAAATGTCACAGTGTTTACAAACATTGACCATACCGTTCACCAGCCCCCACCCCCCTATGTTGAGTATACTCTTTGTTTAAAACGAATTGGCCATCGGAATGTGTGTGTCCCAACCCCCCCTGTGATATCTCTTCTCCAGCAGTCTGTAGGTTTGTGTTCGCATATTTATGCTGTCGCAGTTCCTGTTGTTTCTATCGCGCATTGCCGGTATGAAAGGGTCTGTGCCGGAAATATCAAACATTTCATAAAAGTCATAGCTACCCACGTATAATATATAAACAAAGTCTTGGCTTTCAGAATATGAAACTTTTATTTCCAAAATCACACGATAAATACATTTGTGAAGCTTGATGACAGGCACCTCACTCGCAATCTGCTCCTCCGCAGCGCCGCACCCCTCCCTCCGGCTGAAATTATGAATGTACAGTAAGGCATAGTAATCATAGATAACACGCAGGGTCCGTTACAGTTTGTTTTCATCTGATTTCAAATAAACAAAGTCTTGGCTTTCAGAATATTAAACTTGTTTCGGCAAATTTAGATGATAAATACAACTATGAAGCTTGTAACGGCATAATTACTTAAGCGGAGAACGGAGTAATTTAACGTTACAGCAGGCATAACAACAGCCGGTGTTTATTTTATTATTATATATAGTCGTTATTCATTTGTTTTAAAGCTCAATAAGGAAGATTTAAACTTTCACACACGTTGACCGGCGAAAAACTCTGCCCGGTTCCCTCGGCCCTCACCACGTTGAATAAACAGAAGGCTGCTTTTGTGGAGGAAGTTACAGCGCTACGTACAGGCTCGGCATATGCAGCTTTTTCCAGCGGTATCCATAAATCTCTTAATTTTGACCTCAAAGTGCACCAGATTGATGCATTTAACTTCAATATAAAGAAAAACATCTTCTGTTGTAACAACAATAACATTATAAATAGTAACATAGCTGAACATGGTATTGCACATTTAGCTTTCAGTGTTACTGACCTGAGATGTTTTTATTACATGAATTAAGGTGACTGAGGCTTTTTAACAAACTTTTCAGTGTCCCACATACCCACATACCGTTCACCATCCCCCTGTTTGCCTACATGTAAATGGGTGGCATTTAGTACCTACCCCCTCTGAGTGAATACCTGTTGTACCTGTCCGGGGCTAAGCCCATAGGACGATGCTCTGATGTCATCACCCTCGCACATTTGTCATATGTTTACAAAAAACGATGTTAACACTTTCTCGTTCTTAATAAATGCTATATTTAGGGTCGATATGGTTGAATTTACTTTAAAATAGCAGATCACTGTGACCGTGTTGGTAAGTTTTTAGGGAAATGTTGTAATATTGCAACGTTGGCCTTAGGTGGGAGCAGAATTTCTGTATTTCTACTCACATTGTCTGAATAAATATATTGAACAACTAAGGGTTAATTTGCAGGATTGATTGCTTACTTAGCCCTATATCAGTATATAGCATGAATAATAATCACACATCACTCATATTTGTTATGAATAATCATTTATCATTTATTAAATAGTAAGTCGCTTTGGATAAAAGCGTCAGCTAAATGCAATTTATGAAAGCCTCACTCAGGATTTTTTTACCAAGTGTTTTTATTGCTCTTGGGGCATTAAAAACAAGATTTTAACTTTAATTTTTTATATAATATCTGCATTTTCTCTTTTGAAAAACTAAGTCTTAGTTTGGCCATAGTTATTTAATATATAAAACTATATATTATTGAATTACAAGATTAGATATACTTTATTTGATCTAAAATATTGATGTGCAAATGCTCTTCTAAACAAAACTGAAAGTCCATGAAAGTTCTCTTCCTGTTTTTGTGAAGGAAGCGCCATCTCCTGGTTAAATCCTGAAATTGAAAATCTGGCAACGCCCTCTTGGAAAATAGTGGGAGGGCTTAACATTCCCAGATACTGGTCTTTGGCAGGTCTTAGGCAGGTAGCTGGCAGGTAGTAGGCAGGAAGCTGTAAGCTGGAGTCTGAAATAAGATGCTCCATCTGTAATGTCTTTCGTGCCTGCAACACGTCTTTTTCTCCGGTCGGGTCGTGGAAGACCGGAAGCTGTGTGGTTCATAAAAACATGTTCTTACTCAATATCAAGCCACGATTATTGCTTTTATTTTAAATCGTATAATTTCGGACTTTTGTTGCCGTATAAAAATAAATAAATGTGGCTCAGAGCCTCAGGATACTGAAATTTGTATTTTTTTAATCTTTTTTTCCTTCTAATTTGTTATTCTTTTCAAAATAACACACTGTTATTTACTCAACAATAACACACAATTATCCTTGTTTTTATTTATTGGTTTAATTCCATAATCTCTGGCTTTTTTGACGTCTGTCAGGAACTGAATTTCAAAATAAAGTCCTAAACAATACCAGAAACAGACTTAGGACTTTTCGAAAATCCTCAGCGGTGATTGGATGTTTTAGCCGCAATGCACGTAGGGATATGGTGTTTATGCACACGTTTCTTTCTGTCAGAAAGCACGATTTTCAAAGTAATGCATTTAAATTAAAGAATTGTTCATGTCTCCTCCACGTGTCTCGGGAAGCCGGAAGCTGTATTATTTTCTAATGTTTTTTTTTTTAACCATAACGGGTACTTTACACAACATTGAGTCAAACTTATCTTTGTTTTGTTTATGTTAAATTGTTATTGTCGATCAATTGTCCATTTTATTTATTAAGGTTTAGGATATTTGCCAGGAGAAGGGAGACAGTCGGAAGCCGGAAGCTGTATTATTTTCAATTACATTTTTTTTTTTTTTTAACCATAACGGGTACTTTACACAACATTGAGTCAAACTTATCCTTGTTTTAATCCTTGTTTTATTTATGTTAAATTGTTATTGTCGGTTAATTGTCCATTTTATTTATTAAGGTTTAAGATATCATTAGTCTTTTTTATTATTATCATGCTAGAGGTTTAAACTTTTCTGCATTTTATAAGGCAATTTAGACTTTTTTGTTTTTGTCTGTAGGCTACTTCGGTTATTAAAGAGTTATCGTGTCAAAATATAGGAAATATATTAATATTTTATTGTATAATCAGTACAGGAAATGACATAATTCAAAGCACCACCTATTGGCCAAAGACCGCTACCACAGTCATTGCGATCTATCCTCTGCAACCCGGTATCACGGCAAGACGTGAACATGTGACGATCTACCATGCTGGGAGACGTGAATATGTCACAGTTTCGTCCCTTCAAACGTGACAGTTACACAGTATTGTTAACATGGCCCAACCAGTGGAGAAATACCTGGAAGTGCCAAGCAAATGCTCTACCAAGACTATTGGTCGGTTTTTATTGTCAAAATTAGATGTTTTTAATTTATTTTTTAATCGTCACACTCGATTTTGCCGATTTTCTTGTTGCCCTAGCTGGTCGACACCTCTTTTAGCAGAAACAAAGGCTACATTAATGTATTAAATCAATGTTAATCCATGTGGAATTAACGGACGTGACGTTGTGCGATTGCGTTGCCAGGCAACAGCTTCGGTGTGCTTGCTTTTCTCTTTGAAAGTCATCACATAACGGCATTGTAATACACGGTTCGGCTGCATTACATATTACATATCTGCCATAGTTCTGTATTTATAGAGCCCTGATGACAAGACTTCTGGACAAACAGGAAGCACTGCCGCCAAAACTGAAAACGTGACGTGGATCATAAATATATCAGCAATTAAACAACATCTTACATTTCTTTTCACACAATACGTCTCCTTGCAGTATCAATACTAATTCGGCTGACTTTTATATTTGATCCAATTAGTAGATAGGCTGTATGTATATCCTAGATATATAAGTTGATAGTAGGCTGATTTAGTAATTGTTTTAATGTGACTGTTGAAACTCAGGTCAGAGTCCATGACTACACCTATATTTCTGGCTTTATCTGTTTTTTTTAACATTGTATGATGAGTTGGCACCTCAGCTCAAAACATACAAAAACACAGAAGAATAGAAAGTTAACCCATTGAAATTATATGAGAGCAGCGCTACAAACTACAATTCCCATTAGATACGCACCAAAAAATGGTTACGAAGTACACAGAGCTGACATATTTGTAGTTCTTCCGGCGTGTGTGCGTGGACTCGTTCGACTTGTCCTGCGTTGACGGCCGTATAGGCTCCATTCCCTTTCAGAAAGCCGTCAATCGGGCGCGATCCGAAACCAAACCCTGTGTTTAAAAAAATATACAATACGAATTTGCACTTTTGCCTCCTTAGCAACGGCAGTATCATTTGTCTAGTACTTCCGGGTGGCGATCTGAGTTTGGGTACCGTATCTGTGACGTGACAAAGGGTCGCCGTGACAATGTGGTGATGAGATGTGGATAACTTTCCAGATAAAGACCATCCTGATACTCGAGTAGTGGTTTTCAATAAGTGAAAAAGAAAATTCAAAGTAATCACTACCATTTTAATATCTCAAGAATTTAAATATGTCCCCAAAAGCTTTCAAATGTAGTAGCAAAACCACAGTGATCCAGATCCAGATCAGATTCATCTTATTTCTAATAGAAACATATTAAATATGACTCAAATGGAGCATATAAACAAGAGAATAAATGTGCAAAAACAAAACTGGAGTTCAAATAAGAGTTTTATTTGTATGCATTATCCCGGAGAATTCTTCGGCTGCCAGGAATGAGCCCACTCCTTGCCACTGAAAACAGAATGGAATAATGTTAGTTACAGGTACTGGTTTCGTCTTTCCGAAAAGCATAAAACATGTGTGAAGCAAACATCTTATAACTCAATTTATATAAGTAAATGTTTCATTTTCCATTTATTAACGACCACCACCATTTAGAAAAAGTGAACATAGAAATGAAAACACATTTTCAAACAAACAATAAAAACAAACAAAATACATACATTAACAACAATGAAGTTAAACAATCATTTGTTCCTACACTACTTCAGCTGCTTCAGAATAACAGCAGTGAAATATATAAGAGGACTGGTGGTAGATCTGGATGTTTTGCATTTGTTAAATATCATGTGTTTGTTCTCCAACATGGGACTACATCAGATGACATGAAGCCAAGTAACTGGAAGATATATACCATACTGGACAGGGCTCCCACTCCACCAACATCTCTGCTTTTCCCTATCAAGAGAAGAAAACAAATCTCTAATTTCGGAAAGACCAAACGCATATTAGCTATTTAGCAAACAATTGTGGTGGAAGTTAAATCATAAAGCACACCCTATGCATTACTTTTATTCCTGTCTAACCTTTCTCATTCTTTCTCTTATTACACTCCTGATGGGGAAAGTTTCTAGGCGAGTGTGGTAGGAGCAATCTGTGAACATCAAAGCAGGTTCCACATACAGTATTAGTCATATTAGAAATAAAATAAATACAACTATGAACACTTAAGTAGCAACCAGACTTGCACGATGAAAGTGACACACACTTATCACTGGTCAAAAGTTACTGTATACATCATTGAAATGGAACCAAGCTGCTCTCAGTCCTAAAATGGGATGCTTGTTTGAATGGCCATACCACTGCTGAGCCTGAGATGACCAAAGAAAATACTGCACTGCTGCTTCCTTTACTGCCTAGCATTCTCATCACCACCTTATCAACTATGACTGTATGTATTTTACTCTAATTAGACAATTAAAGCCCTTTGGATTTTTGGATAATGTATCAGTTATAGTAGTCACAATATAGCGTTGTTAACTCACTCAATCACTGCGTTTACATGCACTTTGCTAAAGTAGATTTATTAGAATACCAATCAATTCAACTCATGCAAATGTTTATAATCAGTCAAAATACTTAATACTGTTAACATACCTGACTTTTTCTTTTTGCGTCTAGGACCAAGTACTGTGTCCCTCACGGACCCTGTCCTGACAGCTGTGGGTTGAAGAAGAAATACTATATACATACAGTATACCAAGTTAAGCTTAAACTCAAGTTTCAAAATACATCCCACAAATGCAGCATCACATGATGCAATAGGTGTTAGGTACAGATATTTTTTGTTATTGCGATTTAATTGAGGTTGATCTATGAAGTCTAGGTGTTTTGTTGTCTTGCCTATATAATTGACTCCATACTTTATGTGTAAGGAATAGTTTGATAAATATTAACATGTTGTGCTGTAACGTTAAATGAATTTAACTTTGATTCAAAAACCTAAGTTTATTCCCCGCATGTTCATTATGGGACAGTGTCATATTAAATGCAGTTCTTGAGTATAAAGTTTAAATATGCTGCATGACGTTGTTGCATGAGTTGCTTCGAAGTTTACCCCTATGGTCAGGGATTGCTTTAGGTAGACCACAATATTAATGATATCAACCTCTCGTACAATATATGGACATGAGCCAAATCATTTTGATGTAATCGACCTACTGCCCAACGCTACAATGTAAGACCCTTTCTGTGTGTAAACAAAATGACATGGAGTTTTATTTTGTGATTCATCAAATGTATAGTAAGCCTGCTGTTGCTTTGCATTTTTGTGTGAAAAAGGTATAACCATATAGTAACCACATGTTGTCTGTTCAGGAATGAAAGACTGTATTTTTCTAAATGTTTAATATTTATTTATATCTGAGTACCTAAGGATATACATACCCAAGTATCCCATTTTCCTTTCATATTCATGAAGTTGTAGGTGAAATTGTTATTTAGATTAAGCTATTGTTGTAATTATTATTTACCTATTGGAACAATCATTATTCCCAAAAATAACTTCTAGTATTCACTGATAGACAGTCACATGTTTCAGCACTTGTTAAGAGAAGTGCAATTAGGTGTTTTGAGATATTGTAGAAGCATGACTTGTCAACAAGTGACCTACAATATATTTTTTAGGAAAATATCGGAAAACACTCTTGACTTTTATAAATATAAAAGCTGCAAATCTCAGAGAACACATGTCACTGTGTGTGCTGCATGCTCTGCATGTGTGACCATTAAAGAGGGTTTCATCCCTCCCATTCGATCTATCTATTTTATTACCTGGCCCCTCCGTGGCGGTAGCCTGTCTCATCATCCTGCTGGGGCTGCTCCTCCTGCCCCACCTCTGTGATGGTGCACTGCTTCACGGGGGGGGGGTCTTCAGCACCTCCACCTGCATGGTGCTTGTCTCCGGCACCTGGCTCTCTGTGGTCCCTGCCTCCTGCCAGTTGTTTGTTGGTTCCGATGGTCACAGGGTGTGAGGTTCAGCGTGACTCTCTCTTCATTTGAATATATATATATTTGTATATATATATATAATATCTGCATGTATATTTTCTATTTTCTATTTTATTTTATTTTTCTTTCTATTCTTGTATATTTTGTAGTTTTGTTTTATTGTAAAATGCCTTTTATGCTGCTGTAACAACAACAATTTCTCTGAGCCCCATTTATTTTCCTCAAAGACGGCAACAAAAGTCAGAAATTATACGATTTAAAATAAAAGCAATAATCGTGGCTTGATATTGAGTAAGAACATGTTTTTATGAACCACACAGCTTCCGGGCTTCCACGACCCGACCGGAGAAAAAGACGTGTTGCAGGCACGAAAGACATTAAAAAAAGTTAGCTGTTAATGGTAGCCACCAGAGTGTATGCAGCTTCCGGTTTTGGCTACGCGTCACTCTCACTCCTTATTTGGTAACGTTTGTGTGTATGTGGAACCTCCCCTCGATTCCATTGGCTCTAGCGGTTAAAAAGATATGTCAATCATCAAAATTGACCAATGGGGGCCAGAGATAGGTCAAATCCACCCAAATGACCCCAGAAGTGTTTCTGTGCTAAATCTCTCTATAAAGGTCAAATCTCACTTGTTTTGCATCAATCTTGATACAGGGTACTTATTATATGTTATGGTTTGGATTCCTAAAGCTTTTAGTCTACTATCCCATTATTCAAAAGTAATTTTTTTTTTTGGACGGACACTATAATTTACATTTTTTTACTGTGTTCAATCTGAATTTATTTTAAAATAAAAACATCTATATTGATTCTGACTTTTCTAAATCCAACTCACAGGTGTATCATTGCTTTGAGAAAAAAGATTATTAATTTACCCCTTTTATAAGTGAAGATATGGTCATTTTTTCTGGGAATGTCATTTTCGACCCTGAGACCTGAAAAACAGGCTTAGGGCTTAAGAGGTTAAACATTTTCTAAATACAGACTTTTTTCTGAAAATCTTACATTTCTGTTTTTTAATATCGTATAAGAGTGATTATTGACAACCTTGACTAAACAAGAATTCCTAAATCCATTAAACTTTACTTTATTGATATGTAATTATGTATTTTTAAATTCATATTGCAGTATATTTGATAAGACTTCATTAGTTAGTCTATAGTTGTCCTTAGATATAAAGTGGTGCCCCCCTGAGAGGTGACTTGATGTACATTAAGTTATATTCATTAGTATAATAATTATATTAAATACAAAATACTTTTGAATATCAATTCCTTATGATAGGAATGTAATTGTACTTTAAGCACTTATCTTTCGTGTCACTAAGTATCAACCCCTATTTGTGATTTAATGAATATTAATAGTTGTATTAATATATTTGATCTGTTAAAAACTAAACTTGCTCCTAGTGGGTCAATAAAAGTGTTTTTTGATTATATCTTTTTGGAGTAGATACTGTATTAGAGTATGACAAAGGAGAGTTTAAGAATATCAGATTTATCTTCTTTTTTTTAACGGCGGTAAAGCATCAACATGTAGAACAAGTGCAAATTGACTGATATTGGTGTAAATATTCTAAAGGTCTGAGTTACATTAGATCATGAGCACTTCTCACATACAGTATGTGCATGACCGATCCTCACGGTGCAGACACTAACGTATCCCTACTATACGGCCTTTAAACATTCACCACCAGCATTCATGATCAATCCACTTTATTAACAGGTTTTATTTTGAATCATTTAACCATCAAATCAGGGACAGTTTCATCCCACAGGCCATAAGACTGTTAAACACCTGAACTTTGAAACAACATCCATAACATTCATCTGGCTGCTACATAGACATTATTTATCTAATATATCATTCCATTTACTTGCATATAGACTCTTATTGCACTATTTCACATTTTTTTTAAACTATTTTTCTTTTTGTATTTACTATTTACTTGCACTATATTTTTCTGTCTATCTGTTTTATTGTGTTGCTCTGTTGCAGGAGCCTGTGACCTAAGATTTTCATCGTCATAACTACACTGTAGCTATGTTCGTATGACCAATAAAAAAACCTTGAACCTTGAACCATCATCACTATCATCAGGGTGTCTAATTTGTAAGATACACAAGAAGTTCTGAACATTATTTTACCAAAAAGCAAGACTCCTGCAAATGACACGTATTTTGGTTACATTCAGTCCGTACAATAGAGGGTTGAAGAGCGGTTGGCATGAGAGCCAGTACAACGATAAGATAATTCTCACAATATTGGGTATTTTCCTCATATTAAACCTGCCCTGCACTATCTCAAAGAAAGCCCCGAAGGAGAAGTTCATGAGGGAAGCGAGGTGAGGTATGCAGGTGCTGACAGCTTTCTGTCTGCTCTGCTTACAACCAGAGAAACACACTCTGAGGATCCTCATGTACGAGTACACGATCAGTATTATAAGAGCTGCTATGACAGTAAATACGTAAACCAGTCCATACACATTATTGACCGTGGTGTCATAGCAGGCCAGCTTAACAATGGAGTAGTTAATACAGTACACTTTGTTAATGATGTTCCCACACAGCTGTAAAGGGACGCTCAGAGACATCATGACCACACTCGACAGAACACTGTACAACCACACAAACACAGTGAGGAACGCAACCCTGTTAGAAGTCATACGTGTATTATATTGCAGGGGATAACAGATAGCAAGATATCTGTCATAAGACATGATTCCTAAGGTAAACAGTTCCACACTGCCGTATGTATGCACAGAGAAAATCTGCAGGAAGCAGAGCGGAGCAGAAACAGTGTGAATGTCAGAGAGGATCTGAACCAGAAGGAACGGAAACAACCCTGTACTACCACACAGTTCATTTACAAACAGGCTGCACAGAAAAAGGTACATAGGTTCATGTAAGCTCCTGTTCACACAGATAACCACAATCAGCAACACGTTGGCACCTATAATACACACATATAAACACATGACAATCATGAAGAACAAGTACTTAAAAACCCCCGTGTCGAAGTATGCAGCAAGAGTGAAATATGAAATGTGAGTAGAGTTCACCATGATTCTCCTGTGGTTCTTCAAGCATCACAACACGAGCAGTGCATTACCTGGATGTAGATGTCACTTTAAACATGGCAATAACAGTGAACACATGTTCCTCATCATGAGAACACATAAGACAGATGATATTAATGTGTATAATACAGAGATCCAGAGTGTGTGAGGTGCTGCTCTGCTCACTGAGCTGAAACTCTGAGCTGCTGCTTTTACCTTCTGTCTGCAGCTCACTGACGTCATCCTTCAGGGTCCTCCTTCTGTAACTCAGTCTGCATTTGACTGATTTATGTTTTATTTATGACAGCAATATCTTGACCTCGTATTACCGCTGTTATACGGACTAGCATCGTCCCTTGCTTTTTGATATTCTTTTTCCACCATGAGCACCGACAGTAAGATAGCTTGCTCTGGAAACCTGTATGAATGAGCTTCAGTGTGACAGCTGTAAAGAGAGGTGGACGATCCACATACAGAGATAAACACTAACACATGTACATATTAACGTCACAGAATCGATGACAGCAGCATCCAGCGCCCATCTGATGGATCCGCTTCAACAGATGGGCGTTCAGGCTTCGTTCTGGTGGTTTCCGTCTGAGAGACACGGTCAAAACAAGCTTCTTCTCCAATGTCTATAGTGACAAGACGCTGATTCTCACAAGAGTTTAGGTGTTTTGAACTTGAAGTGCTCGGAGCGGCAGCACAGACACTGGGAAAAGACGCTGTAGCTCAGGAAAAGATGCTGTACGAACACAGGGCCGTACAATACCATAGAGAACCCCAGAGGAAGTGGAGCGTACCTCACTGAACACGTAGTGAGATATATGTTATGATATGATCCAATACAATATCTTCAAAACCCTCAAATGTACTTTTGATCTGGGACTAAACTTTGGATTTGATTTCAGGACTGATGGCAGTCTAACCTCATGAAGTCGTGGGACCCTGTTTCTTTGATGGAAACACAGATGGTGTTACATGTTGTCGTGGCAGGTTGGTTCATAGAGTTTGCAGAGTGTCATTGGGTGGAGCAGCTTCTGTCTGAAGGTGGGGGAACATGTTATTATGTCAGTCAGGGCACTCTTTTACATTACTGGTTCTAACCCCTGTGGGTCATGGTTTAAACCCCCCCCCTCCCCCATACTGGCTCCTGTTTCAGGAGACTCTTTGTCTAAAGGAGCCTGAGAGGCCTCTTTCTTAACCCCCCCCCCCCAAACAGCTTTCTAATGGGCACAGCCAGCAGCAGGTTTTCAGGTTTCCACTGAAATACAAACTCCATCTCCAAGCGTCTCCGAGCATGTGACCTATTGCAATGATTGGTTCAATGGTACACCGTCAGGATCTCTTGGCCTCCGTGTTTTGCGTGACGCGTTGTGTCGACACTTTAATGGTGCGTTCTATGAACTGAAAACTCTCTTATAAAGCTTATAGTGAGGGCTGGTTCAGGCTGACCTGGGACCAGCTGCTCGTTCTGCTGCTATAGACTGAAGACTCTCCTCTTATAGTGAGGGCTGGTTCAGGCTGACTGGACCAGCTGCTAGTTCTGCTGCTATAGACTGAAGACTCTCCTCTTATAGTGAGGGCTGGTTCAGACTGATCTGGACCAGCGCCTAGTTCTGCATGTTGCTCTGTTGGAGGAGCCTTCCGTTTTACATTGCCATATCTACACTGTAGCTGCTGAGCACATGATGATAAAGACTTGAAACTTGCTTCTTCTTCTCTCAAGTTTCTGACTTTTTTGTAAAAAGTCAACATTTTAACTTATTCTGAAACTAATTCAGACCTTTTTCTCTAAATCTCAAAATTCTACCCGTTTAACCTTTAGACCGAGAGGGCCCTAATCCCAACCAAGTCTCACGGCATTTCGTGTTATAGTCACAACATTTAATCTATTGATTCGTGTTCACCAAGACGATTATCCCCTTTTTTTCATGTCACACAGAACGATTTTAAAAGCAATGTATTTCTATTGGTACAGATGGAGCATCTTATTTCAGACAGTTTGAAACGCGAGGGTCGTGATTGGTCCGTGATTGGTCCGTGATCGGCCCGTGATCGGTTCGTGATGAAGAGCCGGCCCCCAGTCTGACTTGATACCGCCCCCGTGATAAATAATGTAATTATTGTGAAGCCAGCTGCAATGGATCATTGATCCACCAGGGGGTGCAGTGGGGTTCCACACTGGAGCTCATGTGAAATCAACTTCGATACAGTAAACTGGATGTACAGTATGTCTGGTACTAATGTATAGCGGATCTTTGTTAAGATCCATATGTCACGGATAGGATCATAGTCTGTGCTAAATAAGACATGTAATCATTTACAAAACATCACCATGTTGTTATTTAACAAAATAATGTTGTTTAGTCGAAAAAAACGAACGAGAGGAAATGCAGCCGGCTCTCGATTTTTAATCCTAATTTAATCATCATCTTCACCACGATCATTTATGTTTATGTTCGCCGAATTGACATGAAATCACTGACAAATATGAATATACTGTATTCAACTTCATTAAAATGTTATTAACGTGCCTAAACTCAGTAATTCACTAAAAATATTTATATTTTAATGGAGCCTTGTCAGGCAGATCAAGATCCCGACGCGTAGCGGAGCGATCTTGATCCCTGGGTGTTATTTTTCCCCATAATGACCAAGTCGCTGCAAATTATCCCGCTTATTACATGGCCACATTCTCAACAAAGTAACGACATGACTCCCAATATTAATTGAAATGCTTTTATGGATTTAGAAAATGTTTTTATTGATTTAAAAAATAGTTGTATGTATTGATTTAAATTGACATGCATCCGCTAAGAAAAATAGTCCGTTGTTACCGTTTTTTAAACAGTCAGAATGAAACGGCAGCTCTCAGCTGTGTGTTTACACACCTAATGGCCCATCACCACAGCTCTCTCCCCCCCCTGATCTTTCTTTTCCAACAGTTAAGTTAACTGTAGGTTACTCTGAGTGACAAGCTTACAGTTAGTGAAGTAACACTTTTTTTTGTGAGTCACGACCTGGCTGTTTCATTCTAACATAACGCTCCAAATATGACTGTTTCCACTCGGACTTCAATACAGCAACACCATTGTTTGGTTTCCATGGTAGCGTGTCTCTTTAGTAGCGTGCACTCCTTTCCTGTAAATTACAGGTCCAGCCAGGCAAAACAGTGCACTTCTCTTTCCCGCACTACTGTGACAGACCATGGGGCTGGGTCAGCCACTAACATATTCATATTTCTCTTCTCAAAAAGAGAAATATGAACGTTAGTTTTTAACTGAAATGATCAAATAAAGTCAAAATGTCACAGTGTTTACAAACATTGACCATACCGTTCACCAGCCCCCACCCCCCTATGTTGAGTATACTCTTTGTTTAAAACTAAATTGGCCATCGGAATGTGTGTGTCCCAACCCCCCCCTGTGATATCTCTTCTCCAGCAGTCTGTAGGTTTGTGTTCGCATATTTATGCTGTCGCAGTTCCTGTTGTTTCTATCGCGCATTGCCGGTATGAAAGGGTCTGTGCCGGAAATATCAAACATTTCATAAAAGTCATAGCTACCCACGTATAATATATAAACAAAGTCTTGGCTTTCAGAATATGAAACTTTTATTTCCAAAATCACACGATAAATACATTTGTGAAGCTTGATGACAGGCACCTCACTCGCAATCTGCTCCTCCGCAGCGCCGCACCCCTCCCTCCGGCTGAAATTATGAATGTACAGTAAGGCATAGTAATCATAGATAACACAGCAGGTCCGTTACAGTTTGTTTTCATCTGATTTCAAATAAACAAAGTCTTGGCTTTCAGAATATTAAACTTGTTTCGGCAAATTTAGATGATAAATACAACTATGAAGCTTGTAACGGCATAATTACTTAAGCGGAGAACGGAGTAATTTAACGTTACAGCAGGCATAACAACAGCCGGTGTTTATTTTATTATTATATATAGTCGTTATTCATTGTTTTAAAGCTCAATAAGGAAGATTTAAACTTTCACACACGTTGACCGGCGAAAAACTCTGCCCGGTTCCCTCGGCCCTCACCACGTTGAATAAACAGAAGGCTGCTTTTGTGGAGGAAGTTACAGCGCTACGTACAGGCTCGGCATATGCAGCTTTTCCAGCAGTATCCATAAATCTCTTAATTTTGACCTCAAAGTGCACCAGATTGATGCATTTAACTTCAATATAAAAGAAAAACATCTTCTGTTGTAACAACAATAACATTATAAATAGTAACATAGCTGAACATGGTATTGCACATTTAGCTTTCAGTGTTACTGACCTGAGATGTTTTTATTACATGAATTAAGGTGACTGAGGCTTTTTAACAAAGACTTTTCAGTGTCCCACATACCCACATACCGTTCACCATCCCCTGTTTGCCTACATGTAAATGGGTGGCATTTAGTACCTACCCCCTCTGAGTGAATACCTGTTGTACCTGTCCGGGGCTAAGCCCATAGGACGATGCTCTGATGTCATCACCCTCGCACATTTGTCATATGTTTACAAAAAACGATGTTAACACTTTCTCGTTCTTAATAAATGCTATATTTAGGGTCGATATGTGTTGAATTTACTTTAAAATAGCAGATCACTGTGACCGTGTTGGTAAGTTTTTAGGGAAATGTTGTAATATTGCAACGTTGGCCTTAGGTGGGAGCAGAATTTCTGTATTTCTACTCACATTGTCTGAATAAATATATTGAACAACTAAGGGTTAATTTGCAGGATTGATTGCTTACTTAGCCCTATATCAGTATATAGCATGAATAATAATCACACATCACTCATATTTGTTATGAATAATCATTTATCATTTATTAAATAGTAAGTCGCTTTGGATAAAAGCGTCAGCTAAATGCAATTTATGAAAGCCTCACTCAGGATTTTTTTACCAAGTGTTTTTATTGCTCTTGGGGCATTAAAAACAAGATTTTAACTTTAATTTTTTATATAATATCTGCATTTTCTCTTTTGAAAAACTAAGTCTTAGTTTGGCCATAGTTATTTAATATAAAAACTATATATTATTGAATTACAAGATTAGATATACTTTATTTGATCTAAAATATTGATGTGCAAATGCTCTTCTAAACAAAACTGAAAGTCCATGAAAGTTCTCTTCCTGTTTTTGTGAAGGAAGCGCCATCTCCTGGTTAAATCCTGAAATTGAAAATCTGGCAACGCCCTCTTGGAAAATAGTGGGAGGGCTTAACATTCCCAGATACTGGTCTTTGGCAGGTCTTAGGCAGGTAGCTGGCAGGTAGTAGGCAGGAAGCTGTAAGCTGGAGTCTGAAATAAGATGCTCCATCTGTAATGTCTTTCGTGCCTGCAACACGTTTTTCTCCGGTCGGGTCGTGGAAGACCGGAAGCTGTGTGGTTCATAAAAACATGTTCTTACTCAATATCAAGCCACGATTATTGCTTTTATTTTAAATCGTATAATTTCGGACTTTTGTTGCCGTATAAAAATAAATAAATGTGGCTCAGAGCCTCAGGATACTGAAATTTGTATTTTTTTAATTTTTTTTCCTTCTAATTTGTTATTCTTTTCAAAATAACACACTGTTATTTACTCAACAATAACACACAATTATCCTTGTTTTTATTTATTGGTTTAATTCCATAATCTCTGGCTTTTTTGACGTCTGTCAGGAACTGAATTTCAAAATAAAGTCCTAAACAATACCAGAAACAGACTTAGGACTTTTCGAAAATCCTCAGCGGTGATTGGATGTTTTAGCCGCAATGCACGTAGGGATATGGTGTTTATGCACACGTTTCTTTCTGTCAGAAAGCACGATTTTCAAAGTAATGCATTTAAATTAAAGAATTGTTCATGTCTCCTCCACGTGTCTCGGGAAGCCGGAAGCTGTATTATTTTCTAATGTTTTTTTTTTTAACCATAACGGGTACTTTACACAACATTGAGTCAAACTTATCTTTGTTTTGTTTATGTTAAATTGTTATTGTCGATCAATTGTCCATTTTATTTATTAAGGTTTAGGATATTTGCCAGGAGAAGGGAGACAGTCGGAAGCCGGAAGCTGTATTATTTTCAATTACATTTTTTTTTTTTTAACCATAACGGGTACTTTACACAACATTGAGTCAAACTTATCCTTGTTTTAATCCTTGTTTTATTTATGTTAAATTGTTATTGTCGGTTAATTGTCCATTTTATTTATTAAGGTTTAAGATATCATTAGTCTTTTTTTATTATTATCATGCTAGAGGTTTAAACTTTTCTGCATTTTATAAGGCAATTTAGACTTTTTGTTTTTGTCTGTAGGCTACTTCGGTTATTAAAGAGTTATCGTGTCAAAATATAGGAAATATATTAATATTTTATTGTATAATCAGTACAGGAAATGACATAATTCAAAGCACCACCTATTGGCCAAAGACCGCTACCACAGTCATTGCGATCTATCCTCTGCAACCCGGTATCACGGCAAGACGTGAACATGTGACGATCTACCATGCTGGGAGACGTGAATATGTCACAGTTTCGTCCCTTCAAACGTGACAGTTACACAGTATTGTTAACATGGCCCAACCAGTGGAGAAATACCTGGAAGTGCCAAGCAAATGCTCTACCAAGACTATTGGTCGGTTTTTATTGTCAAAATTAGATGTTTTTAATTTATTTTTTAATCGTCACACTCGATTTGCCGATTTTCTTGTTGCCCTAGCTGGTCGACACCTCTTTTAGCAGAAACAAAGGCTACATTAATGTATTAAATCAATGTTAATCCATGTGGAATTAACGGACGTGACGTTGTGCGATTGCGTTGCCAGGCAACAGCTTCGGTGTGCTTGCTTTTCTCTTTGAAAGTCATCACATAACGGCATTGTAATACACGGTTCGGCTGCATTACATATTACATATCTGCCATAGTTCTGTATTTATAGAGCCCTGATGACAAGACTTCTGGACAAACAGGAAGCACTGCCGCCAAAACTGAAAACGTGACGTGGATCATAAATATATCAGCAATTAAACAACATCTTACATTTCTTTTCACACAATACGTCTCCTTGCAGTATCAATACTAATTCGGCTGACTTTTATATTTGATCCAATTAGTAGATAGGCTGTATGTATATCCTAGATATATAAGTTGATAGTAGGCTGATTTAGTAATTGTTTTAATGTGACTGTTGAAACTCAGGTCAGAGTCCATGACTACACCTATATTTCTGGCTTTATCTGTTTTTTTTAACATTGTATGATGTTGATGACCTCAGCTCAAAACATACAAAAACACAGAAGAATAGAAAGTTAACCCATTGAAATTATATGAGAGCAGCGCTACAAACTACAATTCCCATTAGATACGCACCAAAAAATGGTTACGAAGTACACAGAGCTGACATATTTGTAGTTCTTCCGGCGTGTGTGCGTGGACTCGTTCGACTTGTCCTGCGTTGACGGCCGTATAGGCTCCATTCCCTTTCAGAAAGCCGTCAATCGGGCGCGATCCGAAACCAAACCCTGTGTTTAAAAAAATATACAATACGAATTTGCACTTTTGCCTCCTTAGCAACGGCAGTATCATTTGTCTAGTACTTCCGGGTGGCGATCTGAGTTTGGGTACCGTATCTGTGACGTGACAAAGGGTCGCCGTGACAATGTGGTGATGAGATGTGGATAACTTTCCAGATAAGACCATCCTGATACTCGAGTAGTGGTTTTCAATAAGTGAAAAAGAAAATTCAAAGTAATCACTACCATTTTAATATCTCAAGAATTTAAATATGTCCCCAAAAGCTTTCAAATGTAGTAGCAAAACCACAGTGATCCAGATCCAGATCAGATTCATCTTATTTCTAATAGAAACATATTAAATATGACTCAAATGGAGCATATAAACAAGAGAATAAATGTGCAAAAACAAAACTGGAGTTCAAATAAGAGATTTTATTTGTATGCATTATCCCGGAGAATTCTTCGGCTGCCAGGAATGAGCCCACTCCTTGCCACTGAAAACAGAATGGAATAATGTTAGTTACAGGTACTGGTTTCGTCTTTCGAAAAGCATAAAACATGTGTGAAGCAAACATCTTATAACTCAATTTATATAAGTAAATGTTTCATTTTCCATTTATTAACGACCACCACCATTTAGAAAAAGTGAACATAAAATGAAAACACATTTTCAAACAAACAATAAAAACAAACAAAAATACATACATTAACAACAATGAAGTTAACCAATCATTTGTTCCTACACTACTTCAGCTGCTTCAGAATAACAGCAGTGAAATATATAAGAGGACTGGTGGTAGATCTGGATGTTTTGCATTTGTTAAATATCATGTGTTTGTTCTCCAACATGGGACTACATCAGATGACATGAAGCCAAGTAACTGGAAGATATATACCATACTGGACAGGGCTCCCACTCCACCAACATCTCTGCTTTTCCCTATCAAGAGAAGAAAACAAATCTCTAATTTCGGAAAGACCAAACGCATATTAACTATTTAGCAAACAATTGTGGTGGAAGTTTGTAAATCATAAAGCACACCCTATGCATTACTTTTATTCCTGTCTAACCTTTCTCATTCTTTCTCTTATTACACTCCTGATGGGGAAAGTTTCTAGGCGAGTGTGGTAGGAGCAATCTGTGAACATCAAAGCAGGTTCCACATACAGTATTAGTCATATTAGAAATAAAATAAATACAACTATGAACACTTAAGTAGCAACCAGACTTGCACGATGAAAAGTGACGACACACTTATCACTGGTCAAAAGTTACTGTATACATCATTGAAATGGAACCAAGCTGCTCTCAGTCCTAAAATGGGATGCTTGTTTGAATGGCCATACCACTGCTGAGCCTGAGATGACCAAAGAAAATACTGCACTGCTGCTTCCTTTACTGCCTAGCATTCTCATCACCACCTTATCAACTATGACTGTATGTATTTACTCTAATTAGACAATTAAAGCCCTTTGGATTTTTGGATAATGTATCAGTTATAAGTAGTCACAATATAGCGTTGTTAACTCAATCACTGCGTTTACATGCACTTTGCTAAAGTAGATTTATTAGAATACCAATCAATTCAACTCATGCAAATGTTTATAATCAGTCAAAATACTTAATACTGTTAACATACCTGACTTTTCTTTTTGCGTCTAGGACCAAGTACTGTGTCCCTCACGGACCCTGTCCTGACAGCTGTGGGTTGAAGAAGAATATTACTATATACATACAGTATACCAAGTTAAGCTTAAACTCAAGTTTCAAAATACATCCCACAAATGCAGCATCACATGATGCAATAGGTGTTAGGTACAGATATTTGTTTGTTATTGCGATTTAATTGAGGTTGATCTATGAAGTCTAGGTGTTTTGTTGTCTTGCCTATATAATTGACTCCATACTTTATGTGTAAGGAATAGTTTGATAAATATTAACATGTTGTGCTGTAACGTTAAATGAATTTAACTTTGATTCAAAAACCTAAGTTTATTCCCCGCATGTTCATTATGGGACAGTGTCATATTAAATGCAGTTCTTGAGTATAAAGTTTAAATATGCTGCATGACGTTGTTGCATGAGTTGCTTCGAAGTTTACCCCTATGGTCAGGGATTGCTTTAGGTAGACCACAATATTAATGATATCAACCTGTCGTACAATATATGGACATGAGCCAAATCATTTTGATGTAATCGACCTACTGCCCAACGCTACAATGTAAGACCCTTTCTGTGTGTAAACAAAATGACATAGGAGTTTTATTTTGTGATTCATCAAATGTATAGTAAGCCTGCTGTTGCTTTGCATTTTTGTGTGAAAAAGGTATAACCATATAGTAACCACATGTTGTCTGTTCAGGAATGAAAGACTGTATTTTTCTAAATGTTTAATATTTATTTATATCTGAGTACCTAAGGATATACACGTACCCAAGTATCCCATTTTCCTTTCATATTCATGAAGTTGTAGGTGAAATTGTTATTTAGATTAAGCTATTGTTGTAATTATTATTTACCTATTGGAACAATCATTATTCCCAAAAATAACTTCTAGTATTCACTGATAGACAGTCACATGTTTCAGCACTTGTTAAGAGAAGTGCAATTAGGTGTTTTGAGATATTGTAGAAGCATGACTTGTCAACAAGTGACCTACAATATATTTTTTAGGAAAATATCGGAAAACACTCTTGACTTTTATAAATATAAAAGCTGCAAATCTCAGAGAACACATGTCACTGTGTGTGCTGCATGCTCTGCATGTGTGACCATTAAAGAGGGTTTCATCCCTCCCATTCGATCTATCTATTTTATTACCTGGCCCCTCCGTGGCGGTAGCCTGTCTCATCATCCTGCTGGGGCTGCTCCTCCTGCCCCACCTCTGTGATGGTGCACTGCTTCACGGGGGGGGGGTCTTCAGCACCTCCACCTGCATGGTGCTTGTCTCCGGCACCTGGCTCTCTGTGGTCCCTGCCTCCTGCCAGTTGTTTGTTGGTTCCGATGGGTCACAGGGTGTGAGGTTCAGCGTGACTCTCTCTTCATTTGAATATATATATATATTTGTATATATATATATAATATCTGCATGTATATTTTCTATTTTCTATTTTATTTTATTTTTCTTTCTATTCTTGTATATTTTGTAGTTTTGTTTTATTGTAAAATGCCTTTTATGCTGCTGTAACAACAACAATTTCTCTGAGCCCCATTTATTTTCCTCAAAGACGGCAACAAAAGTCAGAAATTATACGATTTAAAATAAAAGCAATAATCGTGGCTTGATATTGAGTAAGAACATGTTTTTATGAACCACACAGCTTCCGGGCTTCCACGACCCGACCGGAGAAAAAGACGTGTTGCAGGCACGAAAGACATTACCAATAGAAATACATTGTGACACGAAAAAAAGGGATAATCATCTTGGTGAACACGAATCAATAGATTAAATGTCGAACTCAAGGTAAAGATACCCTTATTACTTATCGTAACTGCACATACAAGATATCCGATTAAAGCTGAGATTCCACAGATTATATAAGTATTGGTATCATCACTGAGCGATCAGAACTCACCTTAGCTGTTATTCTGATCAAAAGTCATGTTCAATGGCATTAAAACGATAAAAAAGATGCTGAAAGTTAATCCATAGGTTAATCCAATGTGTCTGTCACTTTGAAAAAATTATTGATAATCCATAATTCCATTTTAATGTAAAAATCGGAGAATAAAAGTTAGCTGTTAATGGTAGCCACCAGAGTGTATGCAGCTTCCGGTTTTGGCTACGCGTCACTCTCACTCCTTATTTGGTAACGTGTGTGTGTATGTGGAACCTCCCCTCGATTCCATTGGCTCTAGCGGTTAAAAAGATATGTCAATCATCAAAATTGACCAATGGGGGCCAGAGATAGGTCAAATCCACCCAAATGACCCAGAAGTGTTTTTGTGCTAAATCTCTCTATAAAGGTCAAATCTCACTTGTTTTGCATCAATCTTGATACAGGGTACTTATTATATGTTATGGTTTGGATTCCTAAAGCTTTTAGTCTACTCCCATTATTCAAAAGTAATTTTTTTTTTTGGACGGACACTATAATTTACATTTTTTACTGTGTTCAATCTGAATTTATTTTAAAATAAAAACATCTATATTGATTCTGACTTTTCTAAATCCAACTCACAGGTGTATCATTGCTTTGAGAAAAAAGATTATTAATTTACCCCTTTTATAAGTGAAGATATGGTATTTTTCTGGGAATGTCATTTTCGACCCTGAGACCTGAAAAACAGGCTTAGGGCTTAAGAGGTTAAACATTTTCTAAATACAGACTTTTTTCTGAAAATCTTACATTTCTGTTTTTTAATATCGTATAAGAGTGATTATTGACAACCTTGACTAAACAAGAATTCCTAAATCCATTAAACTTTACTTTATTGATATGTAATTATGTATTTTTAAATTCATATTGCAGTATATTTGATAAGACTTCATTAGTTAGTCTATAGTTGTCCTTAGATATAAAGTGGTGCCCCCTGAGAGGTGACTTGATGTACATTAAGTTATATTCATTAGTATAATAATTATATTAAATACAAAATACTTTTGAATATCAATTCCTTATGATAGGAATGTAATTGTACTTTAAGCACTTATCTTTCGTGTCACTAAGTATCAACCCCTATTTGTGATTTAATGAATATTAATAGTTGTATTAATATATTTTATCTGTTTAAAAACTAAACTTGCTCCTAGTGGGTCAATAAAAGTGTTTTTTGATGATATCTTTTTGGAGTAGATACTGTATTAGAGTATGACAAAGGAGAGTTTAAGAATATCAGATTTATCTTCTTTTTTTTAACGGCGGTAAAGCATCAACATCTAGAACAAGTGCAAATTGACTGATATTGGTGTAAATATTCTAAAGGTCTGAGTTACATTAGATCATGAGCACTTCTCACATACAGTATGTGCATGACCGATCCTCACGGTGCACACACTAACGTATCCCTACTATACGGCCTTTAAACATTCACCACCAGCATTCATGATCAATCCACTTTATTAACAGGTTTTATTTTGAATCATTTAACCATCAAATCAGGGACAGTTTCATCCCACAGGCCATAAGACTGTTAAACACCTGAACTTTGAAACAACATCCATAACATTCATCTGGCTGCTACATAGACATTATTTATCTAATATATCATTCCATTTACTTGCATATAGACTCTTATTGCACTATTTCACATTTTTTTTAAACTATTTTTCTTTTTGTATTTACTATTTACTTGCACTATATTTTTCTGTCTATCTGTTTTATTGTGTTGCTCTGTTGCAGGAGCCTGTGACCTAAGATTTTCATCGTCATAACTACACTGTAGCTATGTTCGTATGACCAATAAAAAAACCTTGAACCTTGAACCATCATCACTATCATCAGGGTGTCTAATTTGTAAGATACACAAGAAGTTCTGAACATTATTTTACCAAAAAGCAAGACTCCTGCAAATGACACGTATTTTGGTTACATTCAGTCCGTACAATAGAGGGTTGAAGAGCGGTTGGCATGAGAGCCAGTACAACGATAAGATAATTCTCACAATATTGGGTATTTTCCTCATATTAAACCTGCCCTGCACTATCTCAAAGAAAGCCCCGAAGGAGAAGTTCATGAGGGAAGCGAGGTGAGGTATGCAGGTGCTGACAGCTTTCTGTCTGCTCTGCTTACAACCAGAGAAACACACTCTGAGGATCCTCATGTACGAGTACACGATCAGTATTATAAGAGCTGCTATGACAGTAAATACGTAAACCAGTCCATACACATTATTGACCGTGGTGTCATAGCAGGCCAGCTTAACAATGGAGTAGTTAATACAGTACACTTTGTTAATGATGTTCCCACACAGCTGTAAAGGGACGCTCAGAGACATCATGACCACACTCGACAGAACACTGTACAACCACACAAACACAGTGAGGAACGCAACCCTGTTAGAAGTCATACGTGTATTATATTGCAGGGGATAACAGATAGCAAGATATCTGTCATAAGACATGATTCCTAAGGTAAACAGTTCCACACTGCCGTATGTATGCACAGAGAAAATGCAGGAAGCAGAGCGGAGCAGAAACAGTGTGAATGTCAGAGAGGATCTGAACCAGAAGGAACGGAAACAACCCTGTACTACCACACAGTTCATTTACAAACAGGCTGCACAGAAAAAGGTACATAGGTTCATGTAAGCTCCTGTTCACACAGATAACCACAATCAGCAACACGTTGGCACCTATACACACATATAAACACATGACAATCATGAAGAACAAGTACTTAAAAACCCCCGTGTCGAAGTATGCAGCAAGAGTGAAATATGAAATGTGAGTAGAGTTCACCATGATTCTCCTGTGGTTCTTCAAGCATCACAACACGAGCAGTGCATTACCTGGATGTAGATGTCACTTTAAACATGGCAATAACAGTGAACACATGTTCTCATCATGAGAACACATAAGACAGATGATATTAATGTGTATAATACAGAGATCCAGAGTGTGTGAGGTGCTGCTCTGCTCACTGAGCTGAAACTCTGAGCTGCTGCTTTTACCTTCTGTCTGCAGCTCACTGACGTCATCCTTCAGGGTTCCTCCTTCTGTAACTCAGTCTGCATTTGACTGATTTATGTTTTATTTATGACAGCAATATCTTGACCTCGTATTACCGCTGTTATACGGACTAGCATCGTCCCTTGCTTTTTGATATTCTTTTTCCACCATGAGCACCGACAGTAAGATAGCTTGCTCTGGAAACCTGTATGAATGAGCTTCAGTGTGACAGCTGTAAAGAGAGGTGGACGATCCACATACAGAGATAAACACTAACACATGTACATATTAACGTCACAGAATCGATGACAGCAGCATCCAGCGCCCATCTGATGGATCCGCTTCAACAGATGGGCGTTCAGGCTTCGTTCTGGTGGTTTCCGTCTGAGAGACACGGTCAAAACAAGCTTCTTCTCCAATGTCTATAGTGACAAGACGCTGATTCTCACAAGAGTTTAGGTGTTTTGAACTTGAAGTGCTCGGAGCGGCAGCACAGACACTGGGAAAGACGCTGGAGCTCAGGAAAAGATGCTGTACGAACACAGGGCCGTACAATACCATAGAGAACCCCAGAGGAAGTGGAGCGTACCTCACTGAACACGTAGTGAGATATATGTTATGATATGATCCAATACAATATCTTCAAAACCCTCAAATGTACTTTTGATCTGGGACTAAACTTTGGATTTGATTTCAGGACTGATGGCAGTCTAACCTCATGAAGTCGTGGGACCCTGTTTCTTTGATGGAAACACAGATGGTGTTACATGTTGTCGTGGCAGGTTGGTTCATAGAGTTTGCAGAGTGTCATTGGGTGGAGCAGCTTCTGTCTGAAGGTGGGGGAACATGTTATTATGTCAGTCAGGGCACTCTTTTACATTACTGTTTTTAACCCCCCTAGGGTCATGGTTTAAACCCCCTCCCCCATACTGGCTCCTGTTACAGGAGACTCTTTGTCTTAAAGAAGACCTATCATGCTATATTTGAAACATATATTGTAGGGCCATACCTATATAAAACATGTCTGTGAAGTTTCTTTTTCAAAATACCAAACAGATCACCCGTTGTAGCCATGCCTCATATTGCTCAAACCCCTCTTTTGAAGCCCTGTTAGAGAAATGCAGATTTTGGGTCCTTAGCTTGAAATAAATAAAGAAGAAGAGGCGGATGCCTGATCAGAATTCTACCGGAGATAAAGTTACATTCGGTTGTGATATTTCGCCATCCTGTTTAAACCACGTCAAGGATTATTTCTGAAACAGTATGGAGCTCAAATGCTTTCTCTCTTGCAGGTTTATCACAAGGTGAGTTCTTTTTTTATTTCCTGCTTTTTAAACACATGTGCTCTTCAATACAGGTTAACTCTGAGTGTTAGCGAGGCTTGCTAATGTAAACAAAGACGTCCAAAACACGTCAGGCATTGTTTCTGATAGCAACTTTCTGTGAGTCCGCCGCCGATTTGACGTCAGATCGGATGGACTTTGTATCCGCTCGTTGTACACCCGTTTTTAAAAGATTTGGGTATGGAGGAAAAGAGAGAGGGTTTTATTTTCTGACGCTGCGTGAGTTCCCCGACGCACCGGGGACACATATTTATGTATAAAATACATCACAAAGTGCATTTTGCATGATAGGTCCCCTTTAAGGAGCCTGATGCCCCTTTCACAACAACACAGCTCCAGTTCTAGCTCCGTGCTCCGCGCTCTTCTGGTTCGAAACCGTTTTTTCTTTTCAGCCCCCGTTTTGTTCCCACCGCCCAGAGCCCGAGTGGTGCTGCGTCATCGTTTGCATCATGACGTAACCGTTTACGTGCCTGCTTCATAAAGCCAAACCTTATCCATTCGTCACAAGTGACTTTCAAATGTTCTTCACAATCATCATCATCAACTTCAACGACGATTACGTAGGAGAAAGAAGGCAAGGCAAGTTTATTTATATAGCACCTTTCAACACAAGGTAATTCAAAGTGCTTTACAAAAATGGAAGACATTTTAAAAATGGCATTTAAAATCAGTCATTAAAAAGAAAAGATAATAAAATAAACATTAAAAGAAAAATACATGGATAAAAGTTAAAAGTTACAGTGCAGTTTAAGATGTGAATAGTTCAATTAAAAGCAGCGGCAAAAAGAAAAGTCTTCAGCCTGGATTTAAAAGTAGTAAGAGTTGCAGCGGACCTGCAGGTTTCTGGGAGAAGGTAGACCAGATTTCCATTAGGTAGGTGGTCTCTTCAGTGGACCACTGCTGTTTAAGTTTGGGGTTTCCATCGTTGTGTACAAACTAGACAAAACTTGGGCTTTTTGTTGTTGTTCAGGAGGTTGATCCCGCCCCTGCCCCCGCCTCCCACGTAAGCGTGACGTATGCGGTTCTTGCTTCTGGACGGACAATTTCTTTGATCTTGGTAAGAACCATTTTTCGGGGAAAAGAGCCGGCTCCGTTGGTGTGAAAGGAGCCTGAGAGGCCTCTTTCTTCACACACCCCCAAACAGCTTTCTAATGGGCACAACCAGCAGCAGGTTTTCAGGTTTCCACTGGGTTCCCTTTTCTGAACATTAATATTATACTTGTGTGTTTATTATTAGTAGTATTACCAATGCTGTTTCAATTACATTAGTATGCATAAAAAAGTGACAGGTCACACCTTCTAAGTCCCGCCCCCTAATTATGCTAATGAGCCCCCTTTGATATGCTAATGAGCCCCTTTGTTCGAGGTGTTATCGCGTACAGGTGTTACATCCCCCCGGTAGCCCCCCACCCCTCTCAGCCCACCCCCCCTCCCCCTCACATACAGGTGTCACATCCGCCCTGTCGCCCCCACCCCTCTCAGCCCCCACCCCTCTCAACCCACCCCCCTCCTCCTCCCTTACAGTAGGCGTCACATCCTCCCTGTCGCCCCCCACCCCTGAAGATAGTGAGGGGGTGGAGTCAGTCATAAAAAAAAATCTATGCAAAACTAGATAAAAGCCAGTAATTTGAGCTTTGAAACAAATTGATATGATTCGATATTAAACCAACTAATTATAGTAGATTAATTAACTATTCAAACGTGTACAGTAATTTACAATAACACGGGAATAATAAATGGGACCCCGAGGCATTACCAACAGATCAACGCGCAATCAACCCATACAGGACATCTCTTGCTACACATTATGTGTAGACATTATAATTGACTATTCTTGTCTGTCACATACTCTTTTGTCTGTCACACACTATTCTTGTATGTCACATAAGTGGTGCAACTGATGCGGTATTGCGCTAAAGGGGATATCATTCTGACCGGAGAGATTTAGATTTGCCGGTCTTCAGCATATTTTACCGGCCACAGTCCGGTAATTGCCGGCTAACGGGAACTCGGGGGTGGAGACAATGAGGCTTGATTTGGATCTGATCTGGAAAAACTCTGGTAAGTGCTTTTATCATTATAATATCATGTCATTATTTAATGTTGTTTTGTTTGTGTGTGTGTGTACAACGAAGTCTCTTTGAGAGGAAAATTATAATTTAAAGATCTTAATACCCCCTTATTGTTTAATTACTTCACACAACTATTAAAGAATCCCTATATGAAGTTACATGAGGCTACATTTACTGGTGTGCTTCCCTAGATGATGTAAATAGTTTAAGTGTCATGTTAGGGGGGCATTACGGACCTCAGGAGTCCGCCCTTGGAGGCTTGGAGAGCGGATAAAGAGAGGTGTATTTACTGGTGTTGAGCCCTGGATGATGTAAATAGTCCAAGTGCCATGGAACTCAGGAGTCCGCCCTTTGAGGCGTTGTTAACATTAATGCTTTTTGCTTTTGTTTTTGTTACTAAGATACTTTTTAGCCTTATGATAGGATGAACTTAAGCTGTAGTCAATAAAGACATGTTTAATAGAGTGTTGCTGTTAGAGAACATACCTGCGCAGCACTCCACCACGTCTTGGCTTTGGCTTCATGGCCTTCACTGTCCTCTCCCTTTGAGTTTTTTCAAAGGCTGGGATACATTTTTCCAAATGATCACTTGTTACCTGGTGACAAACATATGGTTATATAACCTTAAAGAACTAACAAAAAATAATTAAGTATTTGCAATGCATAAACATAGAAGATATCACTGTCATATTATGATCACTTATTGTAAGTAAGTTTAAGTAAAACTAACACAAGTCAATATTATTCACCTGGGCATTAGTGGGCTTGAGGGTCTCAGGGAGCGTGGACAAAGTGACTTGTCTCTGTATTTGAGGATTCTCAGTGCAGGCACTAACAGGAAGCTGCTGTGCATTAGTGGAGAGTCCTCTGAAGGCAGCTGTTATTTCATTCACACACTCATCTGTTACCTGCTGACTCCTCATAGTAAGTCTAGCCAAGTCAGCTGTTAAGTTGTCCATACCATCGCTTGATAACTGGTAACTTTTGATTGACAGTCCAGCCATGGCAGCTGCCAACTCGTCCATATAATTCTTAAGAACGTGGTGACAATACTACAAAAAAGTGTATATATTAGGTCAGTTAACCTTGAAGAGCTAAACAGTTCAAGTGGTAAGTAACTAAGTATTTGCAATGAATAAACATAGAAATGATCACTGTCATATTATATAATCACTTAATATGGAGATAAGTAAAACTGACACAGACAGTTTAAACTGCTTGTTAAAACGCTATTGCTTATTGTGTTTTCTCAGCACACTAACATAAATAAGGATGTATAATATAAAAAACTAGAAAACGATATAGTATTTTCAAGTCTTACTTTAGTATGGTAAAATTAAGAATAAGTCACATTAAAGTGTGTCATGATTTTCCGTAAAAAAGTCAAGTATAGTTTGTCAAAAGAATATGAAAAAATCATTTTGTAGAGTAGTATGTTGAAAATCTCAGTGTTTAACTGAACACACCTACATGTGATAACGCCTCGAACAAAGGGGTAATTAGCATACAAAGGGGGGTCACTAGCATCAGTGGGGGAAAGGTGCTACGGGAATGAACTTTGAGGAGGGGGAACTTGTAAGAATTTCCAGCTTTTGAAGACAATTATATGGTACCCGTCCTTACAGCTAAACAAATCCTATGCCAGGTATTCAACAGACCACAAGAAGCACAAGAAGCCCCAGAAAGGATTACATTCAGAGCTAATAATGGTGAAACCGAAGAAGAAGCAAAGCAGATTATAATCGTTGCGGGTGAAAGGATAGAGAATTTGCAAGTGATGTTAATGCACTTATCTGATATAAAAAATGCATTCATTTACTTCCAAGAGACCCCTAAACATCTAGTTGGGCAATGTGAATTGAACGATAAACCGATCACTGTAAATGAAACGCGGAGAGAGGCAGCAGTGCAAATCGTTAAGTCTATTACCTTGTATGCACTACGACATTAACTTGGTCAAATGTAATATGTCTTTCTGAAGATGTGGCGAATGGTGTGTTTTTCAATTAAACAACCATAACAAAATGAAAATGTGTTTTATTTTTGCTTTCATATATAGTAATAGTATTAACTCCTCTGACTAGACTGTACTAAAATAAGACGTTTCACTGTTAAATAAAAATGGAAGTAGAAAATCGAGATAATGATGAGGCTCGTTATGTATCCAGTAACTATGAACAGCAGTTTGAAAATGTTATTTAACCCTTTAACTCTAATTGACAAATCTAAAATAGCCTCTAGCTTATCTATAAGTTTGTGATTTTAACACTTATTCACTGACACAAGGCAGATTATGGCTTTTTTCTCTTGCCAAGATACTTTTAGACACACTCTGAGGTATGCAAAACCTTAAAACTAGAAAATGAAGTACATTGTCTGATTAGATTTTTTCGTAAAGACTGTTTCTCTAAAAGGCAAGTTTGTGATTTTTAACACTTATTTACTGACACAAGGCAGATTTTGACTTTTTTTCTCTTTTCATGTGTTACCAAGATACTTTTTAGATACACTTTTATGTATGCAACACTTAACAAAGGGGTATAATATGAAGTACTTTGTAAGGAATGGGGGTTTCTTTAATACCCCGTTTTTATTTCTAAAAAACACTTGTACAGTTAAATAATGTAGGTTTTCTCTGATATTCTAGTTATTTTCAGCTACAAGATACTTTTGTTGATACACTTTTATGTAGGAACATTTGGCAACTGGTAGAATGTCAATTATTTTGTAAAAAATGTATTTTCTTAAAGACTGTGACTCTAAAAGGGAAGTTGGTGATTTTAACACTTCTATTTTTCCCCCGTTGTCTTTCACTTACTGTTTTGATACAGTTTTATGTATGACAACTTTACAACTGGTAGAAAGTTAAGTACTTTTTCTGAACAGATTTTCTTTAAGACTGTGACTCTTAAAGACACTCTGGGATTTTAGTAAGACAATCCAGTTTTATGGAAGTAACTTAAATTATTTTTGTTTTTTCTCCTACAAAGATACTTATAGTTACACTTTAGTGGATGCAAAAAACTTTATAACTTGGTAAAATATTCATTAATTTGTAATGAATTGAGTTTTTTTTGTTTTTCAACATACTACTGTACACAATGACTTTTCCATATATATATATATATATTTTTTTTTTTTTTTTTCTGACAAACTATACTTTGACTTTTTCCGTAAAATCGTGACAAACTATTACTTATGCTTAAATTTGACCTCTTGCTGCTTGGTTGGAAATGATAGATGAAAAAGCTACAAAGCTTAAAGAACTTTTCTAAAAAACTCTCAATTCTATAGATAGATAGATAGATAGATAGATCGTACTTTATTGATCCCAAATTGGGAAATTGTTTTTGTTACAGCAGCATAAAAGGCATTTTACAATAAAACAAAAATATACAAGAATAGAATAAAATAAAAATATAAAATATAAAATATACATGTCAAAATACAAAATAGAAAATATACATACAGATATTATATATATATACAAATATATATATATTCAAAATATATGGAATTATGGTGTATTAAATATGAAACAGATTATGTGTGAGTAAAATGTACAACGTGGTTTTATTTCTAGGGAAACTATGGAGCAGAGAGTTCTCTTCCAGCCAGAGGTGATTTATTGTACAGTGTTATTGCAGTGGGCAGGAATGTTTTCCAGTATCTGTCCTTGTGGCAGGGGAGCTGCAGCAGTCTGTAGGAGAAGGAGCTCCGCTGACTGTCCAGCTGCTGGTGGAGAGGATGGGTGGGGTTATCCATGATGGACAACAGCCTGTTCAGTGTCCTCCTCTCCACCACAGCTTCAAAGGGGTCCAGCTTGATGCCGATGACTGACCCAGCTTTCCTGATCAGTTTATTGATCCTGCTGGTGTCACCGGCTCTGATGCTGCCCCCCCAGCAGACCGCAGCAAAGAAGAGTGCACTAGCCACCACAGACTGATAGAAGATCTCCAGCATCTTACTGCATACGTTGAAGGATCTCAGCTTCCTCAGAAAATAGAGTCGGCTCATCCCCTTCTTGTACACAGCATCAGTGTTGATCCTCCAGTTCAGCCCATTGTCTAAGTGCACTCCCAGGTACTTGTAGACCTCCACAACTGCCACATCCTCTCCCAGAATGCACAGGGGCAGAGGAGGAGATGTCCTCTTCCTCCTGAAATCAATGACCATCTCTCTGGTCTTGGCCACATTCAAAAGCAGATGATTTCTTCCAGTCCACTCAACAAAATCACCCACCAGCGCTCTGTACTCCTCCTCCCGTCCATCTCTTATACACCCTACCACTGCAGAGTCATCCGAAAACTTCTGCAGGTGGCATGACTCTGAGTTGTATAGAAAGTCAGAGGTGTATAAGGTGAACAGGAAAGGAGACAGCACAGTCCCCTGTGGGGCTCCAATACTACCAACCACCACATCAGACAGCACACTGCCCAGCCGGACGTACTGTGGTCTGTCCGTGAGGTAGTTAGTAATCCAGGAGATGGTGGACGAGTTTACCCTCATAGCCTGCAGCTTGTCACTCAGTAGCCGAGGCTGGATCGTGTTAAATGCACTGGAGAAATCAAAAAAGGTGATTCTCACAGTGCAACCCGATCCATTCAGGTATGAGTGAGCACGCTGCAGCAGGTAAATAATGGCATCGTCCACCCCCAGGTGAGGCTGGTAGGCAAATTGCAGAGGGTCAAGGAATGATCTCACCTGCGGTCTGAGATGGGCCAAGACCAGTCTCTCAAGCACCTTCATCACATGAGATGTGAGTGCTACAGGGCGATAGTCATTGAGCCCAGAAGGAGTTGTCTTTTTAGGGACCGGAACAACGCAGGATGTCTTCCACAGCACCGGGATGGTCTCCAGGTGCAGGCTGAGGTTGAATATATACTGGAGAACAGGAGCCAGCTGGCGTGCACAGGTCCTCAGGACCCTGGGGCTGATACCATCAGGGCCAGCAGCCTTGCCTTGGTGGAGTTTTTCCATCTGACTCTGGACCTGTCCTGTGCTCACAGTGAAGCGGGGGGGGGGGGCTTGATGGCAGGGGGGATAGAGGGGGGGGGGTCTGAGGCAAGATGAGCAGAGGGGGGGGGGGGGTCAGCTGCAATGTGAGCAGAGGGGGGGTGCAGAAGCCATGCTGGGGGTGGAGGGGAGGTGAGAAGTGTAGGTGGTGAGCAGAGGGGGATGCTGACGCCAGGCTGAGAGGAGGAGGTGAGGTGAGAAGTGGAGGTGGAGGAGACAGCAGCGGGCGGAGAGCTAAACCTATTGAAGAAGGTGTTCAGCTCGTTGGCCCTCTCCAGGGTGCCCACAGTCAGTCTGTCTCTCCCTTTGAAGCCAGTGATAGCCTTCATCCCAGCCCAGACATCCCTGCTATTGTTCTGCTGGAGCTTAGTCTCCAGCTTCTTCCTGTAGGAATCTCTGCCCCTCCTCAACTTGTCTCTCAGCTCATGCTGGATACTCTTCAGCATTGATGTGTCCCCAGACTTAAAAGCTTCCTTTTTCTTATTTAAAAGAGTTTTCAGGTCACTAGTAATCCAGGGTTTATTGTTGGGGAAACAGTTGACAGTTTAGCCGGTAATATTGTTTGTTCACAGAAGTGATGTATTCTGTGATGCAGTCAGTCATATTATTGATGTCCTCTCCATGTGGCACACAAAGCACGTCCCAGTCAGTGGTCTCGAAGCAGTCCTGTAGAGCCTCATTAGCCCCTGGAGTCCATTTCCTCACAGTCCTGGTGGATACAGGCTGCCTCTGCACCAGAGGGACATATTTAGGAGCCAAAAAGACGAGGTTGTGGTCAGATCTGCCCAGGGGGGGGAGGGCAGTGGCACAATATGCATTCTTGCTATTTGCATATAGAAGATCCAGTGTATTATTTCCCCTGGTGGGGCATTTCACATACTGAGTGAATGTAGGCAGAGATTTGTCCAGTTTGCATGGTTAAAATCCCCAGTTATTGTTATGAATGCATTTGGGTGAAGAGTTTGGAGTTTGGCCACAGAGGAGTGAATGACGTCACCAGCCACCTCCGCGTCCGCATTCGGTGGAATATAGACATGACTATGACTCCCCCCCAATCAACGCAATAAGTCCACCCCCACTCAGCAAATCATCTAAAATGAAGGACCCCACTAAGACGACGTTGAAAAACTAGCTAGGGATCTGAGAAAAAACCAAGTCTCCCCCCGCGAGTTGCAGCCAGGAACAAACTCCTGGACTACTATCGTCACCACCATTGTGGACACCCAAATCTTGCAGTACTACTGCTGCTGATGTTACTCCTGGGGCCAAGACGTCTCTGTTTCTGAACATAGTGAAATCGGAGTTGGTTGATATTCTGGAGAAGGTGCTGCATCGGTACAGAGAAGAAATCTGCAATGGATGCCGAGTCAGCCACCCCCGCCAGAGGCAACACGATTGTCTGAATGACATTCCAGAATATTTCTTCAGAAACAATTACAACGCGTTAATGAAAAGACTTTGGCTCGCCGACTTCATTACTGCGATTGACCAGAGTCTTAATGATAAAAACATTTACACGGCTGAATGGAGGATCCAAGGCGCTTCGGAGGCTTTTCTGCACAATCTCAAAAACTGCAGACGCCTCAAGGAGAGACTTGAAAAAGATCCATGCCGAGCTGGATGGAGAAGAAGAAGACTAATAACCCGCGGTTGATTGAAGCCAGGGATTTTTATTTTATTTTTTTTCCGATACTTTTAAAGTAAAATAAAAAAAGGGGTAACTACTATGGAAAACAATCTGTATATATTTATCAGAATGCAGTCAATACCTGCTTAATAAGTGTGTGTTGATGACGATTGAAAACAGAATGAGTAGTGATCCCCGTGTAAACAGAATGGCTGAAGTTTGTAAACTAGAAGACATTTTGGATATCGTTCATTCTGGCAGTACTATTCCGGGTCATTGGGAAACGATTGTAAACGAAACATTTAAAGTGGTACTGGAATCTTCATTTTCCGAAACATTCTGTAACATTAGTCAAGTCATAGTATAGTTTGACAAAAATATCTTGAAAAAGTCATGACATTGTGTGTTGAAATGGTTTTGAAAAACACATCAGTATTTAAAAAAGGAAAATTGTATCAAGTGCATCAGACAACTCAAATGACTCCATTTGAACCATATTATAAATAAGTAAAGAATGGTCATAGTATATAGCAGGCTGTTAATAGTTTCTCTGTGTTTGTGTTAGTGTGTCAGTGTGTCAGTGTTGCAGTGTTTCAGTGTTTCAGTGTTCTGTGTTTTCAGTGTGCAGTGTTTCAGTGTTTTGGGTGTCAGTGTGTCAGTGTTGCAGTGTTGCAGTGTTTCAGTTTTTGCATGTCAGTGTGTCAGTGTGTCAGTGTTTCAGTGTTTCAGTGTGTTTCAGTGTTTCAGTGTTTTCAGTGTTTCAGTGTGTCGGTGTTTCAGCGCTTCAGTGTTTCAGTGTTTCAGTGTTCTGTGTGTCAGTGTTTCAGGGGTCAGTGTTCGTGTGTCAGTATTTCAGTGTGTCAGTGTTTCAGTGTTTCAGTATTTCAGTGTTCAGTGTTTTGTGTTTTTGTATGTCAGTGTTTCAGTGTTTTCAGTATTTCAGTTTTCAGTGTTTTGTGTGTTGTATGTCAGTGTGTCAGTGTTTCAGTGTTTATGTGGTTCGTGTTTCAGTGTTTTGTGTTTCAGTGTTTCAGTGTGTTTGTGTTTCAGTGTTTTCAGTGTGTTGTGTTTCAGTGTTTTTGTGTTTCTGTGTTCAGTGTTTCAGTGTTTTCAGTGTTTGTGTGTTTCAGTGTTTCAGTGTTTTTGTGTTTCAGTGTTTCAGTGTTTCAGTGTTTTTGTGTTTCTGTTTTCTGTGTTTTTGTGTGTCAGTGTTTTCAGTGTGTCAGTGTTCAGTGTTGCAGTGTTTCAGTGTTTTCAGTGTTTTGTGTTTCAGTGTTTCAGTGTTTCAGTGTTTTTGTGTTTCAGTGTTCAGTGTTTTGTGTGTCAGAGTGTCAGTGTTTACAGCCTTTCTTTGCTCTGATCAATCCCCAGGGATCCTCCCCTGGAAGGAATATAGCAGGATGAGAGAAAAACATTAAAAAAAAAAAACGTATCTTAGAAGTGGCTATAACATTTGATGCAATTCTAAAAGATAGTCAGATTCCTAAAAAGTTACAAACGGATGCTGGAAAATAATTATTTAACAAGATTTTTGAAGCCTTGCTGAAGAAACAAATAATTCTTTTCCAGCATCCGTTTGTAACTTTTTTAGGATCTGACATCTTTTAGAATTGCATCAAATGTTATAGCCACTTCTAAGATACGTTTTTAAAAAAATGTTTTTCTCTCATCCTGCTATATTCCTTCCAGGGGAGGATCCCTGGGGATTGATCAGAGCAAAGAAAGGCTGTAAACACTGACACTCTGACACACAAAACACTGAAACACTGAAACACAAAAACACTGAAAACACTGAAACACAAAAACACTGAAAACACTGAAAACACTGCAACACTGAAACACTGACACACTGAAAACACTGACACACAAAAACACAGAAACACAGAAACACAAAAACACTGAAACACTGAAACACTGAAACACAAAAAACACTGAAACACTGAAACACAAAACACTGAAAACACGAAACACTGCAACACAAAAACACAGAAACACAGAAACACAAAAAAACTGAAACACTGAACACAACACACTGAAAACACGAAACACAAAACACTGAAACACTGAAACACAAAACACTGAAAACACTGAAACACATAAACACTGAAACACTGAAACACTGACACACAAATACACAAAACACTGAACACTGAAACACAAAAACACTGAAACACTGAAACACTGAAACACAAAACACTGAAAACACTGAAACACAAAACACTGAAACACTGACACACTGAAAACACTGACACACAAAAACACAGAAACACAAAACACTGAAATACTGAAACACTGAAACACTGACACACTGAAATACTGACACACAAAACACTGACCCTGAAACACTGACACACAGAACACTGAAACACTGAAACACTGAAGCGCTGAAACACCGACACACTGACACACTGACACGCTAAACACTGAAACACTGCAACACTGCAACACTGACACACTGACACCCCAAAACACTGAAACACTGCAACACTGAAACACAGAACACTGAAACACTGAAACACTGCAACACTGACACACTGACACACAACACAGAACACAGAAAACTATTAAACAGTCCTGCTATATACTATGACCATTCTTACTTATTTATAATATGGTTCAAATGGAGTAATTTGAGTTGTCTGATGCACTTGATACAATTTTCCTTTTTTAAATACTGATGGTTTATTCAAAACCATTTCAACACACAATGTCATGACTTTTTCAAGATCTTTTTGTCAAACTATACTATGACTTGACTAATGTTACAGAATGTTTCGGAAAATGAAGATTCCAGTACCACTTTAAATGTTTCGTTTATAATCGTTTCCCAATGACCCGGAATAGTACTGCCAGAATGAACGATATCCAAAATGTCTTCTAGTTTACAAACTTCAGCCATTCTGTTTACACGGGGATCACTACTCATTCTGTTTTCAATCGTCATCAACAACACACTTATTAACAGGTATTGACTGCATTCTGATAATATATACAGATTGTTTTCCATAGTAGTTACCCTTTTTATTTTACTTTAAAGAAAAGTCAAAGTATCGAAAAAAATAAAAAAAAATCCCTGGCTTCAATCAACCGCTGGTTATTAGTCTTCTTCTTCTCCATCCAGCTCGGCATGGATCTTTTCAAGTCTCTCCTTGAGGCGTCTGCAGTTTTTGAGATTGTGCAGAAAAGCCTCCGAAGCGCCTTGGATCCTCCATTCAGCCGTGTAAATGTTTTTATCATTAAGACTCTGGTCAATCACAGTAATGAAGTCGGCGAGCCAAAGTCTTTTCATTAACGCGTTGTAATTGTTTCTGAAGAAATATTCTGGAATGTCATTCAGACAATCGTGTTGCCTCTGGCCGGGGTGACTGACTCGGCATCCATTGCAGATTTCTTCTCTGTACCGATGCAGCACCCTCTCCAGAATATCAACCAACTCCGATTTCACTATGTTCAAAACAGAGACGTCTTGGCCCCAGGAGTAACATCAGCAGCAGTAGTACTGCAAGATTTGGGTGTCCACAATGGTGGTGACGATAGTAGTCCAGGAGTTTGTTCCTGGCTGCAACTCGCGGGGGGAGACTTGGTTTTTCTCAGATCCCTAGCTAGTTTTCAACGGTCGTCTTAGTGGGGTCCTTCATTTTAGATGATTTGCTGAGGGGGGTGGACTTATTGCGTTGAGGGGGGGAGTCATCTATAGAATTGAGAGTTTTTAGAAAAGTTCTTTAAGCTTTGTAGCTTTTTCATCTATCATTTCCAACCAAGCAGCAAGAGGTCAAATTTAAGCATAAGTAATAGTTTGTCACGATTTTACGGAAAAAGTCAAAGTATAGTTTGTCAGAAAAAAAAAAATATATATATGGAAAAGTCATTGTGTACAGTAGTATGTTGAAAAACAAAAAAGAAAACTCAATTCATTACAAATAATGAATATTTTACCAAGTTATAAAGTTTTGCATCCATTAAAGTGTAACTATAAGTATCTTTGTAGGAGAAAAAACAAAAATAATTTAAGTTACTTCCATAAAACTGGATTGTACTAAAATCCAGAGTGCCTTTAAGAGTCACAGTCTTAAAGAAAATCTGTTCAGAAAAAGTACTTAACTTTCTACCAGTTGTAAAGTTGTCATACATAAAACTGTATCCAAAAAGTAAGTGAAAGACAACGGGAGAAAAATAGTGTTAAAATCACCAACTTCCCTTTTAGAGTCACAGTCTTTAAGAAAATACATTTTGTTACAAAATAATTGACATTCTACCAGTTGCCAAATGTTCCTACATAAAAGTGTATCAAAAAAGTATCTTGGTAGCTGAAAATAACTAAAATATCAGAGAAAACCTACATTATTTAACTGTACAAGTGTTTTTAAAAATAAAAACGGGGTATTAAAGAAACCCCCATTCCTTACAAAGTACTTCATATTATACCCTTTTGTTAAGTGTTGCATACATCAAAGTGTATCTAAAAGTATCTTGGTAACAAGAAAAGAGAAAAAAGTCAAAATCTGCCTTGTGTCAGTAAATAAGTGTTAAAAATCACAAACTTGCCTTTTAGAGAAACAGTCTTTAAAAAAATCTAATCAGACAATGTACTTCATTTTCTAGTTTTAAGGTTTTGCATACCTCAAAGTGTGTCTAAAAGTATCTTGGCAAGAGAAAAAAGCCAAATCTGCCTTGTGTCAGTGAATAAGTGTTAAAATCACAAACTTATAGATAAGCTAGAGGCTATTTTAGATTTGTCAATTAGAGTTAAAGGGTTAAATAACATTTTCAAACTGCTGTTCATAGTTACTGGATACATAACGAACCTCATCATTATCTCGATTTTCTACTTCCATTTTTATTTAACAGTGAAACGTCTTATTTTAGTACAGTCTAGTCAGAGGAGTTAATACTATTACTATATATGAAAGCAAAAATAAAACACATTTTCATTTGTTATGGTTGTTTAATTGAAAAACACACCATTCGCCACATTTTCAGAAAGACATATTACATTTGACCAAGTTAATGTCGTAGTGCATACAAGGTAATAGACTTAACGATTTGCACTGCTGCTTCTCTCCGCGTTTCATTTACAGTGATCGGTTTATCGTTCAATTCACATTGCCCAAGTAGATGTTTAGGGGTCTCTTGGAAGTAAATGAATGCATTTTTTATATCAGATAAGTGCATTAACATCACTTGCAAATTCTCTATCCTTTCACCCGCAACGATTATAATCTGCTTTGCTTCTTCTTCGGTTTCACCATTATTAGCTCTGAATGTAATCCTTTCTGGGCTTCTTGTGCTTCTTGTGGTCTGTTGAATACCTGGCATAGGATTTGTTTAGCTGTAAGGACGGGTACCATATAATTGTCTTCAAAAGCTGGAAATTCTTACAAGTTCCCCCTCCTCAAAGTTCATTCCCGTAGCACCTTTCCCCCACTGATGCTAGTGACCCCCCTTTGTATGCTAATTACCCCTTTGTTCGAGGCGTTATCACATGTAGGTGTGTTCAGTTAAACACTGAGATTTTCAAAATCTACTCTACAAAATGATTTTTTTCATATTCTTTTGACAAACTATACTTGACTTTTTACGGAAAATCATGACACACTTTAATGTGACTTATTCTTAATTTTACCATATAAAGTAAGACTTGAAAAACTATATCGTTTTCTAGTTTTTATATTTACATCCTTATTTATGTTAGTGTGCTGAGAAAACACAATAAGCAATAGCGTTTTAACAAGCAGTTTAAAACTGTCTGTGTCAGTTTTACTTATCTCCATATTAAGTGATTATAATATGACAGTGATCATTTCTATGTTTATTCATTGCAAATACTTAGTTACTTACCACTTGAACTGTTTAGCTCTTCAAGGTTAACTGACCTAATATATACACTTTTTTGTAGTATTGTCACCACGTTCTTAAGAATTATATGGACGAGTTGGCAGCTGCCATGGCTGGACTGTCAATCAAAAGTTACCAGTTATCAAGCGATGGTATGGACAACTTAACAGCTGACTTGGCTAGACTTACTATGAGGAGTCAGCAGGTAACAGATGAGTGTGTGAATGAAATAACAGCTGCCTTCAGAGGACTCTCCACTAATGCACAGCAGCTTCCTGTTAGTGCCTGCACTGAGAATCCTCAAATACAGAGACAAGTCACTTTGTCCACGCTCCCTGAGACCCTCAAGCCCACTAATGCCCAGGTGAATAATATTGACTTGTGTTAGTTTTACTTAAACTTACTTACAATAAGTGATCATAATATGACAGTGATATCTTCTATGTTTATGCATTGCAAATACTTAATTTTTTTGTTAGTTCTTTAAGGTTATATAACCATATGTTTGTCACCAGGTAACAAGTGATCATTTGGAAAAATGTATCCAGCCTTTGAAAAAACTCAAAGGGAGAGGACAGTGAAGGCCATGAAGCCAAAACCAAGACGTGGTGGAGTGCTGCGCAGGTATGTTCTCTAACAGCAACACTCTATTAAACATGTCTTTATTGACTACAGCTTAAGTTCATCCTATCATAAGGCTAAAAAGTATCTTAGTAACAAAAACAAAAGCAAAAAACATTAATGTTAACAACGCCTCAAAGGGCGGACTCCTGAGTTCCATGGCACTTGGACTATTTACATCATCCAGGGCTCAACACCAGTAAATACACCTCTCTTTATCCGCTCTCCAAGCCTCCAAGGGCGGACTCCTGAGGTCCGTAATGCCCCCCTAACATGACACTTAAACTATTTACATCATCTAGGGAAGCACACCAGTAAATGTAGCCTCATGTAACTTCATATAGGGATTCTTTAATAGTTGTGTGAAGTAATTAAACAATAAGGGGGTATTAAGATCTTTAAATTATAATTTTCCTCTCAAAGAGACTTCGTTGTACACACACACACAAACAAAACAACATTAAATAATGACATGATATTATAGTGATAACACATAATGTGTAGAAAGAGATCTCCTGTATGGGTTGATTGCGCGTTGATCTGTTGGTAAATGCTCATCTATCATTTTCAACCAAGCAGCATGAGGTCAAATTTAATAAGTAATAGTTTGTCACGATTTTACGGGGAAAAAGTCACATCTTAAAGACAGCTTGAACTGGATAGATGGTTAGTCTTTTTTCAAACATACCATATGTTCTGCATGTTAGTATATTTGGCCAAATCGGGTTAGGCCCCACTGCCCCTCCCTCAATAGGGAAGTCACGCTTTGGGAAGAGGTGTTTAATTTCACAGATCTGACTTGATTGCTGTTGTGATGGCTGAAGTAAGAGGGACGGGGGAGGAAAATTCAGAGGGTGAAGAAGCAGAAAGATAACTTGTTTGTAAAACGGACAGCACATCAGTTTCAGGAAAGATGACACCGGTTTTACGCATGACATGCCCAATATCCTGAAGCCCTACAAAAAAAAAAGTATATTGTGTTGAAAATATCGCAAAAAGCCATAATATTGTATAATGTAATAGTTGCATGTTGTATTTTGATACAAATCACTGTATATTCAAAAATATAATGGAGAGAAAAAAAAATATTATATATCACAGTATGTTGAAAAATATGAAAAAAGTAATGTTGTGTTAAAATAATATGAAAGAAATCAAAAGTAAAGCATCTAAAAACATATATTTAAAAAAAGTAATGTTAGTCAAGTCAAGTTATCAAAACTGCATTGTTTCATCGAAACAGTGTTAAAATCACAAACTCTCCATTTAGAGTTTGATTCTTGAAGAAAACTCAATGGTGAGTGGCTTTTTATCTAGTTTGCACTGGATTTCTTTTTTTTACCTAGCTCACTCCACCCCCCACCTCTATCTTCTGACATCACAGCATATGCCTGGCTCTCAGACTGCAGCAGTGTTGGGGGTCGCCCCAGAACTGCTGAAGGGGGGGGGGGGGGCATGACAGAGGGATGATTCTATCTGGGACGGGGTTCACCCCCGATTTCACACATGATATTTACATCATCTAGGGAAGCACACCAGTAAATGTAGCCTCATGTAACTTCATATAGGGATTCTTTAATAGTGGTGTGAAGTAATTAAACAATAAGGGGGTATTAAGATCTTCAATTATAATTTTCCTCTCAAAGAGACTTCGTTGTACACCACACACCCAAAACAACATTAAATAATGACATGATATTATAATGATAAAAGCACTTACCAGAGTTTTTCCAGATCAGATCCAAATCAAGCCTCATTGTCTCACCCCCGAGTTCCCGTTAGCCGGTAATTACCGGACTGTGGCCGGTAAAATATGCTGAAGACCGGCAAATCTAAATCTCCGGTCAGAATGATATCCCCTTTAGCGCAATACCGCATCAGTGCACCACTTATGTGACATACAAGAATAGTGTGTGACAGACAAAAGAGTATGTGACAGACAAGAATAGTCAATTATAATGTCTACACATAATGTGTAGCAAGAGATGTCCTGTATGGGTTGATTGCGCGTTGATCTGTTGGTAATGCCTCGGGGTCCCGTTTATTATTCCCGTGTTATTGTAAATTACTGTACACGTTTGAATAGTTAATTAATCTACTATAATTAGTTGGTTTAATATCGAATCATATCAATTGTTTCAAAGCTCAAATTACTGGCTTTTATCTAGTTTTGCATAGATTCTTTTTTTATGACTGACTCCACCCCCTCACTATCTTCAGGGGTGGGGGGCGACAGGGAGGATGTGACGCCTACTGTAAGGGAGGAGAGGGGGGTGGGTTGAGAGGGGTGGGGGGGGCTGAGAGGGGTGGGGGCTGAGAGGGGTGGGGGCGACAGGGCGGATGTAACACCTGTATGTGAGGGGGAGGGGGGGTGGGCTGAGAGGGGTGGGGGGCTACGGGGGGATGTAACACCTGTACGCGATAACACCTCGAACAAAGGGGCTCATTAGCATATCAAAGGGGGTTCATTAGCAAATTAGGGCGGGGACTTAGAAGGTGTGACCTGTCACTTTTTTATGCATACTAATGTGATTGAAACAGCATTGGTAATACTGCTATTATTAATCTAGGGCCAAGCTAAGGCTTTAAAGAACTACTGCTGTTTTGCTGTACCGAAAAAGACGCGTTTCTGACGGCAGGGTCATCACCTGTACTGCTGATCCTGTGTGCTGCTAAGTGCCAATTCATTGTCTGCTTCTGGCTATCGTGTGTGTGCCGGTTTGGCATTGCCTACGGCAGTATCATCACCTGTCCTACTGATCCTGTGTGCTGCTAAAGTGCTAATCAATTGTCTGCTTCTGGCTATCATGTCTGTGTAACCGGTGTGGTTAAGCGGTCTCTGCGTTGTGTTGATAATGGACGAGACCCGAGCCAGCGTAAAGTTGAGACGATCTCTGTTTAATGACTGACAGATAAAAACGATCAGTTTCCCTCAGTGACTCCTCTCACGTGCAACGTTTACAAAAAGGGCCGAGGAAACGGGAGGGACACAATATATAGGGGGGAAAGTCCTCACAACAATGAACTCCTGAGCACAGCGACCACACTTCAGAGGTTCCGCCCACTGATCTCCGTCCATGCCAGGTATTTAACATTCAATAAAATGAAGAACACAGAATAAAATAATATAAAACACAGATTTTGTGTGATTATACAAAACAAAATTAAATAAACCCCACTGCATATTTACATCTGTTACATCTGGACCGGTTTGGCATTGCCTACGGCAGTATCATCACCTGTCCTACTGATCCTGTGCTGCTAAACGCTACCTCAATTGTTCACTTTTGGCTACTGTGGTTGGGCCGGTTTAGCGTTGCCTACTCTGTAGGTCCACTCCCCTGGGATTTTAGTGACTGGACTACTGGGCTAACTCCTTCTGTTTAGTTATTCTTTCCTTCACCAATTTAAACTATTTTACTTACTTTCTTTTTCATTAATAGTTATTTTGTTTATTCCTATTTTCTTTCTTTACTTTTGGCTTATTTACATCTAGTGTCGATATATCTTTGGTTAATTCATTTTTTGTTTATTGATGAAAACTGTTTTGGTTTAGGTTTTCTTTCTTTGCTTTTTGCATGTTTATGCCGCATGATTGCCCGTACGGCTGCGGCTAATTTTGGTTTATTTCATTTTGAGTTATTCTGTCCTTTTGCCCCCCACTTATTGTGTTTTCCCTTTTTTCCCTGTTTAGTTACTGAGAGCTGAAGGTGGTGGTGTTGGTGTCCGAGGTGGTGGCGTCCCCCTTTCCGTGTGCTGTGCTTCCCCCGGGTTGTTGGATCTTTTCTCCGTGTGATTGTGTGAGTGTGTGAGTGTGTGATTGTGTGAGTGTGGAACACGTGTGACTTAGGTTTGTTTTTGCGGGATCCCTCCACTCATTCGTTGACCCTCTCCCCCACTGGCAAGCCTCAGCCCCCTTGTTAGTATTCCCTTTTGGATATAGCCCTGTGTGACTGTTTTTAAATTGTATTTTTACTATTGTACACAAATAAACTGTTCTATTTTTGATAATTGAAACACGTCTCTTGTTCCATGAGTAACCGAACCTGTGTGTCCTAGTGACTTAAAACTTGTTATATTTCCCTGCGTGAAATTCCCGGGGTGGCGTTGTCGGACTTAGTGGTTTAACCAAACTACTGTTAAATCAATACATTTCTTCTGCGGCTACTGCCACACAGGGTACTTATTATATGTTATAGTTTGGATTCCTAAAGAGAAAAAAGATTATTAATTTAACCCTTTTAGAAGTGAAGATATGGTCATTTGTTCTGGGAATGTCATTTCGAGCCTGAGACCTGAAAAACAGGCTCAGGGCTCAACAGGTTCATGAACCCAGATTCAACAGATTCTGAAGCGTTTTGTATTTGCAGCGTTTGGTTCCTGCAGCTTTTAGTAAAGTTTCCTCAAGTGAAGAATGTTCTCTAAACGCTGCATGTGTTGTTGATGAAGATGTTTCTTCATTTGGAACCTCTAGGTTTTTATATCTGCATCCTTTCTGAAGCTGCAGCAAGTTTCTCCTGATGGAAGTTATTTAGATCTGTTAGCCTCCGTTTATTCAGCCTCAGAAGAAACAACACGTTATTAATATATGATATACTTTATCTTTATACTTCATTACATGTCCACCTCTCTTTAATCCCATAATGTACATATTGTCATGTCCACATCTACAGATAGGGAACATTTTAAAGCTTTATTTATGGGTTTTATTTTACATAGAGGCCAACAATCCAGGTACACACACACACACACACACACACACACACACACCACACACACACACACACACACATACACACACACACACACACACACACAGACACACAGACACACACACACACAACACACACACACACACACACACACACACACACACACACACACACACACACCACACACACACACACACACACACACACACACACACACACACACACACACACACACACACAGCCATGTCTCTCTCCTCACATGTGCGATGGGGTCAGTATTTTCAATGTTTTAGGTCAAACGTCACCACGGTGAACACAAATCAACATGAACACCCTGCACTCCAGAGTATTGCAGGTACAACACATCATCTATTGTATCTAACAATAATCCAACTCCAAAAATACTTACTGTTTTTCCTTTTTTTCATACACCTTTTGTTGGTGGTATAAACATAATTTGTGTGTCGATGTGTATATCACTGTGAGACAGGCTGTCCCTTTAACAACAAACAGTAAATAGAACAAATGGCATAATACTTTATATATATATAATAAATAATATTATAAAATAGATTAATGAAATGTTCGTTTATAATTCAGTGAATCTGAATCAGCTGTTCCTTTTATGATTGTTTATTTTGATTGTTAAATTGCATGGTCCCTGTTGAATAAAGAAAGATAACAGTTCAATATGTTGAAGCATTTTTATTCCTCTTCTGACTCAAACTGAACCAATCTGTTACATGTTATTCCCAACACAGGCTAACAGCAGATTTGTACACAGGATGTATATTTGGGACACATTACATGTTAGAGAATACAATGGTGAACATACTGTCAACATATTGGGAACATAGTTGATATGAAGCTGCTCTGTGTCTGTTCACAGCGAGAAGCTTCATTCAGCTTTAACTTCAGTTTCACTCCTAACGTCCTGACTCATAGACCTTTCAGGGTTCTCCTAAAATCACTGAGGCTGATATGAAAAGTGAAAAGCAAGATAAGAAACAGAAAGAGAGAGCAGCATCAAGCTCAGCACATGTACAGCTGCACGTTTCATTTCCTTCCTCTGCACACAGTGAACTAGAAACGTCATTAGAGTTAATACTGCTGAAGTCAGGGTCCTTTCATTCTCTTTCGCTGCAATCTCTTGATGACCTACACTTCTCCGTACAACAGACGCTTACATATGATGCGGATTTTAGACATCTTCAGCCCGTACAGGACTGGGGTAAAGAGAGGCTGGCATGTTAGAAAGTACAGGGATAATAAAACGCGCAGCATGTTGGGAACACTGCTCATATCAAACCTGCTCTGTAATATTTCAAACAAGACTCCAAAAGAGAAATTGATGAGGGAAGCGAGGTGAGGTGTGCAGGTACTGAGAGCTTTCTGTCTGGTCTGTTTGGAGCCAGAGAAACACACTCTGAGGATCCTCATGTACGTGTAGAGGATTAAAAGCAGAGGAATGATGATGGAGATGACCGTGTAAAAGAGTCCATAAATATTATTGACCCTGGTGTCAGAGCAGGCCAGCTTAACAATGAAGTAATTCCCACAGTAAACTGTATTAAGTATGTTCCCACACAGCTGCAAAGACAGAGTCAGGAATATCAGAACAACAATTGAAAGAAAAGGGAACAACCATGTTGCAGCAATAAGCTTGGCGGCCTTACGAGAAGTCATACGTGTGTTATATTGCAGAGGATAACAGATGGCAAGATATCTGTCATAAGACATGACGGTCAAGTTTAAATATTCCACGCACACATATGTATACACAGAATAAACCTGCAGGAAGCAGAGCGGAGCAGAAACAGTGTGAATGTCAGAGAGGATCTGAACCAGAAGGAATGGAAACAACCCTGTACTACCATACAGTTCATTTACAAACAGGCTGCACAGAAAAAGGTACATAGGTTCATGTAAGCTCCTGTTCACACAGATAACCACAATCAGCAACACGTTGGCACCTATAATACACACATATAAACACATGACAATCATGAAGAACAAGTATTTCAAAACCCCCGTGTCGAAGTAGACACTTAGAGTGAAATACGAAATGTGCGTAGAGTTCATCATGATCCTCCTGTTGTTAAAGATATAAAACATTTAGCCTGAGCTGAGCACATTATTCACAGTGTTCAGTCACCAGCACCAAAGACATGCTGACACAGTTCAGCACACTCACCTGCTGAACCTGAGCTGGAGGAGCATTCTGGATAGGGACTTTTTCTCTATGCGCAGATTATGTAAAGGGAGAGGGGGCGGGGGGCTTTGATCAGCATGGGAGGGAACCGGGTTTTGTGAACATAGCCAGGGTTCTCATTGGTATGACGTCTTTCTCCCTGTTGTTTGGGGTAGTTACTGAAAACCCTAACAATGTTTTTGCTTCAATGTCAAATGCAATATTAGTTCTGGAAACTTGCTTTTGAGTGACAGAGGTTCAAAAACAAAGACGGCGAAGGCTGTGTTAGAGCCTGGAAAGGAGAATCAACAAACTGCTTCAGAACCAAAACCCGGTCAAACAATCTTTTCATTTGTTTCGGGGAGACTTGTCATTTTTAGATCTTGTCAGTTTCCCGTCTCATAGTCTCTGCCCGAAACCACTAACAACAGACATCGCACTCCTTAGGTCTTTAGACACAAAGAGGGGTTCGGTCTAAGTGTCGCGCCGCTCCGGCCACCCCGAACTAGTAAACAACTCGGGTGCACTGACAGAGCAGTTAACTCGGACACTCCTTTGGCTGACGTTAAGGCAAGAAGCAAAGCTGTTTTCCACAACAATGCTTTCAGAGGGAGAGCTCCAGAGGCTCAATGGTCCCGAGGCCAGAGCCTCGAGCACTAGGGGCAGGTCCCACTGTGGGGTGGAGACGTGCACTACAGGGCGCAGTCTCCTAACCCCCTGTAAAAACCGCAACATCAGCGGTTGATTAAAGGCTGACCTGCCACCAAAAACCCTCACGACAGGACGAGATGGCTGCTGCATACACTTTCACTGTGAAATGCGCCAGCCCTCTGTCCACCAGTAAGTGTAAGAAGGATAAAATAGAGCCCAACTCACAAGATAGGGGCTCTATTCCCCGCTCCTCACACCAATGCTGGAATCTCAGCCACTTTGGCCTGTAACAGGCTGTGGTGGATTCTGCTCTAGCTGCCTGGATAGACTGAATAACGCTGTCAGACAATCCACCCTGTCTCAGCCTGTCCCTCTCAGGAGCCAAGCCTGGAGAGGATGGCCCAGAGTGGGTAACGCCCCGATTGCACCTGCCCCTTGAGACATCGCCCCCCAGAACTGGGGGATCGCCCAGGGCTGGCCCACCTTCATCTGTGTCATTTCTGAGTACCACGGAGCCCTGACGCGATTCGGTGCTACCAGAATGACTGCCAGACGTTCTCGCCTCACTGTCCCCAGGAGAGGGAGAATGAGACGCAGCGGTGGAAAGGCGTATAGCAGCTTCCTTGGCCATGGCTCGTGTGCAAACGCGTCCACCCCCAAGGGCGGTTCGTCGCTCAGGGCCATGGAGAACCACAGGGCACAGTGGCTGTTGCGCCGGCTGGCGAACAGGTCCACTTCTGCTCTCCCGAACTGGGCCCAGATCTGCTTCACCACCTCTGGGTGAAGCACTCGCCTGAGGTCGGCCCCTCTGTTCTCCAGTCGGAGCGGACCCCGCCCTGCCTGTTGATATAAGCCACTGTGGTGCTGTTGTCGCACCTGACCATTACATGTCTCCCCTGAATTAGGGGCATGAAATGTCGGAGGACTAACACTACTGCCCGTAGCTCTAGGAGGTTGCTGTATCGAAACTCTGTCAGAGCCCAGCGCCCTTCTATAGCTCTCTTCAGGCAGGTCCCTCCCCATCCTGTTCCGGACGCGTCCGTGAACACTATGATGTAGGAGGTCACCCGTCCCAGTGGAGACCCCCTCCGGAGGTGGTCCGGAGACCCTCAAAACCGGAGGTTGCCCCCACTGAGGGGGGGGAGGAATGGTCACCAGCCGTCGTTTGTGCCTCCAAACGCAGGCTGGGGAACCACCTCTGCAGGCGGCGCATATGTAGTACCCCCAGCGGGACCACCATGTGAGCAGCCGCCATGAGACCCAGAGTCTGCATGACAGTTAAAGCTGTCACTGTCGCCCCCTGTCGCAGCCTGTGCACCGCCCTGAGAAGGGACGCACGTCTGCTCTCTGACAGGGTGGCACGCAGCGCGTCTGCATCGAGCACCACACCCAAATACAACGCCTGTTGGCGAGGTATGGGGGTGCTCTTTTTCCAATTGATCGCAAAACCTAATTTGGTTAGGTGTGTGATCAACTGTGCTGTGCAAAACATTGCCTGTTCCCGGGACCCAGCCATGACTATGAGGTCGTCTATGTAAAAGAAAACTCTCATGCCGTGTGCGCGCAGCGGTTGAAGCGCTGTGGCCACACATTTGCTGAATGTGCGTGGGGATAGGGAATAACCGAACGGCAGCCTGTTGTACTCGTAGGCTGTTCCCTGGAAGGCAAAACGCAGATACTTTCTGTGCTCTGGAACAATTTCCACATGAAAGTACGCGTCTTTCAGGTCGATGGTGGTGAACCAATCGCCTGGCTGCACAAGCCCTAGTAACTGTTTCACAGTTAACATGCGGAATTTCCTGCTGGAAATATGACGATTCAGGCATCGGAGATCTAGAATAGGTCTGAATTCCCCTGTTTTCCTGAGAACCAGGAAATACACGGAATAAAGACCCTTCTCTCTGTGCTGAGGCTGCACAACAGACACAGCCTGTTAGTAGTATTACCAATCCCGCTTCAATCACATTAGTATGCATAAAAAAGTGACAGGTCACACCTTCTAAGTCCCGCCCCCTAATTATGCTAATGAGCCCCCTTTGATATGCTAATGAGCCCCTTTGTTTGAGGTGTTATCGCGTACAGGTGTTACATCCTCCCGGTAGCCCCACCCCTCTCAGACCACCCCCCTCCCCCTCACATACAGGTGTTACATCCTCCCCGTAGCCCCCACCCCTCTCAGCCCCCACCCCTCTCAGCCCCCACCCTTCTCAACCCACCCCACCTCCTCCCCCCCCTCCTGTCCGGTCAACATGTCCGTTACAGTTTAAATCTTCCGGACAAAATTAGAAAAGTGCCGGTCAAAGGTCTTCGATGTTATTTATTGAGCTTTGAAACAATTGATATGATTCGATATTAAACCAACTAATTATAGTAGATTAATTAACTATTCAAACGTGTATAGTAATTTACAATATTACGGGAATAATAAACGGGGCGCTCTCCCCCCTCTCCTGACAACACGCCAGTATCATGCAGCTCGCGGGTCCAATAATGAGTGACCCGACAGTAAAACTAAACATATCTATAAGTGCTTTTATCATTATAATATCATGTCATTATTTAATGTTGTTTTGTGTGTGTGTGTACAACGAACTCTCTTTGAGAGGAAAATTATAATTTAAAAGATCTTAATACCCCCTTATTGTTTAATTATTTCACACAACTATTAAAGAATCCCTATATGAAGTTACATGAGGCTACATTTATGTGTGCTTCCCTAGATGATGTAAATATCATGTGTGAAATCGGGGGTGACCCCCGTCCCAGATAGAATCATCCCCCCTTCAGCAGTTCTGGGGCGACCCCCAACACCGCTGCAGTCTGAGAGCCAGGCATATGCTGTGATGTCAGAAGATAGAGGTGGGGGGTGGAGTGAGCTAGGTAAAAAAAAGAAATCCAGTGCAAACTAGATAAAAAGCCACTCACCAAGTCACCTAAACTTTCAGAAACAAAAATGGCAAAGAGACGCATCGATATGGGTTTAATCAGCGAGACGCCTGTGACAACTTACCGCCATCCGTCGGAGCGCCAGTCAAGAAACGGGTGCAGTATCTGTGCTGGGTTCAGACCCTCCGTCTGAGGCCCCGGCTCCACGAGGACGAAAACTGGTTGAATCCGCATATTTCTCATGCGTATAGCCCTCTAAGCTCCACGACGCCGTAAGGGAAACGTAGAAACAGACCCCGCAAACGACAACGGGTCCAAAGGTGGATAGATCTGGGAACAGAGCGCTCTGGGGGGTCCAACGGGGCCGTGGAGTCGCCTATACGGTCATTCGTTTTCATAGCCCCGCCTCTCCCCCGCAGGGTTGCTATCGTGCTCCAGTCGCTACTGACCATGCTACAGTTCTTTGTGCAACATCTACAGGAGCTCCTCCTTGAATTCAGATTATTTATCTTTATCTCGATATGGACATAAACGCGAGTGAAGTCTAATCTGACAGGACGGAGACACGCAGCTCCTGCCGCTGTGATGCAGCGGGAGCAAAACACACACTTCAAGTCAGATCATCACCCTTAGCTATTTTAATTACCTCTCAAACTACCTAAACTAAATATGTTCATTTTTACTGTCGGGTCACTCATTACAGGATCAACTGCTGCATGAGACAGACACTGACGCTGTGAGAAGAGAGGGAAAAGAGAGGCTCTGTGTATTTTATGATTATATATCATTATATCGTCGTTATTAATTTGTTTTAAAGCTCAATAAATAACAATGAAGACCTTTGACCGGCACTTTTATAATTTTGTCCGGAAGATTTAAACTTTAACACTCGCTGACGGCGGGAAAACTCTGCCCGGTTCTGTCGGCCCCCACCGCGGAGAATACACAGAAGTGCAGCCATGACAACCATTCTTCTTCGCTGCTTTTGTGGAGGAAGTTGCTGCTTTTGTGGAGGAAGTTACAGCGCCACGTACAGGTTCGGCATATGTACTGCAGCTTTTCCAGCGTTTGGATGTAAACGGAGCCGTCTCGTGGAGCTTGACACAATCCGGTGTATATTGCGTGGGGACGGAAGGTTTTTTGCGGTTGCATTTGCGTTACTCCGATGCGTTTTGCCGTATTTGTCCTCGTGGAGCCGGGGCCTGAGGCTCTTCATGAAAAATGGAGTCTGGATGTGTGAGACTGTCTCCCCTCACATTTTATAACTTGGTAAAATATTCATTCATTTGTAATGAATTGAGTTTTCTTCAAGAAGCAAACTCTAAATGGAGAGTTTGTGATTTTAACACTGCTTCGATGAAACAATGCAGTTTTGATAACTTGACTTGACTAACATTACTTTTTTAAATATATGTTTTTAGATGCTTTACTTTGATTTCTTTCATGTTATTTTAACACATACATACACATACTTTTTTTCATATTTTTCAACATACTGTGATATTTTGTTTTTTCTCTCCTTTTTTCCATTATTTTTGAATATACAGACATTCAACGCAATAAGTCCCACCCCAATTAGCAAATCATCCAAAACTAAGGACCCCCACTAAGACGAACAGATTTTCTTTAAGACTGTGACTCTTATGCCGCGTTTCCATTACACGGCCTCGCTCGGCCCGCTCGGTATGGCTGGGCCTCGTTAGGACTGGCTCACTTTATGGCGCATTTCCATTACAGTTTGGGAACTGGGGCAGTATCTATAGTAACACAGTGTAGGCGGAGCCGTGACGTGATCTTCAGAGGACCCCAGAAAAACAACACAGCGGTTAGCTGTTAGCACTCAGAGCTCACAGCTCCTCATATATGTTCAGAAACTAGACAAAAGTTAAACAAGTACAAACCACAGACTGCCTGTGTCATGGTGAATACAGTCGCTGCTTTATTTATGTCTGTATAGGCCGTTTTGTGAGTGGGACGGTCGGGGCATATACTGCGTTAGCTTAGCCAATCTCCATTTAGAAAACAAGCATTTTAAAAGGTTTTTCCCCTGCCGTCTGTCTGCATACTTGCCAAAGCATTAATTCATGGTTTTTACTAACCGGTATCAGTATGTTGTTACTTCGGCATCATTTTGAAACGTGTATTACAATTAAATCACGGTCAAATATGTCCATCTTGTTGTAGTTGTTGCCCCCTTGCCAGCGACGCTCTCTCTAGTTTAGCATACTCAGCCCGACTCAGCCTCGTTGTCTCTGGCCCTGGCCCCACGATTTTATGAGGCCAGAAAAACTGTGAATTAGGACCCGCCGGCCGGTACTAGGCCAAGTGGAAACGCAACCAAAGACGGGCCGCTGACGTCACAGCCCTCTTAAAACCGGGCTGCGGGCTGTAGTGGAAACGCGCCATTAAAGGCACTTAGGGATTTTAGTAAAACAATCCAGTTTTATGGAAATAACTTAAATGATTTTCGTTTTTTCTCCTACAAAGATACTTATAGTTACACTTTAATGGATGCAAAACTTTATAACCTGGTAAAATATTCATTAATTTGTAATGAATTGAGATTCTTAAAGAATCAAACTCTAAATGGAGAGTTTGTGATTTTAACACTGTTTCGATGAAACAATACCGTTTGATAACTTGACTTGACTAACATTAGACCCCTAAACATCTACTTGGGCAATGTGAATTGAACGATAAACCGATCACTGTAAATGAAACGCGGAGAGAAGCAGCAGTGCAATTCGTTAAGTCTATTACCTTGTATGCACTACGACATTAACTTGGTCAAATAAAGAAAAGTCAAAGTATAGGGAAAAAAAACAATTTCCCTTTTAGAGTCACAGTCTTTAAGAAAATACATTTTGTTACAAAATAATTGACATTCTACCAGTTGCCAAATGTTCCTACATAAAAGTGTATCAACAAAAGTATCTTGGTAGCTGAAAATAACTAAAATATCAGAGAAAACCTACATTATTTAACTGTACAAGTGTTTTTTTTAAATAAAAATGGGGTATTAAAGAAACCCCCTTCCTTACAAAGTACTTCATATTATACCCCTTTGTTAAGTGTTGCATACATAAAAGTGTATCTAAAAAGTATCTTGGTAACACATGAAAAGAGAAAAAAAGTCAAAATCTGCCTTGTGTCAGTAAATAAGTGTTAAAAATTACAAACTTGCCATTTAGAGAAACAGTCTTTACGAAAAAATCTAATCAGACAATGTACTTCATTTTCTAGTTTTAAGGTTTTGCATACCTCAAAGTGTGTCTAAAAGTATCTTGGCAGAGAAAAAAGCCATAATCTGCCTTGTGTCAGTGAATAACTGTTAAAATCACAAACGTATAGATAAGCTAGAGGCTATTTTAGATTTGTCAATTAGAGTTAAAGGGTTAAATAACATTTTCAACTGCTGTTCATAGTTACTGGATACATAACGAACCTCATCATTATCTCGATTTTCTACTTCCATTTTATTTAACAGTGAAACGTCTTATTTTAGTACAGTCTAGTCAAAGGAGTTAATACTATTACTATATATGAAAGCAAAAATAAAAACACATTTTCATTTGTTATGGTTGCTTAATTGAAAAACACACCATTCGCCACATCTTCAGAAAGACATATTACATTTGACCAAGTTAATGTCGTAGGGCATACAAGGTAATAGACTTAACGATTTGCACTGCTGCTTCTCTCTGCGTTTCATTTACAGTGATCGGTTTATCGTTCAATTCACATTGCCCAAGTAGATGTTTAGGGGTCTCTTGGAAGTAAATGAATGCATTTTTTTATATCAGATAAGTGCATTAACATCACTTGCAAATTCTCTATCCTTTCACCTGCAACGGTTATAATCTGCTTTGCTTCTTCTTCGGTTTCACCAATATTAGCTCTGAATGTAATCCTTTCTGGGGCTTCTTGTGCTTCTTGTGGTCTGTTGAATACCTGGCATAGGATTTGTTTAGCTAGACTTATTGCGTTGGGTGGGGGGAGTCATCTGTAGAAATGAGAGTTTCTTTCACCCGTATAATGTCCCTCGCTGTTTGATTCTTTTAAAAAGTTATTTTTCATCTATCATTTTCAACCAAGCAGCATGAGGTCAAATTTAATAAGTAATAGTTTGTCACTTTTTACGGGAAAAAGTCAGAGCACAATGTCACATCTTAAAGACAGCTTGAACTGGATAGATGGTTAGTCTTTTTTCAAACATGTTAGTATATTTGGCCAAATCGGGTTAGGCCCCACTGCCCCACTCCCTCAATAGGGAAGTCACGCTTTGGGAAGAGGTGTTTAATTTCACAGATCTGACTTGATTGCTGTTGTGATGGCTGAAGTAAGAGGGACGGGGAGGAAAATTCAGAGGGTGAAGAAGCAGAAAGATAACTTGTTTGTAAAACGGACAGCACGTCAGTTTCAGGAAAGATGACACCGGTTTTATGCATGACATGCCAAATATCCTGAAGCCCTACAAAAAAAAAGTATATTGTGTTGAAAATATCGCAAAAAGTCGTAATATTGTATAATGTAATAGTTGCATGTTGTATTTTGATAAAAAATCACTGTATTTTCAAAAATATAATGGAGAGAAAAAAAAAATATCACAGTATGTTGAAAAATATGAAAAAAGTAATGTTGTGTTAAAATAACATGAAAGAAATCAAAAGTAAAGCATCTAAAAACATATATTTAAAAAAAGTAATGTTAGTCAAGTCAAGTTATCATAACTGCATTGTTTCATCGAAACAGTGTTAAAATCACAAACTCTCCATTTAGAGTTTGATTCTTGAAGAAACTAATTTCATTACAAATTAATGAATATTTTACCAAGTTATAAAGTTTTGCATCCATTAAAGTGTAACTATAAGTATCTTGTAGGAGAAAAAACAAAAATCATTCAAGTTATTTCCAGAAAACTGGATTGTCTTACTAGAAAATGCCTTTAAGAGTCACAGTCTTAAAGAAAATCTGTTCAGAAAAAAGTACTACCTTCACTTTTTCAACTCTTTCTCATAAAAAAGTCCCCTTGATCTCTTCTCCATCATAATCTTTGAGTTTGTAAACAGATGGTTGACGAGGTATGCGTTCGGACGCCGTAAATAATTAGTCGGTATAACTCTGTTCCCCCTCCTCAAAGTTCATTTCCGTAGCACCTTTCCCCCACTGATGCTAGTGACCCCCCTTTGTATGCTAATTACCCCTTTGTTCGAGGTGTTATCACATGTAGGTGTGTTCAGTTAAACACTGAGATTTTCAACATACTACTCTACAAAATGATTTTTTCATATTCTTTTGACAAACTATACTTGACTTTTTACGGAAAATCATGACAAACTTTAATGTGACTTATTCTTAATTTTACCATACTAAAGTAAGACTTGAAAATACTATATCGTTGTTTTTTAAATTATATTTCAACATATAAAACAGAACTTTTGTTTGTGTTAGCATAACATTGACTGGCTTTTCCTTGATCATTTCAACATGAAATGAGTTTTATTTTTTATTTTATTTTTTAAATGATATTTTAATATAGCATATTGGCGGAGATAATATTTACGGGCCCTTTGAGTAGAATGTTAAAAAGTAAGCTAGTCCCAGACTGTAGGGCCCACTCCTTAGGTTGGCTCCACTTAGGTTAAATTACTTTAGTTAGAATGAGGACAGGCTAATTAGATTGACAACAAAAGGGTCTGAGAGTCTCATAGTTTTGTCCTCCCAGCAGTGTAAAATAAATTTGATGCAGCAGTGAGTCATTGCAGTTCATTATGTGTTTGAATATATCAAAATGTTCTAAGAAATGTTTTAAAGCACCCAGGACTCTCATTTTTGCCAAGACATGACTTAATACACGATGCAGTTTTAAAAGCTTTTGCCTGGAAGTAGCAGATTAAGTGATTTAATGGTGGAGCAGGATTGTTAAGAAACCCAATTCCTTACAAAAGTACTTTATATTCTACCAAGAAAACGAATTCCTTACAAAGTACTATTCTATCAGTTGTAAAGTATTGCACACTTCAAAGTGTATCTAAAAGTATCCTAGTAACACAAACAAAAGCAAGGAAGAAAAAAGCAAAAATCAGTAAAGTCATCTAACAAAACATATATTTAAAAAAGTAATGTTAGTCAAGTCAAGTTATCAAAACGGTATTGTTTCATCGAAACAGTGTTAAAATCACAAACTCTCCATTTAGAGTTTGATTCTTTAAGAATCTCAATTCATTACAAATTAATGAATATTTTACCAGGTTATAAAGTTTTGCATCCATTAAAGTGTAACTATAAGTATCTTTGTAGGAGAAAAAACGAAAATCATTTAAGTTATTTCCATAAAACTGGATTGTTTTACTAAAATCCCAAAGTGCCTTTAAGAGTCACAGTCTTAAAGAAAATCTGTTCGTCTTAGTGGGGGTCCTTAGTTTTGGATGATTTGCTAATTGGGGTGGGACTTATTGCGTTGAATGTCTGTATATTCAAAAATATAATGGAAAAAAGGAGAGAAAAAACAAATATCACAGTATGTTGAAAAATATGAAAAAAGTAATGTGTTAAAATAACATGAAAGAAATCAAAAGTAAAGCATCTAAAAACATATATTTAAAAAAAGTAATGTTAGTCAAGTCAAGTTATCAAAACTGCATTGTTTCATCGAAACAGTGTTAAAATCACAAACTCTCCATTTAGAGTTTGCTTCTTGAAGAAAACTCAATTCATTACAAATGAAGGGGAGACAGTCTCACACATCCAGACTCCATTTTTCATGAAGAGCCTCAGACGGAGGGTCTGAACCCAGCACAGATACTGCACCCGTTTCTTGACTGGCGCTCCCGACGGATGGCGGTAAGTTGTCACAGGCGTCTCGCTGATTAAACCCATATCGATGCGTCTCTTTGCCATTTTTGTTTCTGAAAGTTTAGGTGACTTGGTGAGTGGCTTTTTATCTAGTTTGCACTGGATTTCTTTTTTTTTCCTAGCTCACTCCACCCCCCACCTCTATCTTCTGACATCACAGCATATGCCTGGCTCTCAGACTGCAGCGGTGTTGGGGGTTGCCCCAGAACTGCTGAAGGGGGATGATTCTATCTGGGACGGGGTCACCCCCGATTTCACACATGATATTTACATCATCTAGGGAAGCACACCAGTAAATATAGCCTCATGTAACTTCATATAGGGATTCTTTAATAGTTGTGTGAAATAATTAAACAATAAGGGGGTATTAAGATCTTTTAAATTATAATTTTCCTCTCAAAGAGAGTTCGTTGTACACACACACACAAAACAACATTAAATAATGACATGATATTATAATGATAAAAGCACTTATAGATATGTTTAGTTTTACTGTCGGGTCACTCATTATTGGACCCGCGAGCTGCATGATACTGGCGTGTTGTCAGGAGAGGTGGGGAGAGCGCTCCGTTTAATAATCCCGTAATATTGTAAATTACTATACACGTTTGAATAGTTAATTAATCTACTATAATTAGTTGGTTTAATATCGAAGACCTTTGACCGGCACTTTTCTAATTTTGTCCGGAAGATTTAAACTGTAACGGACATGTTGACCGGACAGGAGGGGGAGGAGGAGGTGGGGTGGGTTGAGAAGGGTGGGGGCTGAGAGGGGTGGGGGCTGAGAGGGGGGGGGCTACGGGGAGGATGTAACACCTGTATGTGAGGGAGGGGGGTGGCCTGAGAGGGGTGGGGGCTACCGGGAGGATGTAACACCTGTACGCGATAACACCTCGAACAAAGGGGCTCATTAGCATATCAAAGGGGGCTCATTAGCATAATTAGGGGGCGGGACTTAGAAGGTGTGACCTGTCACTTTTTTATGCATACTAATGTGATTGAAGCGGGATTGGTAATACTACTCCTGTTTCTGCATCAGAGCCTGAATCTCTGCTGAGAGGAAACCCATCTCCTCCTGGGAAGACAGATTTACCTCTCGCATGCCCATAAAAGGAGGTGGGATGCTGCAAACTGGAGTGAATAGCCCCGTTTCAGCGTCCTGTCTATCCACCTTGTCAGTACACAGCTGAGTTTTCCATTCCCCATAACATTGTGTTAATGGGCAAGCCCTCAGCTGTGGGGCCGCAGCTATAAAGCTGTGATACTCTATGATGACCCGCTCCGCCGCAAAACTCCCCGTAAAGGGGAGATTCGCCCGTGGGGGGTCGAAGCAGAAAGGGCCGATTATTTATTGAGGACCCTGAACGCACCGCGCACGCTCACGTGTGAGCGCACGCTCCCTCGTAATGCTATTTTCCTCACTATGGAAAACAGTATTACCGGAGCTTTTACAGGCGTAGTGTGTTTTACTAAGGCCACTGAACGCACTGCCACGTGCCTCTTTACAAGTGCGGGCGTTGCTATCATGCAGTTTCCACTCAGAGAAAAAAACGGCAGATCTTCCACTGAGGTACCTAAACGCACCACGGCACGCTCCCGTGAGAGCGCGCGCTCCGCCATAATGCTGCTTCCTCTTAGAGAGAAAGAGGCATTTAATCGGAGCTTCTTCTGTCCATGAACGCACCGTGGCCCGCTCTCGAGGGGGGGCCGTCATAATGCTATTTCCCTCACTATGGAAAACAGCATTTAACCGGAGTTCTTACAGGCGTAGTGTGTTTTACTAAGGCCCCTGAACGCACCGCCACGCGCCTCTTTACGAGTGCGGGCGTTGCTATAATGCAGCCCCTATCAGTATAGTAAACAGCATTATTTGGAGTCTTAGCTTCAGGCATAGAATGTTTTCTAACAGAAAAACATCGGCATAATGTCCCTGTACCCGCACCGCACTATAACAGTGCTGCCTGCGGTTTATCACTCTCACCTGCGCACTCCCACTAGCCTCCTCCCTAACGGGAGCTATAGCTGGGGCGGCGAATGGGGAATTTGTACAGTCATCAACATGTGCAAGTGTATTGTGGAAACAAAGGACACTCAGACTTGGATACAGATCAACACCATCTTTATTTTTTAAAGGTTTTAACGGGGATCTGGGCATTAAACAGGGAGGAGGCGGGATTCGCCCTCGCGTCCCCGGTAGAGGGAATTCTCCCCCCACCGAGGCGCTACCTCCCCCCGCTAGACGACTCCGCGAAGATGGAGCTCCCGACCCGGGTGCTCTCTGCTGTTGCGGAGCCTGCCTTAGTTGGGCAGCCCCTCCCCGTGACCGCCGATATGCCGGAGCCACGGGGTGGGCCGTAGAGGTGGAGGGCGCCGCAGCCCTGTGCCGGCGCCTCTCCCTTCGCTTCACTGTCGCACTACGCTCCCTCCCCTGCATGGCAACGCGAGGGGGGGCACGTAGCGGGCCCTGAGGAGGAGCCGGTGGTAGCACGTGGCTAAGCTGGACTCTCTCCTCCTCTAGGCGGCAAAAAACGCTGGGTGACCGAGGAGACCGACCCAAAGAGCCCCTCCGTGGACACGGGGGCTCCGAGGAGATCCTCTCGGTCCTTTTAGATAGGGCAGTGAGTCCTAGCCACACGTGACGAGACGCCACTGTGGCTAGGGAAATCACCCGCCCTGCTGCGGCGGCCACGCCACAATCAGATTATTCATCTGACCCACAGCGCGGTCCGAATAACCGCTCTCGTCCTGAGGCGAGAGGGCGGGGGCGTCTGCCTGAGGGGTGATCAGGGAGACGCCCAAAACGCCAAGATTATTGGCCGCAGCCGCCAACTGCGTACCGAGTTGAACATCTTATCCAGATATTCCAAGGTATCTCGGTCCCGGGGCAGCGGGGGCAGAGGACGTATGCCCTCCGCCCAACCAGCCGCCAGCGGAAGCAGATGGGCCGCCAGGCTCACATCGAGGGGGGGCACACCTGGACATGTCGTGTCCAAGCTCTTAATGATATCTGCCATGGCGGCTACCGGGGCCTTCGTTTTTAATGGCTGCTGCCATGTCGCCTCCACACACCGCCATACCTCTGGCAGCTGGGGCGAAACGAAGGTCGGCTGCGCCGGATGCACCGGGCCATAAACCCCGTTTTCAGGCGGTTTACAGGCCTCGGTGGCAGCGGTGAGGGGAGCGGTAAGCCTACACGCTCCACAGCCAGAGTCATCACCGCCGGGAAATCCCTCCGCGCAGACCTGAGAGCAGGACCTCCGGTCAGCGAGGCGTCCTCCTCGTCCTCCATCGCCTGGTCCCATGGAAGAGAGGACCGGAACGACGTCCCCTCGCTCCCCGAATCGCCCACGTTCACGACGTCGAGCTCCCGATCCTCCGACTCCTGCGGGTAGCCCTCGCCAGGGAGTGCTGCCCACGATGCTCCCGTATGAACCGCGGGATCATCTGGCAACATGGGCATGCCGGCGTCGGGCCCATATTATCCACCGCGTGGTCAGGCCCCAAACACGTAAAGCAGAAGGGGTGCGGATCAGCCCCTGCGATGAGATTCGGGCATTTCGGGCAGGTCCTGAGGTCAAGTCTTACTGACTCCATGCTCTCACACTTTCCCCCTTTTCTAACGTCTCAAGCCTGTGGAATCACTTCCGCCGCTGAAGAAAGAGGATGGCAGTCAGGAGGCGAGGCCTCCTTTTATACGGTGTGATGCGCGCGCATTCAGGTAGGCCCGCCCTGGGCCGGCTACGTCTATAGAAGTCTCAGTGGGGGAATGCACGCGGGATAAGGTAGTACCCATAGAGTCCAGTAGAGGGCGGAGCCTGTGAGAGATATAACCAAGATGTTGACAACTAAAAAACCAAGATGTTTACGACTAGAAACCAAGATGGTGACGACTAGAAACCAAGATGGTGAGGACTACAAACCAAGATGGTGAGGACTACAAACCAAGATGGTGAGGACTACAAACCAAGATGGTGAGGACTAAACCAGATGGTGAGGACTAGAAACCAAGATGGTGACGACTAGAAACCAAGATGGTGAGGACTACAAACCAAGATGGTGACGACTAGAAACCAAGATGGTGACTACAAACCAAGATGGTGAGACTACAAACCAAGATGGTGATGACTAGAACCAGATGTGATGACTACCAAAAAACAAGATGGTGACGACTAGAAACCAAGATGGTGACGATCAAAACCAGATGGTGACGAGCAGAAACCAAGATGGTGACGAATCGAAACCAAGATGCCATATGCACCAAACAGAGAATTGTCTGCATTCTTTAACCTGTTAAGCCCGAGAGACCCCGGTACCTGCCGCAACATCTTGCAGGAAACAGTGTCTGAGGGCATGTTCATTTAATAAACTATGAATGTTTTATATCCATGTAACGGGAAGAAACTCATCTAACTGATCATTTTTTTTTTTTTTAAAAGAAAACCCACAATGCTAACACTGAGCATCTGACTTAGCAACGAGCGAAAAATGCTAACAGATTACTGCACCGAAAATCACTCACAAAACCTTATTATTTATCTTTTCTGCACATCCATGACATCGATTCACATCGTGAGGTGACACAGAATCGATGGGTACCCACATTATCACTGAATTGTACGGATTTGCGACGTTATAAACTAAACAGACATCAAAACAGGTGACGCTAGATAGCTAAAAATGCTAACAAGGTTACCTTGGCTCTGTAGTCTCTCCAAAGTGGTCTTCAATGGCATTAAAACGATAAAAACGCTGCTGAAGTTAATCCATAGGTTAATCCAATGTGTCTGTGTCCCTTTGAAATGATTTCTGATAATCCATGATCAATAAAACGGATAATCCATGCTATTCCATTTCTAGATGTCAGAGCTAGAATGTAGCTTCACTCGAATGCAAAATTACATGCGCAAAGCCCCCACCTTTTTGTTTCACAATGAGTGTGTGTGGGGACTCCCCTTCGATTCTATTGGCTCTAACGGTCAGAAAGAGGTGTCAACCATCAAAATCGACCAATGGGTTCCAGAGATATGAAAAAAAAAACATTTACACCCAAATCACCTCAGAGGTGGAGTGTTTTTGGCTAAACCTCTCTAAAAAGGTCAAATGTCACTTGTTTTGTATCAATCTTGATACAGGGTACTTATTATATGTTGTACTTTGGATTCCTAAAGCTTTTAGTCTACCTTACCCATCATCCAAGGGTAGTTTTCACTATAAGTAAAAAATAATTTTTGGACGGACACTATAATTTACAGTTTTGTACTATGTAAAATCTGAATTTTCTTTAAAATAAAAACATCTATATTGATTCTGACTTTTCTACATCCAACTCACAGGTTTATCATTACTTTGAGATAAAAGATTATTAATTTAACCCTTTTAGAAGGGAAGATATGGTCATTTGTTCTGGGAATGTCATTTTCGAGCCTGAGACCTGAAAAAGAGGCTCAGGGCTTAACAGGTTAAGGACAGGCCTATACCTTAGTTCAGCTGGGCGACATATTAAAACAATCTGGATTGACGGATTGAATGGACCACGTCTGCATCTGGTGGTGAAACCCTGAGTTACAGAAGGAGGATCCCTGAAGGATGACATCAGTGAGCTGCAGACAGAAGGTAAAAGCAGCAGCTCAGAGTTTCAGCTCAGTGAGGAGAGCAGCACCTCACACTCTCTGGATCTCTGTATTATACACATTAATATAGGACACTCAGTTTGGATCATCTGTCTTATGTGTTCTCATGATGAGGAACATGTGGTCACTGTTATTGCATGTTTAAAGTGACATCTACATCCAGGTAATGCACTGCATAATGTTGTGATGCTTAAAGAACCACAGGAGGATCATGGTGAACTCTACTCACATTTCATATTTCACTATGGTGTCCTACTTCGACACGGGGGTTTTTAAATACTTGTTCTTCATGATTGTCATGTGTTTATATGTGTGTATTATAGGTGCCAACGTGTTGCTGATTGTGGTTATCTGTGTGAACAGGAGCTTACATGAACCTATGTACCTTTTTCTGTGCAGCCTGTTTGTAAATGAACTGTATGGTAGTACAGGGTTGTTTCCATTCCTTCTGGTTCAGATCCTCTCTGACATTCACACTGTTTCTGCTCCGCTCTGCTTCCTGCAGATTTATTCTGTGTATACATATACAGGTATACAATTTACTAATTTGTCCACCATGTCTTATGACAGATATCTTGCTATCTGTTATCCTCTGCAATATAACTCACGTATGACTTCTTACAGGGTTGCCTTTCTTATTGCTCTAACGTGGCTGTTTCCACTTATTGCCATTTGGATTTTGATTTCTCTGACTGTTCCTTTGCAGCTGTGTGGGAACATCATTAACAAAGTTTACTGTGATAACTACTCCATTGTTAAGCTGGCCTGCTATGACACTACAGTCAATAATATATATGGACTAATTATAACTTTTTTTAATCATGTTTCCTGTTTCTCTCACTTTGATCTCGTACATGAGGATCCTCAGAGTGTGTTTCTCTGGCTCCAAACAGACCAGACAGAAAGCTCTCAGTACCTGCACACCTCACCTTGTTTCCCTGCTTAATGCTTCTTTTGGGTCTTGCTTTGAAGTAATACAGAACAGATTTGCTATGAAATATGTGCCGAATATACTGCGCATTTTATTATCCCTGTACTTTCTAACATGCCAGCCTCTCTTTACCCCAGTCCTGTACGGGCTGAAGATGTCTAAAATCCACATCATATGTAAGCGTCTGTTGTACGGAGAAGTGTAGGTCATCAAGAGATTGCAGAGAAAGAGAATGAAAGGACTCTAACTTCAGCAGTATTAACTCTAATGACGTGTCTAGTTCACTGTGTGCAGAGGAAGGAAATAAACGTGCAGCTGTACATGAGCTTGATGCTGCTCTCTCTTTCTGTTTCTTATCTTGCTTTTCACTTTTCATATCAGCCTCAGTGATTTTAGGAGAACCCTGAAAGGTCCATGAGTCAGGACGTTAGGAGTGAAACTGAAGTTAAAGCTGAATGAAGCTTCTCGCTGTGAACAGACACAGAGCAGCTTCATATCAACTATGTTCCCAATATGTTGATAGTATGTTCACCATTGTATTCTCTAACATGTAATGTGTCCCAAATATAGAAGATAAGAATCTGCTGTTAAAAAAATGAACAAATGAAGGAATGTTTCTTCCACATATTGATAAGGAGCAAAGCAATAAGATCTGAAATCCAGACACGTTAGCCATCTCATCAAAATGTATTGGCACATATTTTGAAATGTGATTTGAAATGTTCCATTGAGCATGAATAAAGTTATTGAATGACTTTCCCTGACCACACATGAGTTTATTAAAGTGTATACCAGTAATAATGCAATATAAAAACAAAACCATTAAGCTGAGTGTGTCAGCAATGTCCACCCTGAAGAGAGATGTGGATCTGTATAATAGATGGGATTTGTGTAGGGCTTGCTCTAGTGCTCAAAGACGCTTCACATACAATCAGAGTTAGTTTTGAGAGACTTTTTGAATAATTCAAGAGTGTTGGCCTTTCAAATATTCAAAAAGTCGGCACTATAACCAGAACAAATTCAGAAGCTTATCTAATTTCACAACTGCTACAATCAAAATCGGAAGGCTCCTCTTACAGTGGAACACACACAATATTCTTAGCTTATACAATATATATATATATATATATATATATATATATATATATATATATATTAGGGCTGTCAGTCGATTAAAATATTTAATCGCGATTGTCCATAGTTAATTGCGATCAATCGCAAATTAATCGCACATTTTTTATCTGTTCTAAATGTACCTTAGAGGGATATTTTTGTAATACTCTTATCAACATATGAGTGGACACAATATGCTTTATATGTTTGTTTATTATCATTTGAACAATGACAAATATTCTCATGAATATTAAACACAACAACCTGAACATTACAAATATTCGCCTCAATTCAACCTGGAACCTCTCTCATACAATAATACTGTGTGTGTGTGTGTGTGTGTGTGTGTGTGTGTGTGTGTGTGTGTGTGTGTGTGTGTGTGTGTGTGTGTGTGTGTGTGTGTGTGTCTGTGTGTGTGTGTGAATGTGGAGACACTGTGATGGATCGTTGGAGCTATGTGCAGCTCAAGGCATATATGCTCGAACGGGAGCTGCCTGGACGCTGCAATCATGTTGCGCACTATCTGTGCTGAGTGTGCTGACTTCTCGTACAATGTCCCACTGTCTGGCTACCTGCATAAAGTCAAGTGCTCGGCGCAGTTGTCGGCGAAATGTCGCTCCTCTGTTTTCATTGAAACAGCTCCTTATATCCGTTAGCGCATGACTTAGTCTCTGACTTAGTCTCAAGGCAAAGACTAAGTCTCATGGTAAAATCTTGTGGTTTGTGGTGAAGACTCAGCTTTACGTTATAGTCTTAGTTCCATGGTAAAGACTCAAGATCACAGTAAAGACATGATGAAGACTTATTCTCATGATGCTGAGGAAGCCTCGTGGCGAGGACTAAGTTTCATTGTGAAGACTCAGCTTCGTGGTGAAGACTTTGTCAGGGTTGAGTGAAGCAGGCAGGACCCAAATGCAGATTTTACGGGAAATACCTTTATTTCAAGGTTACACGGTGACAAAACAGAACACAACCCCGTAACACACATAACTAGGGCCAAAAGGGTGGGTGGAGGGGGTCTGGAGGACGGGTTTGGGCTGACAGCTCAGGGGCACAGCGGAGGACCCGGAAGGGGTCCCGGGCGGACGGCCCGGGGGCAAGGCAGAGATCAAGGAGGGGGTCTCGGGCGGATGGCCCGGGGGCAAGGCAGAGTTCAAAAAGGGGCAAAGGCCACAGCGGGCGAACTCAGGAGACCGGGCATTAGAGCGAAGGCAGCGGCTGGAAGAGTCAGGAGGCCGGGCTCGAGGGCGAAGGCCGCGGCTGGGGAACTCAGGGGGCCGGGCTCGAGGGCGAAGACCGCGGCACACAGGGGGCCGGGCTCGAGGGCGAACAAGAAGGCGGTTACGGGACAGCTCTGGAGGACGGGCAGGACCCGGTGTCGGTCGGACCCCCAACAGAACAGGACACAGAGTTGGCAGGACCCCCGGCGGAACAGGTGTCGGCGGGACCCCCAACAGGACTGGATACAGAGTTGGCAGGACCCCCGGCGGGACAGGTGTCGGCAGGACCCCCAACGGAACAGAACATGGAGCTGGCAGGACCCCCGGCAGAACAGTAGTCTGCGGGACCTCCAAAGTCAAAGCAACAGGCAAGACAGGGGGTGAACACTTTTCAAAATAAGACAGGAAACCAAAGACAGAAAAAGACAAGACAAAACACAACACAGACAGATCGTGACAGACTTAGTCTCATTATAAAGACTCAGTCTCATTTTAAAGACTTAGTCTCATTATAAAGACTTAGTCTCACGGTTAAGACATGATGAAGCACTGGCCCGAACCGTCCGGAGGCCATCGATAGACAGGCTGTAGCCATGTTTCCAGAAAGCACATGAAACTACACTGCAGGTCTTTCAGCGTTTGTCTAATTTGTTCAATATCGTGTAAGCGGAAAGAGGGTGGCCAAAGACTACAGTGAGCATCAGAGGACAGACACACCTTCCTCTCTTTTATTCTGTTAAAGACGTTTTATTCGAAGTCTCAGTGGTCGTATGTTTCTACACATTGGTCGGGACTCCAGAAACCTGCAGGTCCGCTGCAACTCTTACAACTTTTTAATGTCTTTCATTTTTGTAAAGCACTTTGAATTGCCTTGTGTTGAAAGGTGCTGTATAAATAAACTTGCCTTGGTCTTGGTCTTGTCCGTTAATTGGTTTTATTGTTTTATGTCTTCATGTTATTGGAGGAGCTCTGGACTTAAGTTCTTCATTGCCATATCTACCCTGTAGCTCAGGGATGGGCAACTTGGATGGTGGTGGGGGCCACATCATTTATGTACTGGCCACCAGGGGGCCGCAGATTCACTTGGAATCTATTAGAAAGCTGCAGCTGATTCAGAACGCTGCTGCTCAAGTCCTCACTAACACTAAGAAAGAGGATCAGTCCAGTTCTGAAGTCTTTACACTGGTTCCTCACTAACACTAAGAAAGAGGATCAGTCCAGTTCTGAGGTCTTTACACTGGTTCCTCACTAACACTAAGAAAGTGGATCAGTCCAGTTCTGAAGTCTTTACACTGGTTCCTCACTGACACTAAGAAAGAGGATCAGTCCAGTTCTGAGGTCTTTACACTGGTTCCTCACTAACACTAAGAAAGTGGATCAGTCCAGTTCTGAAGTCTTTACACTGGTTCCTCACTGACACTAAGAAAGAGGATCAGTCCAGTTCTGAGGTCTTTACACTGGTTCCTCACTAACACTAAGAAAGTGGATCAGTCCAGTTCTGAAGTCTTTACACTGGTTCCTCACTGACACTAAGAAAGAGGATCAGTCCAGTTCTGAGGTCTTTACACTGGTTCCTCACTAACACTAAGAAAGTGGATCAGTCCAGTTCTGAAGTCTTTACACTGGTTCCTCACTGACACTAAGAAAGAGGATCAGTCCAGTTCTGAAGTCTTTACACTGGTTCCTCACTAACACTAAGAAAGAGGATCAGTCCAGTTCTGAAGTCTTTACACTGGTTCCTCACTAACACTAAGAAAGTGGATCACTCCTGTTCTGAAGTCTTTACACTGGTTCCTCACTGACACTAAGAAAGAGGATCACTCCTGTTCTGAAGTCTTTACACTGGTTCCTCACTGACACTAAGAAAGTGGATCAGTCCAGTTCTGAAGTCTTTACACTGGTTCCTCACTGACACTAAGAAGAGGATCAGTCCAGTTCTGAAGTCTTTACACTGGTTCCTCACTACACTAAGAAAGTGGATCAGTCCAGTTCTGAAGTCTTTACACTGGTTCCTCACTAACACTAAGAAAGTGGATCACATCACTCCTGTTCTGAAGTCTTTACACTGGTTCCTGTGTGTCAAAGAATTGATTTCAAAATACTGCTGCTGGTTTATAAAGCTTTGAATGGTTTAGGCCCAAAATACATTTCTGACCTCCTGCTAAATTATGAACCATCCAGAACTCTCAGGTCTTCAGGGACTGGTCAGCTTTCTGTCCCCAGAGTCAGAACTAAACATGGAGAAGCAGTTCAGTTATTATGCTCCAAATATCTGGAACAAACTCCCAGAAACCTGCAGGTCCGCTGCAACTGACTACTTTTAAATCCAGGCTGAAGACTTTTCTTTTTGCCGCTGCTTTTAATTGAACTATTCACATCTTAAACTGCACTGTAACTTTTATCATGTATTTTTTCTTTTAATGTTTATTTTATTATCTTTGCTTTTTAATGACTGATTTTAAATGCCATTTTCTTAATGTCTTTCATTTTTGTAAAGCACTTGAATTGCCTTGTGTTGAAAGGTGCTATATAAATAAATGCCTTGCCTTGCCTTGGAACACACACAAATTCCATGTATTGTATGTAATTATTAACAAATATACTAAGTCTGACATCTTCATTGACATTTTACAATCTTTTAGGGAACATTCTCTAATAAGCTCACTAAACAAATATCAGTTCACAGAAATGTTATTTAATTTTTACAAGTGGCATGTTTGTATTGAATAGGTTATTTAACAGTGGAATAAAACTATTTTAAACTATTGGAAAGCACTTTGCATTAAGATTAAATATTAAGATGACATAAACATGAAGTCATGAACACTAACCCAGACATTAGTTGTCTAACTTGAACCTAAGACATTTGTAGCCTGTCTCTGCTGACGCACAATAAGGGGAATGTCAACACAGACACCTGTCAACCGCACTCTGCTGTTCCTCAGCGCCGCTCCCCCCCCTCCCGCTCACATTATGAATGGAAAGCGTATAGTAATCATAGATAACATGGCAGGGTCCGTGACAGTTTGTTTTCATCTGATTTCAAATAAACATGGTTTTTAGAATATAAAACTTGTTTCGCCAAATTCAGATGACAAATACAACTTTGAAGCTTGTAACGGCATAATTACAAGCGGCAACTTAACGTCACAGCAGGCATAAAAACAGCCGGTGTTTCTTGTGAGTGTTTCCCCGGAAACAAACACAATACACACAAACGCGTCACAGGTTATTTCGCGGTATTTGGCAGCCGAACGAAATCATGTACCAATCAGACCAATCAGCATCCTCCCCTGTGTCTCTAAGGTAAATGAGAAATGGGTGTCAAAACTAATTACCAAACATTTAGACAAAGGTTTCGCTCCGCTCCACCCAATGCAGTTTGGTTTCCGTGCTCACCACTCCACTGAGACAGCTAACTGTTGGGGTTCCTCAAGGTTCCATTCTTGGACCATTACTGTTTTCTCTGTACATGAATGACTTGTCCTGAGTTGAATGTGCAAATGTATGCCGATGATGCGGTCATCTTTGTACATGGAAAAATACTGAAATTATCTCATCCAAAATGCTTTGGACAAGGTTCAACACTGGCTGAACAACATTTGCTTACAGTTAAATGCAAAGAAAAAGTATGCATGATGTTCAGTAAACGACCAGTCAAAATCGAAGGATCCAATGTGTTTTTAAACGGAGCAGAAATATAACTAGTCCCCCACTTCAAGTATCTTGGAGTCATACTGGACTCGAACTTGACTTTTAAGAAACATATCAAGAAAGTATCCAATACCATTAAATTCAACTTGTAACATTTTAAACAAATGAGACCTTTCTTAACTGTCAATGCTGCAAAGTCATACCTCCACTGTATGATTCTATCCCACATTGAATACTGTTTGACAAACTGGTCGTTAGCTTGTGCCACAAACCTGAAACCCATAGAACAGCTGTACAAGAGAGCTATCAAGGTGTTTGACAGAAAGCCAAATTCATACCACCCTTGAAAAACACAATTTCTTGAGTTTTGACAATTTTAAGTTTTTAAAAGTATGTGTTTTTTAATAAATGTTTACATGGACTGCCGAAGCGGTATAAAACAGTTTTATCCCAGCAGCTATTGCACAAATGAACACATCATAGGAGCGTCACACAGATGCCTATTTTTATTTATTTATTTAATTGTGAATTTTGAATGTCCATGTTTGTACTAGTGTTTTCCCTCTTAAAATGTTTTTAAAATATTTTGAGATTTGGTTGAGCAGGGTATACTTGTACTTTTACTAGTCCTTTTATTAGAGATGTGTCTATTGTTTGTGTTTGTTTTTTGCAAACAGAATCTACCTACGGGTACAAATAAATAACCTGAACCTGAACCTGAAGCTGAATGTTTCTAGTGTTCATTACTGTGCATTGTCCCTGCCAAATAAACAATTAAATAAATAAATATTTTTTATTAATTAAGTTGTTTATAAATTCATCTGAGGGCCGCCATTTGCCCATCCCTGCTGTAGCTGCTGTGAATATCAGGATAAAGCCTTTGAATCTTTGAATGCTGTTCAGATTGTAAAGAGCCAAAAATCCCAAACTTGCAAATGTTGACATTTAAATCAACTTAATCTGATCAAATTGAACCAGATGGACAGTTATAGTTTAAGATAATAATAACCTGATAAAGGTAGGCAGGTCAATCTAATTTATAAAGCCAACTTATTCTGTCCCCTTATTTAGTTCACTTTATTTCTACTCAATTGAGATTAATGAACTTCAACATTTCGTTCCATACATTTTTGTGTGAGTGTGCAGAGGTTACACGATTTCAGATAATTTAGCTTTTAATCAGAATCAGAATCAGAAATCCTTTATTTGTCCAATCAGAAAATGTACAGCATTACAGCAAAGGGACAGTGTAGATACAAAGGCAGATATAGAATGAGTACACTTACATATTAAATAAACTAAGTACACATTCATGGTAGAAAAAAATAAGCAGCAGCAGTATTTAAAGTACATGAACACATACGTCTTAAATAGCAGCCTGTTAAATCATCAATTAGATATAGAAAGGTGTATAATGCAAAGTGTTACTTCACATCAGAGTTTTTAAAGTTTTAGAAGGCAGTAACAATATCATGTAGGAGATGAAAAAGAAGTAAAGAATTATCCTGATGGGAACGTTCAAAAGGAACCACTTCTAAATTTAAATTGTATTTGTGATCTGTCAGTATAAGATTAGGGGAATGTGTTTCCTGTAAATGTAATAGAAAAGGCAGTTTGGTTGTGAGGAGAGAAACTGGAGAACAGACGTTCTGCTGCTTTCACTCAGATTCACTTTATTAAGTTCATGTGGTCAGAGAAAGAATTTACTGACTTCATTCATGCTCAATGGACAATTTCAAACCAGTTTCTAAATACCCAATAATTGTCATTTTAGACCGTACAACGTTTCTTCATATAGAAGATTAACACATTATATCAGTAAAATAAACTCAGACTGTAGAGCTTTCAGTGACTGCAGCAACAGATTGTGGTCACTTTCTGATGAAGGTCAGACCTTTAAAGAAACATTTATAACTCCTGTTCTGATTCAAACTGAACTCATCTGTTAGGTTATTCCTAACCCCAGCTAGCAGCAGATTTTTACACAGGATGTATATTTTGGACATGTTAGGCCGTACATCATAGGGCTGAAGAGAGGCTGGCATGTGAGGAAATATAATGATAAAAATATTCTCAACATGTTGGGTACACCGCTCATATTAAACCTGCTCTGTGATACTTCAAAGAATGCCCCGAAGGAGAAGTTGATGAGGGAAGCGAGGTGAGGTGTGCAGGTGCTGACAGCTTTCTGTCTGCTCTGCTTACAACCAGAGAAACACACTCTGAGGATCCTCATGTACGAGTACAGGATCAGAGACACAGGAAACATGATCATGAAAAAAGTAAAGATGAGACCATACACATTATTGACTGTAGTGTCAGAGCAGGCCAGCTTAACAATGGAGTAGTTGTCACAGTAAACTTTGTTAATGATGTTCCCACACAGCTGTAAAGACACACTCAGTGATATTAGAATCCAAATGCAATAAAGGCAATAACCATGTCATTGTTATAAGCATTGCAACCTTTTTAGACGTCATATGTGTGTTATATTGCAGAGGATAACAGATAGCAAGATATCTGTCATAAGACATGACGGCTAAATTAATGAATTCCACACAAGCATATGTATGCACAGAATAAATCTGAGGAAGCAGAGCGGAGCAGAAACAGTGTGAATGTCAGAGAGGATCTGAACCAGAAGGAATGGAAACAACCCTGTACTACCATACAGTTCATTTACAAACAGGCTGCACAGAAAAAGGTACATAGGTTCATGTAAGCTCCTGTTCACACAGATAACCACAATCAGCAACACGTTGGCACCTATAATACACACATATAAACACATGACAATCATGAAGAACAAGTATTTAAAAACCCCGTGTCGAAGTAGGACACCATAGTGAAATATGAAATGTGAGTAGAGTTCACCATGATCCTCCTGTGGTTCTTCAAGCATCACAACATTATGCAGTGCATTACCTGGATGTAGATGTCACTTTAAACATGGCAAAAATAGTGACCACATGTTCCTCATCATGAGAACACATAAGACAGATGATCCAAACTGAGCATCCTATATTAATGTGTATAATACAGAGATCCAGAGAGTGTGAGGTGATGCTCTCCTCACTGAGCTGAAACTCTGAGCTGCTGCTTTACCTTCTGTCTGCAGCTCACTGACGTCATCCTTCAGGGATCCTCCTTCTGTAACTCAGGGTTTCACCACCAGATGCAGACGTGCTCCATTCAATCCGTCAATCCACATTGTTTTTACATGTCGCCCAGCTGAACTAAGGTATAGGCCTGTCCTTAAAGAATGCAGACAATTCTCTGTTTGGTGCAGATGGCATCTTGGTTTCTAGTCGTCACCATCAGGCTTTCAGTCGTCACCATCTTGGTTTCTGTCGTCACCATCTTGGTTTCTAGTCGTCACCATCTTGGTTTGTAGTCGTCACCATCTTGGTTTGTAGTCGTCACCATCTTGGTATGTAGTCGTCACCATCTTGGTTTCTGGTCGTCACCATCTTGGTTTCTAGTCGTCACCATCTTGTTTCTAGTCGTCAACATCTTGGTTTCTAGTCGTCACCATCTTGGTTTCTAGTCGTCACCATCTTGGTTTCTGGTCGTCACCATCTTGGTTTCTAGTCGTCACCATCTTGTTTTCTAGTCGTCAACATCTTGGTTTCTAGTCGTCACCATCTTGGTTTCTAGTCGTCACCATCTTGGTTTCTGGTCGTCACCATCTTGGTTTCTGGTCGTCACCATCTTGGTTTCTGTCGTCAACATCTTGGTTTCTGGTCGTCAACATCTTGTTTCTAGTCGTCACCATCTTGGTTTTAGTCGACACCATTTGGTTTCTAGTCGTCACCATCTTGGTTTCTGGTCATCAATATATTGTTTTCTGGTCACCATCTTGGTTTCTAGTCGTCACCATCTTGTTTTCTGGTCATCACCATCTTGGTTTCTAGTCGTCACCATCTTGTTTCTAGTCGTCACCATCTTGTTTCTAGTCTTCACCTTTTGGTTTGTAGTCATCACCATCTTGGTTTCTAGTCGTCACCATCTTGTTTTCTGGTCGTCACCATCTTGGTTTCTGGTCGTCACCATCTTGGTTTTCTTCGTCACCATCTTGGTTTTCTGGTCGTCACCATCTTGGTTTCTAGTCGTCACCATTTGGTTTCTGGTCATCACCATCTTGGTTTCTGGTCATCACCATCTTGGTTTCTGGTCGTCACCATCTTGGTTTCTATTCGTCACCATCTTGTTTTCTGGTCACACCATCTTGTTTCTAGTCGTCACCATCTTGTTTCTAGTCTTCACCATCTTGGTTTGTAGTCGTCACCATTTGGTTTCTGGTCATCACCATCTTGGTTTCTATTCGTCACCATCTTGTTTCTGGTCATCACCATCTTGGTTTCTAGTCGTCACCATCTTGGTTTCTAGTCGTCACCATCTTGGTTTCTAGTCGTCACCATCTTGGTTTCTGGTCGTCACCATATTGTTTCTGGTCGTCACCATCTTGGTTTATAGTCGTCACCATCTTGGTTTCTAGTCGTCACCATCTTGGTTTCTAGTCGTCACCATCTTGGTTTGTAGTCGTCACATCTTGGTTTCTAGTCGTCACCATCTTGGTTTCTGGTCGTCACCATCTTGTTTCTGGTCGTCACCATCTTGGTTTCTGGTCGTCACCATCTTGTTTTAGTCGTCACCATCTTGGTTTCAAGTCGTCACCATCTTGGTTTCTAGTCGTTTCGTCACCATCTTGGTTTCTGGTCGTCACCATCTTGGTTTCTGGTCGTCACCATCTTGGTTTCTGGTCGTCACCATCTTTTTCTGGTCGTCACCATCTTGGTTTCTGGTCGTCACCATCTTGGTTTCTAGTCGTCACCATCTTGGTTTCTGGTCGTCACCATCTTGGTTTCTAGTCATCACCATCTTGGTTTCTAGTCGTCACCATCTTGTTTGGTCGTCACCATCTTGGTTTCTGGTCGTCACCATCTTGTTTCTAGTCGTCACCATCTTGTTTTCTGGTCGTCACCATCTTGGTTTCTAGTCGTCACCATTTTGGTTTATGGTCATCACCATCTTGGTTTCTAGTCGTCACCATCTTGGTTTCTGGTCGTCACCATCTTGGTTTCTATTCGTCACCATCTTGTTTTCTGGTCATCACCATCTTGTTTCTAGTCGTCACCATCTTGTTTTCTAGTCTTCACCATCTTGGTTGTAGTCGTCACCATTTTGGTTTCTGGTCATCACCATCTTGGTTTCTATTCGTCACCATCTTGGTTTTCTGGTCATCACCATCTTGGTTTCTAGTCGTCACCATCTTGGTTTCTAGTCGTCACCATCTTGGTTTCTAGTCGTCACCATCTTGGTTTCTGGTCGTCACCATATTGGTTTCTGGTCGTCACCATCTTGGTTTTAGTCGTCACCATCTTGGTTTCTAGTCGTCACCATCTTGGTTTCTAGTCGTCACCATCTTGGTTTGTAGTCGTCAACATCTTGGTTTCTAGTCGTCACCATCTTGGTTTCTGGTCGTCACCATCTTGGTTTCTGGTCGTCACCATCTTGGTTTCTGGTCGTCACCATCTTGGTTTTCTGGTCGTCACCATCTTGGTTTCAAGTCGTCACCATCTTGGTTTCTAGGTCGTCACCATCTTGGTTTCTGGTCGTCACCATCTTGGTTTCTGGTCGTCACCATCTTGGTTTCTGGTCGTCACCATCTTGGTTTCTGGTCGTCACCATCTTGGTTTCTGGTCGTCACCATCTTGGTTTCTAGTCGTCACATCTTGGTTTCTAGTCGTCACCATCTTGGTTTGTAGTCGTCACCATCTTGGTTTCTAGTCCACCATCTTGGTTTCTAGTCGTCACCATCTTGGTTTGTAGTCGTCACCATCTTGGTTTCTAGTCGTCACCATCTTGGTTTCTAGTCGTCACCATCTTGGTTTCTAGTCGTCACCATTATTTTTTGGTCGTCACCATCTTGGTTTCTAGTCGTCACCATCTTGGTTTCTAGTCGTCACCATCTTGGTTTCTAGTCGTCACCATCTTGGTTTCTAGTCGTCACCATCTTGGTTTCTAGTCGTCACCATTTATTTTTTGGTCGTCACCATCTTGTTTCTAGTCGTCACCATCTTGGTTTCTGGTCGTCACCATTGGTTTTCTGGTCGTCACCATCTTGTTTTCTAGTCGTCACCATCTTGGTTTCTGGTCGTCACCATCTTGTTTTCTAGTCGTCAACATCTTGGTTTCTAGTCGTCACCATATTGTTTTCTGGTCGTCACCATCTTGTTTCTAGTCGTCACCATCTTGGTTTTCTGGTCGTCACCATCTTGTTTCTAGTCGTCAACATCTTGGTTTCTGGTCGTCACCATCTTGTTTCTGGTCGTCACCATCTTGGTTTCTAGTCGTCACATCTTGGTTTCTAGTCGTCACCATCTTGGTTTCTAGTCGTCACCATCTTGTTTTCTAGTCGTCACCATCTTGGTTTCTGGTCGTCACCATCTTGTTTTCTAGTCGTCACCATCTTGGTTTCTAGTCGTCACCATCTTGTTTCTAGTCGTCACCATCTTGGTTTCTGGTCGTCACCATCTTGGTTTCTAGTCGTCACCATCTTGGTTTCTGGTCGTCACCATCTTGGTTTCTAGTCGTCACCATCTTGTTTTCTAGTCGTCACCATCTTGGTTTCTGGTCGTCACCATCTTGGTTTCTGGCGTCACCATCTTGGTTTCTATTCGTCACCATCTTGTTTTCTAGTCGTCACCATCTTGGTTTCTAGTCGTCACCATTTGGTTTCTGGTCGTCACCATCTTGGTTTCTATTCGTCACCATCTTGGTTTTCTGGTCGTCACCATCTTTGTTTCTAGTCGTCACCATCTTGGTTTTCTAGTCGTCACCATCTTGGTTGTAGTCGTCACCATTTGGTTTCTGGTCATCACCATCTTGGTTTCTATTCGTCACCATCTTGTTTCTGGTCATCACCATCTTGGTTTCTAGTCGTCACCATCTTGGTTTCTAGTCGTCACCATCTTGGTTTCTAGTCGTCACCATCTTGGTTTTGGTCGTCACCATATTGGTTTCTGGTCGTCACCATCTTGGTTTATAGTCGTCACCATCTTGGTTTCTAGTCGTCACCATCTTGGTTTCTAGTCGTCACCATCTTGGTGTAGTCGTCAACATCTTGGTTTCTAGTCGTCACCATCTTGGTTTCTGGTCGTCACCATTGTTTTCTGGTCGTCACCATCTTGGTTTCTGGTCGTCACCATCTTGTTTTCTGGTCGTCACCATCTTGGTTTCAAGTCGTCACCATCTTGGTTTCTAGTCGTCACCATCTTGGTTTGTAGTCGTCAACATCTTGGTTTCTAGTCGTCACCATCTTGTTTTCTGGTCGTCACCATCTTGGTTTCTGGTCGTCACCATCTTGGTTTCTGGTCGTCACCATCTTGTTTCTAGTCGTCACATCTTGGTTTCTAGTCGTCACCATCTTGGTTTGTAGTCGTCAACATCTTGGTTTCTAGTCGTCACCATCTTGGTTTCTGGTCGTCACCATCTTGGTTTTCTGGTCGTCACCATCTTGGTTCTGGTCGTCACCATCTTGGTTTCTGGTCGTCACCATCTTGGTTTCTGGTCGTCACCATCTTGTTTTCTAGTCGTCACCATATTGGTTTCTGGTCGTCACCATATTGGTTTCTGGTCGTCACCATCTTGGTTTCTAGTCGTCACCATCTTGGTTTCTGGTCGTCACCATCTTGGTTTCTGGTCGTCACCATCTTGGTTTCTAGTCGTCAACATCTTGTTTCTAGTCGTCCCATATTGGTTTCTGGTCGTCACCATCTGGGTTTCTGGTCGTCACCATCTTGGTTTCTGGTCGTCACCATCTTGGTTTCTGGTCGTCACCATCTTGTTTCTAGTCGTCACATCTTGGTTTCTAGTCGTCACCATCTTGGTTTCTGGTCGTCACATCTTGGTTTCTGGTCGTCACCATTGGTTTCTGGTCGTCACCATCTTGGTTTCTGGTCGTCACCATCTTGGTTTCTGGTCGTCACCATCTTGGTTTCTGGTCGTCACATCTTGGTTTCTGGTCGTCACCATCTTGGTTTCTAGTCGTCACATCTTGGTTTCTAGTCGTCACCATCTTGGTTTGTAGTCGTCACCATCTTGTTTCTAGTCGTCACCATCTTGGTTTCTAGTCGTCACCATCTTGGTTTGTAGTCGTCACCATCTTGGTTTCTAGTCGTCACCATCTTGGTTTCTAGTCGTCACATCTTGGTTTCTAGTCGTCACCATTTATTTTTTGGTCGTCACCATCTTGGTTTCTAGTCGTCACCATCTTGGTTTCTAGTCGTCACCATCTTGGTTTCTAGTCGTCACCATCTTGGTTTCTGGTCGTCACCATCTTGGTTTCTAGTCGTCACATCTTGGTTTCTAGTCGTCACCATTTTTTCTGGTCGTCACCATCTTGTTTTCTAGTCGTCACCATCTTGGTTTCTGGTCGTCACCATCTGGTTTCTGGTCGTCACCATCTTGTTTCTAGTCGTCACCATCTTGGTTTCTGGTCGTCACCATCTTGTTTCTAGTCGTCACCATCTTGGTTTCTAGTCGTCACCATCTTGTTTCTGGTCGTCACCATCTTGTTTCTAGTCGTCACCATCTTGGTTTTCTGGTCGTCACCATCTTGTTTTCTAGTCGTCACCATCTTGGTTTCTGGTCGTCACCATCTTGTTTCTGGTCGTCACCATCTTGTTTCTAGTCGTCACCATCTTGGTTTCTAGTCGTCACCATCTTGGTTTCTAGTCGTCACCATCTTGTTTCTAGTCGTCACCATCTTGGTTTCTGGTCGTCACCATCTTGTTTCTAGTCGTCACCATCTTGGTTTCTAGTCGTCACCATCTTGGTTTTAGTCGTCACCATCTTGGTTTCTAGTCGTCACCATCTTGGTTTCTGGTCGTCACCATCTTGGTTTCTAGTCGTCACCATCTTGGTTTCTAGTCGTCACCATCTTGGTTTCTAGTCGTCACCATCTTGGTTTCTAGTCGTCACCATCTTGGTTTCTAGTCGTCACCATCTTGGTTTCTGGTCGTCACCATCTTGGTTTCTAGTCGTCACCATCTTGGTTTCTAGTCGTCACCATCTTGTTTTCTAGTCGTCACCATCTTGGTTTCTGGTCGTCACCATCTTGGTTTCTAGTCGTCACCATCTTGGTTTCTGGTCGTCACCATCTTGGTTTCTGGTCGTCACCATCTTGGTTTCTGGTCGTCAACATCTTGGTTTCTGGTCGTCACCATCTTGGTTTCTGGTCGTCACCATCTTGGTTTCTGGTCGTCACCATCTTGTTTTCTGGTCGTCACCATCTTGGTTTCTAGTCGTCACCATCTTGGTTTCTTGTCGTCACCATCTTGGTTTCTAGTCGTCAACATCTCGTTATTAACGCGTTAACTTGACAGCCCTAATATAATATATATATACACACACACAAACTAATTTTGCAGACCCTATCCCTCCGTAGTCTTTCAAGTAGGAGGAGAAATGCCAGCGTTCTCCTCCGGTTTACAAGCACTGTGTAAATTATATATATAGAATAATTATGATGATGAATGCATTTTTTTACCACTAAAATACAGCAACACATCTTTGATTCATGTCGTTTATAACTAGAATATTACAGTTATTATTAACTTTGTCTGTACAAAGTAGCCTGTCCAGGAAATATGCCCAAATCAACAAAAACTGCGAGCCTTCAGGCAAAACGCTCCGCTTCTGAAATGCTTCTGAAACGGCCCGGTAGGTTATGACGCCGGAGGAGGCTGGACCAAAACCGCGGCGCTGCCGTAACGCGGCGCAGCCGTAAGCGGCGCAGCCGTAACGCGGCGCAGCCGGACCCGGTGGAATCTAGGGGTTAGGTAGGGCCACACCTCATTACTGATATCAAAATCCTTCGGGATCGCTTAAGTAGGATTCAAACCAGTTTAGAACTGTTGCCGAAAGTCCCACCCAGTTTCCCAGTCGGTCTAGTAATATGTTGTGGTCAACAGCGTCAAACGCAGAACTGAGATCTAATAATACTAACACTGAAGTTCTGCCACTGTCTGTGTTTAACCTGTTAAGCCCCAAAGCCCCCGTCGGCGGGTCTTTTTTAAAAGATTTTTTATTTTTTATTAATTCTTTTTATTTTAATTTTTTTTCTTTGGATGGAATGAATACCTATGGTGATAATTCAATGTAATACATCATTTTTATAGTCTGGTACCTGAAAAAGGTCAAATGGCACTGATGGAACCAGATGTACCCAAATGTGCCGAAAGCTTATTCCGCCTGGAACCTTTTTTTGCTAAACCTCTCTAAAAAGGTCAAATTTAACTTGTTTTGCCTCAATCTTGATACAGGGTACTTATTATATGTTATAGTTTGGATTCCTAAAGCTTTTAGTCTACCATCCCATCATTCAAGGGTGGTTTTCACTATAAGTAATGTTTTTTCTTTAGGCGGAGGTAAGAATTTACCTTTTTTTACTATGTTCCATCTGAATTTACTCTGACTGAGAAAAATCTATATTGATTCTGACACTTCTACATCCAACTCACAGATGTAACCTTGCTTTGATAAAAGAAATTATTCATATCACTCTTTTAGAAGTGAAGTTGTAGTCATTTGTTTTGGGCATGTCATTTTCGAGCCTGAAACCTGAAAAACAGGCTCGGGGCTTAACAGGTTAAGTGGATGGCATTGAAGACCTTAACAAGTGCAGTCTCAGTGCTGTGGTTTGGACGAAATCCTGACTGGAACACATCCAAACAGTTATTTAAATGCAAGAAGTTACTCAACTGTTGAAAAACTACTTTTTCAATGGTTTTACCTAGAAATGGCAGGTTTGATATGGGCCTGTAATTGTTAATTACTGAAGCATCTAGATTATTCTTTTTCAAGAGCGGTTTAATGACTGCAGTTTTCAGGGCCTGTGGAAAAACACCTGAGTAACCCAAATCAAAATCAGAATCGGAAATCCTTTATTTGTCCAATCAGGATATGTACAGCAAAGAGGCAATGCAGATACAAAGGCATATATAGAATGAGTAGACTTACATAAAATAGAATAAGTACACATTCATGGTAAAAATAAGCAGCAGTAAGATTTAAGATACATGAACACACACTTCATTAAATAGCAGCCTGTTAAATCATCAATTAGATATAGAAAGGTGTATAATGCAAAGTGTTACTTCACAACAGAGTGTTTACATTCTTAGAAGGCAGTAACAATATCATGTAGGAGATTAAATAAAGAAGTAAAGAATTACACTTTATCCTGATGGGAACGTTCAAAAGGAACCACTTCTAAATTTAAATTGTATTTGTGATCTGTCAGTATAAGATTAGGGGAATGTGTTTCCTGTAAATGTAATAGAAAAGGCAGTTTGGTTGTGAGGAGAGAAACTGGAGAACAGACGTTCTGCTGCTTTCACTTAGATTCACTTTATTAAGTTCATGTGGTCAGAGAAAGAATTTACTGACTTCATTCATGCTCAATGGACAATTTCAAACCAGTTTCTAAATTATCCCAATAAATTGTCATTTTAGACCGTACAACATTTCTTAATATAGAAGATTAACACATTGTGTCAGTAAAATAAACTCAGACTGTAGAAGAAGAGCTTTCAGTGACTGCAGCAACAGATTGTGGTCACTTTCTGATCAAGGTCAGACCTTTAGAGACAATATGTTGAAGAAACATTTATAACTCCTGTTCTGACTCAAACTGAACTCATCTGTTAGAAGTTATTCCTAACCCCAGCTAGTAGCAGATTTTTACACAGGATGTATATTTTGGACATGTTGAGGCCGTACATCATAGGGCTGAAGAGAGGCTGGCATGTGAGGAAATATAATGATAAAAATATTCTCAACATGTTGGGTACACCGCTCATATTAAACCTGCCCTGCACTATCTCAAAGAAAGCCCCGAAGAAGAAGTTGATGAGGGAAGCGAGGTGAGGTGTGCAGGTGCTGACAGCTTTCTGTCTGCTCTGCTTACAACCAGAGAAACACACTCTGAGGATCCTCATGTACGAGTACAGGATCAGAGACAAAGGAAACGTGATCATGAAAAAAGTAAAGATGAGTCCATACACATTATTGACTGTAGTGTCAGAGCAGGCCAGCTTAACAATGGAGTAGTTGTCACAGTAAACTTTGTTAATGATGTTCCCACACAGCTGTAAAGACACACTCAGTGATATTAGAATCCAAATTGCAATAAAAGGCAATAACCATGTCATTGTTATAAGCATTGCAACCTTTTTAGACGTCATACGTGTGTTATATTGCAGAGGATAACAGATAGCAAGATATCTGTCATAAGACATGACGGCTAAATTAATAATTCCACACTGCCGTATGAATGCACAGAATAAACCTGCAGGAAGCAGAGCGGAGCAGAAACAGTGTGAATGTCAGAGAGGATCTGAACCAGAAGGAATGGAAACAACCCTGTACTACCATACAGTTCATTTACAAACAGGCTGCACAGAAAAAGGTACATAGGTTCATGTAAGCTCCTGTTCACACAGATAACCACAATCAGCAACACGTTGGCACCTATAATACACACATATAAACACATGACAATCATGAAGAACAGTATTTAAAAACCCCTGTGTCGAAGTAGGACACCATAGTGAAATATGAAATGTGAGTAGAGTTCACCATGATCCTCCTGTGGTTCTTCAAGCATCACAACATTATGCAGTGCATTACCTGGATGTAGATGTCACTTTAAACATGGCAATAACAGTGACCACATGTTCTTCATCATGAGAACACATAAGACAGATGATCCAAACTGAGCATCCTATATTAATGTGTATAATACAGAGATCCAGAGAGTGTGAGGTGCTGCTCTCCTCACTGAGCTGAAACTCTGAGCTGCTGCTTTTACCTTCTGTCTGCAGCTCACTGACGTCATCCTTCAAGGTTCCTCCTTCTGTAACTCAGGGTTTCACCACCAGATGCAGACGTGGTCCATTCAATCCGTCAATCCACATTTTTACATGTCGCCCAGCTGAACTAAGGTATAGGCCTGTCCTTAAAGAATGCAGACAATTCTCTGTTTGGTGCAGATGGCATCTTGGTTTCTAGTCGTCACCATCTTGGTTTCTAGTCGTCACCATCTTGGTTTCTAGTCGTCACCATCTTGGTTTCTGGTCGTCACCATCTTGGTTTCTAGTCGTCACCATCTTGTTTCTGGTCGTCACCATCTTGGTTTCTAGTCGTCACCATCTTGGTTTCTGGTCGTCAATTGTTTTCTAGTCGTCACCATCTTGGTTTCTAGTCGTCACCATCTTGGTTTTGTCGTCACCATCTTGGTTTCTGGTCGTCACCATCTTGTTTTGGTCGTCACCATCTTGGTTTCTGTCGTCACCATCTTGGTTTCTGGTCGTCACCATCTTGGTTTCTGGTCGTCACCATCTTGGTTTCTAGTCGTCACCATCTTGTTTCTAGTCGTCACCATGGTTTCTGGTCGTCACCATCTTGGTTTCTAGTCGTCACCATCTTGGTTTCTAGTCGCCATTGGTTTCTAGTCGTCACCATCTTGGTTTCTAGTCGTCACCATCTTGGTTTCTAGCTGCAGCTGTTTTTGATTTAGTCTTAGTCTTAGTCTTTAGACGAAAATGGTAATTAGTTTTAGTCACATTTTAGTCATTTCTATCCTTCATAGTTTTAGTCTAGTTTTAGTCGACGAAAACTCAAAACGTTTAGTCTACTTTTAGTCGATGAAAAATTACATTTTAGTCAACTTTTAGTCAAAATGTTTTCTCTCTTTAAACCAATTCAGTTCGGCAAATACAGGTATCTGAAATTGTAATCAAGGGGACAGCATCAAGTGTTGAAATTCGTAAAGCAACATTTCACTCTCTTAACACTTTACTTGTGTAATATCTAGGGATGGGTATCATTAAGGTTTTCTACGGTACTGCTAGTCTTATCATACTGCTTATCGATCCGGTACTTTAACGGTATTCTTGTATTTACTTTTTGTTCTTTTTTAAAGGAAAAAACGAACAAATTGTTAACCGAATTAATTGCTTTATTTAAAATGTGAAATAAATTAAATATATATAATTATGTTAAAATATTGTATTGTACTTGAGTAAAATGTTGAGGTACTTGTACTTTACTGGAGTATTTAAATGTTTTGCTACTGTGTACTTCTACTCCACTACAGTTCATAGTTAAATGGTGTACTTCTACTCCACTACATGTATTTAATACCTTTAGTTACTTTAGCAAATATGCCCAAATCAACAAAACTGCGAGCCGGCAGGCAAGACGCTCCGCTTCTGAAATGCTTCTGAAACTCGCCCAGGGGTAGGTATGACGCCGGAGGAGGCCGGACCAAAACCGCGGCGCTGCCGTAACGCGGCGCAGACGGACCCGGTGGAATCTAGGGGTTAGGTAGGGCCACACCTCATTACTGATATCAAAATCCTTCGGGATCGCTTAAGTAGGATTCAAACCAGTTTAGAACTGTTGCCGAAAGTCCCACCCAGTTTCCCAGTCGGTCTAGTAATATGTTGTGGTCAACAGTGTCAAACGCAGAACTGAGATCTAATAAATAATACTAACACTGAAGTTCTACCACTGTCTGTGTTTAACCTGTTAAGCCTCAAAGCCCCTCGGCGGGTATTTTTTAAAACATTTTTATTTTTATTAATTATTTTTTATTTTTATTTTTTCTTTGGATGGAATGAATACCTATGGTGATAATTCAATGTAATACATCATTTTTATAGTCTGGTACCTGAAAAAGGTCACATGGCACTGATGGAACCAGATGTACCCAAATGTGCCGAAAGCTTATTCCGCCTGGAACCTTTTTTTGCTAAACCTCTCTAAAAAGGTCAAATTTTACTTGTTTTGCCTCAATCTTGATACAGGGTACTTATTATATGTTATAGTTTTGGATTCCTAAAGCTTTTAGTCTACCATCCCATCATTCAAGGGTGGTTTTCACTATAAGTAATGTTTTTTCTTTAGGCGGAGGTAAGAATTTACCTTTTTTTACTATGTTCCATCTGAATTTACTCTGACTGAGAAAAATCTATATTGATTCTGACACTTCTACATCCAACTCACAGATGTAATCTTGCTTTGATAAAAGAAATTATTCATATCACCCTTTTAGAAGTGAAGTTGTAGTCATTTGTTTTGGGCATGTCATTTTCGAGCCTGAAACCTGAAAAACAGGCTCGGGGCTTAACAGGTTAAGTGGATGTCTTTGAAGACCTTAACAAGTGCAGTCTCAGTGCTGTGGTTTGGACGAAAGCCTGACTGGAACACATCCAAACAGTTATTTAAATGCAAGAAGTTACTCAACTGTTGAAAAACTACTTTTTCAATGGTTTTACCTAGAAATGGCAGGTTTGATATGGGCCTGTAATTGTTAATTACTGAAGCATCTAGATTATTCTTTTTCTAGAGCGGTTTAATGACTGCAGTTTTCAGGGCCTGTGGAAAAACACCTGAGTAACCCAAATCAAAATCAGAATCGGAAATCCTTTATTTGTCCAATCAGGAAATGTACAGCAAAGAGGCAATGCAGATACAAAGGCATATATAGAATGAGTAGACTTACATATTAAATAGAATAAGTACACATTCATGGTAAAAATAAGCAGCAGCAAGATTTAAGATACATGAACACACACTTCATTAAATAGCAGCCTGTTAAATCATCAATTAGATATAGAAAGGTGTATAATGCAAAGTGTTACTTCACAACAGAGTGTTTACATTCTTAGAAGGCAGTAACATATCATGTAGGAGATTAAATAAAGAAGTAAAGAATTACACTTTATCCTGATGGGAACGTTCAAAAGGAACCACTTCTAAATTTAAATTGTATTTGTGATCTGTCAGTATAAGATTAGGGGAATGTGTTTCCTGTAAATGTAATAGAAAAGGCAGTTTGGTTGTGAGGAGAGAAACTGGAGAACAGACGTTCTGCTGCTGCTTCACTTAGATTCACTTTATTAAGTTCATGTGGTCAGAGAAAGAATTTACTGACTTCATTCATGCTCAATGGACAATTTCAAACCAGTTTCTAAATTATCCCAATAAATTGTCATTTTAGACCGTACAACATTTCTTAATATAGAAGATTAACACATTGTGTCAGTAAAATAAACTCAGACTGTAGAAGAAGAGCTTTCAGTGACTGCAGCAACAGATTGTGGTCACTTTCTGATCAAGGTCAGACCTTTAGAGACAATATGTTGAAGAAACATTTATAACTCCTGTTCTGACTCAAACTGAACTCATCTGTTAGAAGTTATTCCTAACCCCAGCTAGCAGCAGATTTTTACACAGGATGTATATTTTGGACATGTTGAGGCCGTACATCATAGGGCTGAAGAGAGGCTGGCATGTGAGGAAATATAATGATAAAAATATTCTCAACATGTTGGGTACACCGCTCATATTAAACCTGCTCTGTGATACTTCAAAGAATGCCCCGAAGAAGAAGTTGATGAGGGAAGCGAGGTGAGGTGTGCAGGTGCTGACAGCTTTCTGTCTGCTCTGCTTACAACCAGAGAAACACACTCTGAGGATCCTCATGTACGAGTACAGGATCAGAGACAAAGGAAACATGATCATGAAAAAAGTAAAATGAGTCCATACACATTATTGACTGTAGTGTCAGAGCAGGCCAGCTTAACAATGGAGTAGTTGTCACAGTAAACTTTGTTAATGATGTTCCCACACAGCTGTAAAGACACACTCAGTGATATTAGAATCCAAATTGCAATAAAAGGCAATAACCATGTCATTGTTATAAGCATTGCAACCTTTTTAGACGTCATATGTGTGTTATATTGCAGAGGATAACAGATAGCAAGATATCTGTCATAAGACATGACGGCTAAATTAATGAATTCCACACAGAAGCATATGATGCACAGAATAAACCTGCAGGAAGCAGAGCGGAGCAGAAACAGTGTGAATGTCAGAGAGGATCTGAACCAGAAGGAATGGAAACAACCCTGTACTACCATACAGTTCATTTACAAACAGGCTGCACAGAAAAAGGTACATAGGTTCATGTAAGCTCCTGTTCACACAGATAACCACAATCAGCAACACGTTGGCACCTATAATACACACATATAAACACATGACAATCATGAAGAACAAGTATTTAAAAACCCCTGTGTCGAAGTAGGACACCATAGTGAAATATGAAATGTGAGTAGAGTTCACCATGATCCTCCTGTGGTTCTTTAAGCATCAAACATTATGCAGTGCATTACCTGGATGTAGATGTCACTTTAAACATGGCAAAACAGTGACCACATGTTCTTCATCATGAGAACACATAAGACAATGATCCAAACTGAGCATCCTATATTAATGTGTATAATACAGAGATCCAGAGAGTGTGAGGTGCTGCTCTCCTCACTGAGCTGAAACTCTGAGCTGCTGCTTTTACCTTCTGTCTGCAGCTCACTGACGTCATCCTTCAAGGATCCTCCTTCTGTAACTCAGGGTTTCACCACCAGATGCAGACGTGCTCCATTCAATCCGTCAATCCACATTGTTTTTATATGTCGCCCAGCTGAACTACGGTATAGGCCTGTCCTTAAAGAATGCAGACAATTCTCTGTTTGGTGCAGATGGCATCTTGGTTTCCAGTCGTCACCATCTTGGTTTCTGGTCGTCACCATCTTGGTTTTGGTCGTCACCATCTTGTTTTTGGTCGTCACATCTTGGTTTCTAGTCGTCACCATCTTGGTTTTGGTCGTCACCTCTTGTTTTTGGTCGTCACATCTTGGTTTCTAGTCGTCACCATCTTGGTTTCTAGAAGTCACCATCTTGTTTGTGGTCGTCAACATCTTGGTTTCTAGTCGTCACCATCTTGTTTCTGGTCGTCACCATCTTGGTTTCTGTCGTCACCATCTTGGTTTGTCGTCACCATCTTGGTTTCTAGTCGTCACATCTTGTTTCTAGGTCACCATCTTGGTTTTCTGCTCGTCACCATCTTGGTTTCTAGTCGTACCATCTTGGTTTCTGTCGTCACCATCTTGGTTTCTAGTCGTAACCATCTTGGTTTCTAGTCGTCACCATCTTGGTTTCTGTCGTCACCATCTTGGTTTCTGTCGTCACCATCTTGGTTTCTAGTCGTCCCATCTTGGTTTCTAGTCGTCACCATCTTGGTTTCTGGTCGTCACCATCTTGGTTTCTGGTCGTCACATCTTGGTTTCTAGTCGTCACCATCTTGGTTTCTAGTCGTCACCATCTTGGTTTGTAGTCGTCACCATCTTGGTTTCTTGTCGTCACCATCTTGGTTTCTAGTCGTCACCATCTTGGTTTCTAGTCGTCCACCATCTTGGTTTGTAGTCGACACCATCTTGGTTTCTAGTGTCACCATCTTGGTTTCTAGTCGTCACCATCTTGGTTTCTAGTCGTCACCATCTTGTTTCTAGTCGTCACCATCTTGGTTTCTAGTCGTCACCATCTTGGTTTCTAGTCGTCACCATCTTGGTTTCTAGTCGTCACCATCTTGGTTTGTAGTCGTCACCATCTTGGTTTGGTCGTCACCATCTTGGTTTCTGGTCGCCACCATCTTGGTTTCTGGTCGTCACCATCTTGGTTTCTGGTCGTCACCATCTTGGTTTCTGTCGTCACCATCTTGGTTTCTGTCGTCACCATCTTGGTTTCTGGTCGTCACCATCTTCTTGGTTTCTGGTCGTCAACATCTTGGTTTCTGGTCGAACATCTTGGTTTCTGGTCGTCACCATCTGGTTTTCTGGTCGTCACCATCTTGGTTTCTGGTCGTCACCATCTTGGTTTCTGGTCGTCAACATCTTGGTTTCTAGTCGTCACCATCTTGGTTTCTGGTCGTCAACATCTTGGTTTCTGGTCGTCACCATCTTGGTTTCTAGTCGTCACCATCTTGGTTTCTGTCGTCACCATCTTGGTTTCTGGTCGTCACCATCTTGGTTTCTGTTCGTCACCATCTTGGTTTCTGGTCGTCACCATCTTGGTTTCTGTTCGTCACCATCTTGGTTTCTGTCGTCACCATGTTGTTTTCTGCTCGTCACCATCTTGGTTTCTAGTCGTCACCATCTTGGTTTCTTGTCGTCACCATCTTGGTTTCTAGTCGTCAACATCTCGTTATTAACGCGTTAACTTGACAGCCCTAATATATATATATATATATATATACACACACACAAACTAATTTTGCAGACCCTATCCCTCCGTAGTCTTTCAAGTAGGAGGAGAAATGCCAGCGTTCTCCTCCGGTTTACAAGCACTGTGTAAATTATATATATAGAATAATTATGATGATGAATGCATTTTTTTACCACTAAAATACAGCAACACATCTTTTATTCATGTCGTTTATAACTAGATATTACAGTTATTATTAACTTTGTCTGTACAAAGTAGCCTGTCCAGGAAATATGCCCAAATCAACAAAACTGCGAGCCTTCAGGCAAAACGCTCCGCTTCTGAAATGCTTCTGAAACGCGCCCGTAGGTTATGACGCCGGAGGAGGCCGGACCAAAACCGCGGCGCTGCCGTAACGCGGCGCAGCCGTAACGCGGCGCAGCGGACCCGGTGGAATCTAGGGTTAGGTAGGGCCACACCTCATTACTGATATCAAAATCCTTCGGGATCGCTTAAGTAGGATTCAAACCAGTTTAGAACTGTTGCCGAAAGTCCCACCCAGTTTCCCAGTCGGTCTAGTAATATGTTGTGGTCAACAGTCAAACGCAGAACTGAGATCTAATAATACTAACACTGAAGTTCTGCCACTGTCTGTGTTTAACCTGTTAAGCCCCAAAGCCCCCGTCGGCGGGTCTTTTTTAAAAGATTTTTTATTTTTTATTAATTCTTTTTATTTTAATTTTTTTTCTTTGGATGGAATGAATACCTATGGTGATAATTCAATGTAATACATCATTTTTATAGTCTGGTACCTGAAAAAGGTCAAATGGCACTGATGGAACCAGATGTACCCAAATGTGCCGAAAGCTTATTCCGCCTGGAACCTTTTTTTGCTAAACCTCTCTAAAAAGGTCAAATTTAACTTGTTTTGCCTCAATCTTGATACAGGGTACTTATTATATGTTATAGTTTGGATTCCTAAAGCTTTTAGTCTACCATCCCATCATTCAAGGGTGGTTTTCACTATAAGTAATGTTTTTTCTTTAGGCGGAGGTAAGAATTTACCTTTTTTTACTATGTTCCATCTGAATTTACTCTGACTGAGAAAAATCTATATTGATTCTGACACTTCTACATCCAACTCACAGATGTACCTTGCTTTGATAAAAGAAATTATTCATATCACTCCTTTTAGAAGTGAAGTTGTAGTCATTTGTTTTGGGCATGTCATTTTCGAGCCTGAAACCTGAAAAACAGGCTCGGGCTTAACAGGTTAAGTGGATGTCATTGAAGACCTTAACAAGTGCAGTCTCAGTGCTGTGGTTTGGACGAAATCCTGACTGGAACACATCCAAACAGTTATTTAAATGCAAGAAGTTACTCAACTGTTGAAAAACTACTTTTTCAATGGTTTTACCTAGAAATGGCAGGTTTGATATGGGCCTGTAATTGTTAATTACTGAAGCATCTAGATTATTCTTTTTCAAGAGCGGTTTAATGACTGCAGTTTTCAGGGCCTGTGGAAAAACACCTGAGTAACCCAAATCAAAATCAGAATCGGAAATCCTTTATTTGTCCAATCAGGATATGTACAGCAAAGAGGCAATGCAGATACAAAGGCATATATAGAATGAGTAGACTTACATATTAAATAGAATAAGTACACATTCATGGTAAAAATAAGCAGCAGTAAGATTTAAGATACATGAACACACACTTCATTAAATAGCAGCCTGTTAAATCATCAATTAGATATAGAAAGGTGTATAATGCAAAGTGTTACTTCACAACAGAGTGTTTACATTCTTAGAAGGCAGTAACAATATCATGTAGGAGATTAAATAAAGAAGTAAAGAATTACACTTTATCCTGATGGGAACGTTCAAAAGGAACCACTTCTAAATTTAAATTGTATTTGTGATCTGTCAGTATAAGATTAGGGGAATGTGTTTCCTGTAAATGTAATAGAAAAGGCAGTTTGGTTGTGAGGAGAGAAACTGGAGAACAGACGTTCTGCTGCTTTCACTTAGATTCACTTTATTAAGTTCATGTGGTCAGAGAAAGAATTTACTGACTTCATTCATGCTCAATGGACAATTTCAAACCAGTTTCTAAATTATCCCAATAAATTGTCATTTTAGACCGTACAACATTTCTTAATATAGAAGATTAACACATTGTGTCAGTAAAATAAACTCAGACTGTAGAAGAAGAGCTTTCAGTGACTGCAGCAACAGATTGTGGTCACTTTCTGATCAAGGTCAGACCTTTAGAGACAATATGTTGAAGAAACATTTATAACTCCTGTTCTGACTCAAACTGAACTCATCTGTTAGAAGTTATTCCTAACCCCAGCTAGTAGCAGATTTTTACACAGGATGTATATTTTGGACATGTTGAGGCCGTACATCATAGGGCTGAAGAGAGGCTGGCATGTGAGGAAATATAATGATAAAAATATTCTCAACATGTTGGGTACACCGCTCATATTAAACCTGCCCTGCACTATCTCAAAGAAAGCCCCGAAGAAGAAGTTGATGAGGGAAGCGAGGTGAGGTGTGCAGGTGCTGACAGCTTTCTGTCTGCTCTGCTTACAACCAGAGAAACACACTCTGAGGATCCTCATGTACGAGTACAGGATCAGAGACAAAGGAAACATGATCATGAAAAAAGTAAAATGAGTCCATACACATTATTGACTGTAGTGTCAGAGCAGGCCAGCTTAACAATGGAGTAGTTGTCACAGTAAACTTTGTTAATGATGTTCCCACACAACTGTAAAGACACACTCAGTGATATTAGAATCCAAATTGCAATAAAAGGCAATAACCATGTCATTGTTATAAGCATTGCAACCTTTTTAGACGTCATACGTGTGTTATATTGCAGAGGATAACAGATAGCAAGATATCTGTCATAAGACATGACGGCTAAATTAATGAATTCCACACTGCCGTATGAATGCCAGAATAAACCTGCAGGAAGCAGAGCGGAGCAGAAACAGTGTGAATGTCAGAGAGGATCTGAACCAGAAGGAATGGAAACAACCCTGTACTACCATACAGTTCATTTACAAACAGGCTGCACAGAAAAAGGTACATAGGTTCATGTAAGCTCCTGCTCACACAGATAACCACAATCAGCAACACGTTAGCACCTATAATACACACATATAAACACATGACAATCATGAAGAACACGTATTTAAAAACCCCTGTGTCGAAGTAGGACACCATAGTGAAATATGAAATGTGAGTAGAGTTCACCATGATCCTCCTGTGGTTCTTCAATCATCACAACATTATGCAGTGCATTACCTGGATGTAGATGTCACTTTAAACATGGCAATAACAGTGACCACATGTTCTTCATCATGAGAACACATAAGACAGATGATCCAAACTGAGCATCCTATATTAATGTGTATAATACAGAGATCCAGAGAGTGTGAGGTGATGCTCTCCTCACTGAGCTGAAACTCTGAGCTGCTGCTTTTACCTTCTGTCTGCAGCTCACTGACGTCATCCTTCAAGGTTCCTCCTTCTGTAACTCAGGGTTTCACCACCAGATGCAGACGTGGTCCATTCAATCCGTCAATCCACATTGTTTTTACATGTCGCCCAGCTGAACTAAGGTAAAGGCCTGTCCTTAAAGAATGCAGACAATTCTCTGTTTGGTGCAGATGGCATCTTGGTTTCTGGTCGCCACCATCTTGGTTTCTGGTCGTCACCATCTTGGTTTCTGGTCGTCACATCTTGGTTTCTAGTCGTCACCATCTTGTTTTTGTCGTCACCATCTTGGTTTCTAGTCGTCACCATCTTGGTTTCTAGTCGTCACCATCTTGTTTTCTAGTCGTCACCATCTTGGTTTCTGTCGTCACCATCTTGTTTTCTATTCGTCAACATCTTGTTTTCTGGTCGTCACCATCTTGGTTTCTGGTCGTCACCATCTTGGTTTCTGGTCGTCACCATCTTGGTTTCTGGTCGTCACATCTTGGATTCTTGTCGTCACCATCTTGGTTTCTAGTCGTCACCATCTTGGTTTCTAGTCGTCACCATCTTGGTTTCTGGTCGTCACCATCTTGGTTTCTGGTCGTCACCATCTTGGTTTCTGGTCGTCAACATCTTGGTTTCTAGTCGTCACCATCTTGTTTTTTGTCGTCACCATCTTGGTTTCTAGTCGTCACCATCTTGGTTTCTGGTCGTCACCATCTTGTTTCTTGGTCGTCACCATCTTGGTTTCTAGTCGTCACCATCTTGTTTTTTGGTCGTCACCATCTTGGTTTCTAGTCGTCACCATCTTGGTTTCTAGTCGTCACCATCTTGGTTTCTAGTCGTCAACATCTTGGTTTCTAGTCGTCACCATCTTGGTTTATAGTCGTCACATCTTGGTTTCTAGTCGTCACCATCTTGTTTTTGGTCGTCACCATCTTGGTTTCTGGTCGTCACCATCTTGTTTTTTGGTCGTCACCATCTTGGTTTCTGGTCGTCACCATCTTGTTTTTTGGTCGTCAACATCTTGTTTTCTGGTCGTCACCATCTTGGTTTCTGGTCGTCACCATCTTTTTTGTGTCGTCAACATCTTTTTTCTGGTCGTCACCATCTTGGTTTCTAGTCGTCACCATCTTGGTTTGTGGAAGTCACCATCTTTGTTTGTGGTCGTCAACATCTTGTTTCTGGTCGTCACCATCTTGGTTTCTGGTCGTCAACATCTTGGTTTCTGGTCGTCGCCATCTTGGTTTCTGGTCGTCGCCATCTTGGTTTCTGGTCTTCACCATCTTGTTTTCTGGTCGTCACCATCTTGGTTTCTGGTCGTCACCATCTTGGTTTCTGGTCTTCACCATCTTGTTTTCTGGTCGTCACCATCTTGGTTTCTAGTCGTCACCATCTTGGTTTCTGGTCGTCACCATCTGGTTTCTGGTCGTCAACATCTTGGTTTCTAGTCGTCACCATCTTGGTTTTGGTCGTCGCCATCTTGGTTTCTGGTCTTCACCATCTTGGTTTCTAGTCGTCAACATCTTGGTTTCTAGTCGTCACCATCTTGTTTTCTGGTCGTCAACATCTTGGTTTCTGGTCGTCACCATCTTGTTTCTGGTCGTCACCATCTTGGTTTCTGTCGTCAACATCTTGGTTTCTGGTCGTCACCATCTTGGTTTCTGGTCGTCACCATCTTGGTTTCTGGTCGTCACCATCTTGGTTTCTAGTCGTCACCATCTTGGTAACTGGTCGTCACCATCTTGGTTTCTGGTCGTCAACATCTTGGTTTCTGGTCGTCACCATCTTGGTTTGTAGTCGTCACCATCTTGTAACTGGTCGTCACCATCTTGGTTTCTAGTCGTCACCATCTTGGTTTCTGGTCGTCACCATCTTGGTTTCTAGTCGTCACCATCTTGGTAACTGGTCGTCACCATCTTGTTTTCTGGTCGTCACCATCTTGGTTTCTAGTCGTCACCATCTTGTTTGTGGTCGTCAACATCTTGTTTTCTGGTCGTCACCATCTTGGTTTCTAGTCGTCACCATCTTGGTTTGTGGAAGTCACCATCTTTGTTTGTGGTCGTCAACATCTTGTTTTCTGGTCGTCACCATCTTGGTTTCTGGTCGTCAACATCTTGGTTTCTGGCGTCGCTCTTGGTTTCTGGTCGTCGCCATCTTGGTTTCTGGTCTTCACCATCTTGTTTTCTGGTCGTCACCATCTTGGTTTCTGGTCGTCACCATCTTGGTTTCTGGTCTTCACCATCTTGTTTTCTGGTCGTCACCATCTTGTTTCTAGTCGTCACCATCTTGGTTTCTGGTCGTCACCATCTTGGTTTCTGGTCGTCACCATCTTGTTTTTGGTCGTCACCATCTTGGTTTCTGGTCGTCACCATCTTGTTTTTTGGTCGTCAACATCTTGTTTCTGTCGTCACCATCTTGGTTTCTGGTCGTCACCATCTTTTGTTTGTGGTCGTCACATCTTGTTTTCTGGTCGTCACCATCTTGGTTTCTAGTCGTCACCATCTTGGTTTGTGGAAGTCACCATCTTGTTTGTGGTCGTCAACATCTTGTTTCTGGTCGTCACCATCTTGGTTTCTGGTCGTCAACATCTTGGTTTCTGGTCGTCGCCATCTTGGTTTCTGGTCGTCGCCATCTTGGTTCTGGTCTTCACCATCTTGTTCTGGTCGTCACCATCTTGGTTCTGGTCGTCACCATCTTGGTTTCTGGTCTTCACCATCTTGTTTTCTGGTCGTCACCATCTTGTTTCTAGTCGTAACCATCTTGGTTTCTGGTCGTCACCATCTTGGTTCTGGTCGTCAACATCTTGGTTTCTAGTCGTCACCATCTTGGTTTCGGTCGTCGCCATCTTGGTTTCTGGTTCACCATCTTGGTTTCTAGTCGTCAACATCTTGGTTTTCTAGTCGCACCATCTTGTTTTCTGGTCGTCATCTTGGTTCTGGTCGTCACCATCTTGGTTTCTGGTCGTCACCATCTTGGTTTCTGGTCGTCAACATCTTGGTTTCTGGTCGTCACCATCTTGGTTTCTGGTCGTCACCATCTTGGTTTCTGGTCGTCACCATCTTGGTTTCTAGTCGTCACCATCTTGGTAACTGTCGTCACCATCTTGGTTTCTGGTCGTCAACATCTTGGTTTCTGGTCGTCACCATCTTGGTTTGTAGTCGTCACCATCTTGGTAACTGGTCGTCACCATCTTGGTTTCTAGTCGTCACCATCTTGGTTTCTGGTCGTCACCATCTTGGTTTCTAGTCGTCACCATCTTGGTAACTGGTCGTCACCATCTTGTTTTCTGGTCGTCACCATCTTGGTTTCTAGTCGTCACCATCTTGGTAACTGGTCGTCACCATCTTGTTTTCTGGTCGTCACCATCTTGGTTTCTAGTCGTCACCATCTTGGTAACTGGTCGTCACCATCTTGTTTTCTGGTCGTCACCATCTTGGTTTCTAGTCGTCACCATCTTGGTTTCTTGTCGTCACATCTTGGTTTCTAGTCGTCACCATCTTGTTTCTAGTCCTCAACATCTTGGTTTCTAGTCGTCACCATCTTGGTTTCTAGTCGTCACCATCTTGGTTTCTAGTCGTCAACATCTTGGTTTCTTGTCGTCACCATCTTGGTTTCTAGTCGTCAACATCTTGGTTTCTAGTCGTCACCATCTTGGTTTCTAGTCGTCACCATCTTGGTTTCTAGTCGTCAACATCTTGGTTTCTAGTCGTCACCATCTTGGTTTCTAGTCGTCACCATGTTGGTTTCTGCTCGTCACCATCTTGGTTTCTAGTCGTCAACATCTTGTTTTCTAGAAGTCACCATCTTGGTTTCTAGTCGTCACCATCTTGGTTTCTAGTCGTCACCATCTTGGTTTCTAGTCGTCAACATCTTGGTTTCTTGTCGTCACCATCTTGGTTTCTGGAAGTCACCATCTTGTTTCTTGTCGTCACCATCTTGGTTTCTGGTCGTCAACATCTTGGTTTCTGGTCGTCACCATCTTGGTTTCTGGTCGTCACCATCTTGGTTTCTGGTCGTCACCATCTTGTTTTCTGGTCGTCACCATCTTGGTTTCTGGTCGTCACCATCTTGGTTTCTGGTCGTCACCATCTTGGTTTCTGGTCGTCACCATCTTGGTTTCTGGTCGTCACCATCTTGGTTTCTGGTCGTCACCATCTTGGTTTCTGATCGTCACCATCTTGGTTTCTGGTCGTCACCATCTTGGTTTCTGGTCGTCAACATCTTGGTTTCTGGTCGTCACCATCTTGGTTTCTGGTCGTCACCATCTTGGTTTCTGGTCGTCACCATCTTGGTTTCTGGTCGTCACCATCTTGGTTTCTGGTCGTCACCATCTTGTTTTCTGGTCGTCAACATCTTGGTTTCTAGTCGTCACCATCTTGGTTGCTGGTCGTCACCATCTTGGTTTCTGGTCGTCACCATCTTGGTTTCTGGTCGTCACCATCTTGGTTTCTAGTCGTCACCATCTTGTTTTCTGGTCGTCAACATCTTGGTTTCTTGTCGTCACCATCTTGGTTTCTAGTCGTCACCATCTTGGTTGCTGGTCGTCACCATCTTGGTTTCTGGTCGTCAACATCTTGGTTTCTGGTCGTCAACATGCACCTCCCTGTCTCTTTTTAAGCCTCCGATTTGCTTTCTCCAAAACTTGTTGCCAAACTGTGAAGTCCTTGCATTTCCTGAGGCCAAGTTGAAGGTTCAAATACTACGAAATGATCACATGACTTGAAGTCATATCTGATTTCAGATGTGGGAAGTTACTAAGTACACTTATTCAAGTACTGTACTTAAGTACAATTTTGAGATATTTGTACTTGACTTGACTTTGATGCTACTTTGTACTTCTACTCCACTACAGTTCAGAGGTAATTGTGTACTTTTATTCCATTACATGTATTGAATACCTTTAGTTACTTTAGAGATCTGGATTAATGATGTGAAATATAATCAAGTGTTAAATCAGACTTTAGTTCCACCTGGAGTAAATTCACAAGCTACCCTGCAGTATACAAAGTCATTCAAACTAGCTGCACCTTTACCAGCTTTGAGAACACTTTAATGATCAATCATTATAAAACATATCATATATATTATTCTGAAATGGACCAATCTGCACAATGACTACTTTTACTGTCGCTACTTTAAGTATATTATGATGATAATACTTTTCTACTTTTACTTGAGTAACATTTTGAATGCAGGACTTTTACTGTAACAGAGTATTCCTACACAGAGTACTTAATCTGATTTCAAACTCTTCCATTAACACCCTGAGTAAGTTTGCAACTGTTGTTTTACTCCACTTTGTTGTAAATAAAACTGCAGCAGCTTGACCACAGAGCGTGAACGTTGTGATCAGCTGATTTAGCGCAGTTCTGCAGTGTGTGCGTGGGGCACAGAATGTGCACAGAGGAGTCTCCCACTGCAGCCAGTTGGCGGAGTTTTGGCACAATTCTGTTGTTCATACCAACGTTAACCCTGCCTGTGCACACGGTGAACAACTCTGTCGTCCAGTGATCTAAGCCTCTGCCTCCTGTAAAGCTTCACAGGTCCGTCGGTTATGGCCTGCGCAGCTCGGCCAGCACCAGTTCAATCAGTAAGAGAAAGTCCGAAGATTTTTTGCAGGGAGTGAAACGGCAACGTAGCTGCTTAATGTCTTTGGTTTTTTTGACATGTCTAGGAGTTTACTCCATTGAGTGTTGACAAGAAACACGTGTAGACAAAATATGTGTTTTTTGTTTTGATGTTTTGAGGTACGCAAAGGCGCGTAGTGACACAAGTGACATTAAGCAATTCAGATTTGTGCCACGCATGCGTACCTGCGTACCAGTTATGTGCACCCCTGATTATATTCTTGTATAACCCACAATGAAAATGCTTCACATTTTATGATTTTCTATATTTACAGTATAAACAAAACACAAATGGTTTGTTAAATTGAGTGTGTAAGGCCTATTATGGTTTATGGGTGTCACTGATAAGAGAGGAGAGACAGTTTCTTCCCTCTTCCCTCACAGCAGTACACAGGGACGGGGCTCCTGACTTTTTGGAGAAAAGACTGAGGCCCCAAAAAGGTGTTTGTGCCATAGCCGAGAATAATATTCCCCTGGTATGCTCTCTCCCGGGTTTTCCCTCGGTAAGGTTCTCTCAAACTTTGTAAATATTGCTTACATTTCTGTTTATTGAATGCTGAGTGAATTGTTGGATGAAAGCTTGAAACTGTTATATCCTACTGACCATTTATGAGGAGCTGCCTCTGAATGTTGTCACGCTAGAGGTTTGAATGTTAGCACCTTCAATCCGTGAGGAGATTCCTCTGGATTCTGTTGGAATTCTTACTGATCATTTATGAGGAGTTGCCTCTGAATGTTGTCAGGCTATAGGTTGTGAATGTTAGCCCCGGCGATCCGTGAGGAGATTACTTTGGATTATGCCGGAAGACTTTAATGTCTAAACTATGAATTAAGGTTTCAGATTAGAAAATGACCACCGCATGATATGTTTTATATTATTGTCATGTTGTAACGAGAGAAGGTAGAAACCCTGTATAACTGTGGACCAATTTTTCTTCAAATAAACTGATCACACCTTTTGGATTGGACAACTTAAAAGACATCTGAGCTCTCCTCTCCAGCTTAAAAGGTAAGATTGCACACTGCCACACTCACACTAACCCCTAGATTCCACCGGGTCCGTCTGCGGCGCGTTACGGCCGCATTACGGCTGCATTACGGCTGCATTACGGCTGCATTACGGCTGCACCGCGGCGCTCACGGCGATCGCGGCCACTCTAGTCAATGGGTGCTATTCCACCACACGCGGCGCGTTACGGCTCAGAAGCGTCCCAGAAGCGTCCCAGAAGCGCCTCGGCGCAGGGCTCCTCTAAAATTAGGATGAATCCTATTTTTGACGTGGCACAGCCGTAACGTAAGGTCGGGCAGGCAGGAAGTGGAACGTTCAGAGCATATACCTTACAGATGGAGCATCTTATTTCAGACTCTTACTGCTTCCTGCCTACTACCAGCCAGTTACCTGCCTAAGACCTGCCAAAGACCAGTATCTGGGAATGTTAAGCCCTCCCACTATTTTCCAAGAGGGCGTTGCCAGATTTTCAATTTCAGGATTTAACCAGGAGATGGCGCTATATATTAAATAACTATGGCCAAACTAAGACTTAGTTTTTCACAAGAGAAAATGCAGATATTATATAAAAAACTAAAGTTAAAATCTTGTTTTTAATGCCCCAAGAGCAATAAAAACACTTGTTAAAAAAATCCTGAGTGAGGCTTTCATAAATTGCATTTAGCTGACGCTTTTATCCAAAGCGACTTACTATTTAATAAATGATAAATGATTATTCATAACAAATATGAGTGATGTGTGATTATTATTCATGCTATATACTGATATAGGGCTAAGTAAGCAATCAATCCTGCAAATTAACCCTTAGTTGTTCAATATATTTATTCAGACAATGTGAGTAGAAATACAGAAATTCTGCTCCCACCTAAGGCCAACGTTGCAATATTACAACATTTCCCTAAAAACTTACCAAAACGTAAACATTTTTAAAACTCTTTCATTTCTGCTCCAGAGGCCAGGGGTTAAATTGGGATTTGATATGTGGGGGGGCTCTGTTAGAAGGTGCGACGGGGAGGGGGGAGAGAGTTAGACGCTCGTGAATTGTCAACGGGGGGGGGTTGACATCAGAGCATCGTCCTATGGGCTTAGCCCCGGACAGGTACAACAGGTATTCACTCAGAGGGGGGTAGGTACTAAATGCCACCCATTTACATGTAGGCAAACAAAATCAACATACAGTAGGGGGGTGGGGGATGGTGAACGGTATGGTCAATGTTTGTAAACACAATCCCCAGGATGTGTCCTTATCAAACCAAAATAGAAAATGCAGATATTACACTCAGACATTGGAAAAGTCTATGTTAAAAAGCCTCAGTCACCTTAATTCATGTAATAAAAACATCTCAGGTCAGTAACACTGAAAGCTAAATGTGCAATACCATGTTCAGCTATGTTACTATTTATAATGTTATTGTTGTTACAACAGAAGATGTTTTTCTTTATATTGAAGTTAAATGCATCAATCTGGTGCACTTTGAGGTCAAAATTAAGAGATTTATGGATACCGCTGGAAAAAGCTGCATATGCCGAGCCTGTACGTAGCGCTGTAACTTCCTCCACAAAAGCAGCCTTCTGTTTATTCAACGTGGTGGGGGCCGAGGGAACCGGGCAGAGTTTTTCGCCGGTCAACGTGTGTGAAAGTTTAAATCTTCCTTATTGAGCTTTAAAACAAATGAATAACGACTATATATAATAATAAAATAAACACCGGCTGTTGTTATGCCTGCTGTAACGTTAAATTACTCCGTTCTCCGCTTAAGTAATTATGCCGTTACAAGCTTCATAGTTGTATTTATCATCTAAATTTGCCGAAACAAGTTTAATATTCTGAAAGCCAAGACTTTGTTTATTTGAAATCAGATGAAAACAAACTGTAACGGACCCTGCCGTGTTATCTTGATATTTCCGGCACAGACCCTTTCATACCGGCAATGCGCGATAGAAACAACAGGAACTGCGACAGCATAAATATGCGAACACAAACCTACAGACTGCTGGAGAAGAGATATCACAGGGGGGGTTGGGACACACACATTCCGATGGCCAATTAGTTTTAAACAAAGAGTATACTCAACATAGGGGGGTGGGGGCTGGTGAACGGTATGGTCAATGTTTGTAAACACTGTGACATTTTGACTTTATTTGATCATTTCAGTTAAAAACTAACGTTCATATTTCTCTTTTTGAGAAGAGAAATATGAATATGTTAGTGGCTGACCCAGCCCCATGGTCTGTCACAGTAGTGCGGGAAAGAGAAGTGCACTGTTTTGCCTGGCTGGACCTGTAATTTACAGGAAAGGAGTGCACGCTACTAAAGAGACACGCTACCATGGAAACCAAACAATGGTGTTGCTGTATTGAAGTCCGAGTGGAAACAGTCATATTTGGAGCGTTATGTTAGAATGAAACAGCCAGGTCGTGACTCACAAAAAAAAAGTGTTACTTCACTAACTGTAAGCTTGTCACTCAGAGTAACCTACAGTTAACTTAACTGTTGGAAAAGAAAGATCAGGGGGGGAGAGAGCTGTGATGGGCCATTAGGTGTGTAAACACACAGCTGAGAGCTGCCGTTTCATTCTGACTGTTTAAAAAACGGTAACAACGGACTATTTTTCTTAGCGGATGCATGTCAATTTAAATCAATACATACAACTATTTTTTAAATCAATAAAAACATTTTCTAAATCCATAAAAGCATTTCAATTAATATTGGGAGTCATGTCGTTACTTTGTTGAGAATGTGGCCATGTAATAAGCGGGATAATTTGCAGCGACTTGGTCATTATGGGGAAAAATAACACCCAGGGATCAAGATCCCTCCGCTACGCGGATCTTGATCTGCCTGACAAGGCTCCATTAAAATATAAATATTTTTAGTGAATTACTGAGTTTAGGCACGTTAATAACATTTTAATGAAGTTGAATACAGTATATTCATATTTGTCAGTGATTTCATGTCAATTCGGCGAACATAAACATAAATGATCGTGGTGAAGATGATGATTAAATTAGGATTAAAAATCGAGAGCCGGCTGCATTTCCTCTCGTTCGTTTTTTTCGACTAAACAACATTATTTTGTTAAATAACAACATGGTGATGTTTTGTAAATGATTACATGTCTTATTTAGCACAGACTATGATCCTATCCGTGACATATGGATCTTAACAAAGATCCGCTATACATTAGTACCAGACATACTGTACATCCAGCTTACTGTATCGAAGTTGATTTCACATGAGCTCCAGTGTGGAACCCCACTGCACCCCCTGGTGGATCAATGATCCATTGCAGCTGGCTTCACAATAATTACATTTATTTATCACGGGGGGTATCAAGTCAGACTGGGGGCCGGCTCTTCATCACGAACCGATCACGGGCCGATCACGGACCAATCACGGACCAATCACGACCCTCGCGTTTCAAACTGTCTGAAATAAGATGCTCCATCTGTATATATATATATATACACACACACAAACTAATTTTGCAGACCCTATCCCTCCGTAGTCTTTCAAGTAGGAGGAGAAATGCCAGCATTCTCCTCCGGTTTACAGGCACTGTGTAAATTATATATAATAATAATTATGAGGATGAATGCATTTTTTTACCACTAAAATACAGCAACACATCTTTGATTCATGTCGTTTATAACTGGAATATTACAGTTATTATTAACTTTGTCTGTACAAAGTAGCCTGTCCAGGAAATATGCCCAAATCAACAAAAACTGCGAGCCGGCAGGCAAGACGCTCCGCTTCTGAAATGCTTATGAAACGCGCCTGGTAGGGTATGACGCCGGAGGAGGCTGGACCAAAACCGCGGCACAGTCGGACCCGGTGGAATCTAGGAGTTAGGTAGGGCAACACCTCATTACTGATATCAAAATCCTTCGGGATCGCTTAAGTAGGATTCAAACCAGTTTAGAACTGTTTCCGAAAGTCCCACCCAGTTTCCCAGTCGGTCTAGTAATATGTTGTGGTCAACAGTGTCAAACGCAGAACTGAGATCTAATAATACTAACACTGAAGTTCTGCCACTGTCTGTGTTTAAGTGGATGTCATTAAAGACCTTTACAAGAGCAGTCTCAGTGCTGTGGTTTGGACGAAAGCCTGACTGGAACACATCCAAACAGTTATTTAAATGCAAGAAGTTACTCAACTGTTGAAAAACTACTTTTTCAATGGTTTCACCTAGAAATGGCAGGTTTGATATGGGCCTGTAATTGTTCATTACTGAAGCATCTAGATTATTCTTTTTCAAGAGCGGTTTAATGACTGCAGTTTTCAGGGCCTGTGGAAAAACACCTGAGTAACCCAAATCAAAATCAGAATCGGAAATCCTTTATTTGTCCAATCAGGAAATGTACAGTAAAGAGGCAATGCAGATACAAAGGCATATATAGAATGAGTAGACTTACATACTAAATAGAATAAGTACACATTCATGGTAAAAATAAGCAGCAGCAAGATTTAAAGTACATGAACACATACTTCATTAAATAGCAGCCTGTTAAATCATCAATTAGATATAGAAAGGTGTATAATGCAAAGTGTTACTTCACAACAGAGTGTTTACATTCTTAGAAGGCAGTAACAATATAATGTAGGAGATTAAATAAAGAAGTAAAGAATTACACTTTATCCTGATGGGAACGTTCAAAAGGAACCACTTCTAAATTTAAATTGTATTTGTGATCTGTCAGTATAAGATTAGGGGAATGTGTTTCCTGTAAATGTAATAGAAAAGGCAGTTTGGTTGTGAGGAGAGAAACTGGAGAACAGACGTTCTGCTGCTTTCACTTAGATTCACTTCATTAAGTTCATGTGGTCAGAGAAAGAATTTACTGACTTCATTCATGCTCAATGGACAATTTCAAACCAGTTTCTAAATTATCCAACAATAAATTGTCATTTTAGACCGTACAACATTTCTTCATATAGAAGATTAACACATTATGTCAGTAAAATAAACTCAGACTGTAGAAGAAGAGCTTTCAGTGACTGCAGCAACAGATTGTGGTCACTTTCTGATCAAGGTCAGACCTTTAGAGACAATATGTTGAAGAAACATTTATAACTCCTGTTCTGACTCAAACTGAACTCATCTGTTAGAAGTTATTCCTAACCCCAGCTAGCAGCAGATTTTTACACAGGATGTATATTTTGGACATGTTGAGGCCGTACATCATAGGGCTGAAGAGAGGCTGGCATGTGAGGAAATATAATGATAAAAATATTCTCAACATGTTGGGTACACCGCTCATATTAAACCTGCTCTGTGATACTTCAAAATGCCCCGAAGGAGAAGTTGATGAGGGAAGCGAGTGAGGTGTGCAGGTGCTGACAGCTTTCTGTCTGCTCTGCTTACAACCACAGAAACACACTCTGAGGATCCTCATGTACGAGTACAGATCAGAGACAAAGGAAACATGATCATGAAAAAAGTAAAATGAGTCCATACACATTATTGACTGTAGTGTCAGAGCAGGCCAGCTTAACAATGGAGTAGTTGTCACAGTAAACTTTGTTAATGATGTTCCCACACAGCTGTAAAGACACACTCAGTGATATTAGAATCCAAATTGCAATAAAAGGCAATAACCATGTCATTGTTATAAGCATTGCAACCTTTTTAACGTCATACGTGTGTTATATTGCAGAGGATAACAGATAGCAAGATATCTGTCATAAGACATGACGGCTAAATTAATGAATTCCACACTGCCGTATGTATGCACAGAATAAACTGCAGGAAGCAGAGCGGAGCAGAAACAGTGTGAATGTCAGAGAGGATCTGAACCAGAAGGAATGGAAACAACCCTGTACTACCATACAGTTCATTTACAAACAGGCTGCACAGAAAAAGGTACATAGGTTCATGTAAGCTCCTGTTCACACAGATAACCACAATCAGCAACACGTTGGCACCTATAATACACACATATAAACACATGACAATCATGAAGAACAAGTATTTAAAAACCCCTGTGTCGAAGTAGGACACCATAGTGAAATATGAAATGTGAGTAGAGTTCACCATGATCCTCCTGTGGTTCTTTAAGCATCAGAACATTATGCAGTGCATTACCTGGATGTAGATGTCACTTTAAACATGGCAAAAACAGTGACCACATGTTCTTCATCATGAGAACACATAAACAGATCATCCAAACTGAGCGTCCTATATTAATGTGTATAATACAGATATCCAGAGTGTGTGAGGTGCTGCTCTCCTCACTGAGCTGAATCTCTGAGCTGCTGCTTTTACCTTCTGTCTGCAGCTCACTGACGTCATCCTTCAGGGATCCTCCTTCTGTAACTCAGGGTTTCACCACCAGATAATTCTCCACCGGACAAACCAGACAGAAGAGTCTTTGGTGAATTCTCTGGGCAGATGATAAGATGTAATTTTAACATCCTGCCATCTCCAGCCCGGCTTCAGCTCCAGCACCTGACCCGGCCTGGAAGCATGGAGGCCGGGGCTGGTTAGGGGAGCATTTCTACTGGGACTCAGGCTGGTAGCCTCTTGCGTCTCTCACAGACCCCTGAAGGCTCCGCTGACATCCAAAGGCAGGATGGGATCCCATGAAGGGGTTTCAGGCTGGAGGCTGGCTCTCAAGGCTGCTCGAGAAAAGGCTTAGCCAGTCAGGCCATAAGCTCCTTAGCCAGGGCTTGTTGGCCACCTCCATACGTGACTTTTTGAGGGCAGCCTCTTTGGCCCCTCTAATGAGCCTCTCTTCCAGTCTCCAAAAATACATTGGAGACTGTATATTAGTTCATAAAGCTCTTCGTCCAAACCGAAACCTGCTTCGTCAATTATTTGGTTGGTTCGTACTTATTGTTCATCGCGGTTTGGCAAGAAGGTGGACCCAAGAGCAGTCAAAACAAGATCTCCGTAGTTTCAACGAAAAGCCAGCTTTAATTTATAAAAAGCTTAAAACTAAGAATAAACAAAGAAAAACTAAACCTCAACAAACAAGGGAACAAGAGGAAGGATCAAGGGGCCAACAGCCAGGAACAAACATGGATTTAAAAATAAAACAGAAAATAAACATATTGTGACAATGTTGACGACCAAAAGCCAACATGGTGAGGACCAATTACTAAGATGTTGAAGAAAAAATACCAGGATGTTAAAGGCCAAACACTTAGATGTTGACGACCAGAAACCAAGATGTTGACGACTACAAACCAAGTTGTTGACGACCAGAAACCAAGACGGTGACGACTAGAAACCAAGACGCTGACGACTAGAAACTAGTGTTAATTTTGTTGACTAAAACTATGACGAAATATGTTCGTCAACGACCTTTTTTTCCATGACTAAAACGAGACGATGACGAGACGGCATGGACGGCAGTAAACAATAACTGTAACTAAATCAACATGCAATATCGTTGACGAAAAGTGACGAGACGAAAATGTAGTTTACTAAATAAAAACTATGCCAAAATCTCTCTTTATTTTCGTTGACGAAAAATGAGGAGACGAAATATGATCAAAGATAACGTTACATCTCTGATAGTCAGTTTTTCTCCAGCAGTTCCATTTTCCGGTGCTGCGGCTGGGCAGCAGCTGTGTGTCTGTGCTGCGCGCGGCGGTACATTTGAATTACACCGGCCAGCGGCACACTGTGAACTTTCAGGAAGACTCGGGTCTAACTCATGGTCTAACTAACCTTATTTAACAGAAAATAAAATGGCAACAACAGGGCTTTGGAGCAGTGGTCGCGTTAACCGAATACCCCCCGTCAGCGCGAGTGAGTGATAAATTGTGCACTCGACGGGTAATAATGGATTATGACGGAAATGTTACGATCTTGTCTGTCAAAATGACTGACAACGAAAAGTCTAAAGCCACCACTGCTTGGGAGAAAGAAACGATGTGATATTTGGGCCCATTTTCGCTACAATGAGGAGGAGAAAAAAAGCGAATGCATTGTTTTATCAGAAGGGAAGCAATGTGGCCATACACAGGTAAAACAGCACAAACCTGACCACTCTCTGCAAAGCTGCTCTCTTAATCATTCAAACTGTGTTTTTCATCAAATAAGGACAAGATATAATCTTATTGTGAAATAAGTTTGACTAAAATGACAAATGATTGGTTTTGGCTAGACTAGTTTGACTGAAATGTTCAATATAATCTGATGACTAAAAAAGACTCAACAGTTTTCATTGACAACAAGTAGACTAAAATAGTTAGTTTTCTTTGACTAAAATAAGACTAAAATGCTCAGACTTTTAGTCGACTAAAACTTGACTAAACAAAAACAGGATGAGGTGACTAAATATGACTAAAACTAAAAAGGAAATTTAACACAGGACTAAGACTAAAACTAAATAAAAAAATTGCTGACGAAATTAACACTACTCCAAACCAAGATGGTGACGACGAGAAACCAAGATGGTGACGACCAGAAACCAAGATGGTGATGACCGGAAACCAAGATGGTGACGACTACAAACCAAGATGGTGACGACCAGAAACCAAGATGGTGACGACCAGAAACCAAGATGGTGACGACCAGAAACCAAGATGGTGACGACTACAAACCAAGATGGTGACGACCAGAAACCAAGATGGTGACGACTAGAAACCAAGATGGTGACGACCAGAAACCAAGATGGTGACGACTAGAAACCAAGATATTGACGACTGGAAACCAAGATGGTGACGACCGGAAACCAAGATGGTGACGACCGGAAACCAAATATTGACGACTAGAAACCAAGATGGTGACGACTAGAAACCAAGATGGTGACGACTAGAAACCAAGATGGTGACGACCAGAAACCAAGATGGTGACGACAGAAACCAAGATGGTGACGACCAGAAACCAAGATGGTGACGACAGAAACCAAGATGGTGACGACTAGAAACCAAGATGCCATCTGCACCAAACAGAGAATTGTCTGCATTCTTTAAGGACAGGCCTATACCGTAGTTCAGCTGGGCGACATATTAAATATAATTGGATTGACGGATTGAATGGACCACGTCTGCATCTGGTGGTGAAACCCTGAGTTACAAGGAGGATCCTGAAGGATGACGTCAGTGAGCTGCAGACAGAAGGTAAAAGCAGCAGCTCAGAGTTTCAGCTCAGTGAGCAGAGCAGCACCTCACACTCTCTGGATCTCTGTATTATACACATTAATATAGGATGCTCAGTTTGGATCATCTGTCTTATGTGTTCTCATGATGAAGAACATGTGGTCACTGTTATTGCCATGTTTAAAGTGACATCTACATCCAGGTAATGCACTGCATAATGTTGTGATGCTTGAAGAACCACAGGAGGATCATGGTGAACTCTACTCACATTTCATATTTTATACTGACTGCATACTCTGACACCGGGGTTTTTAAATACTATGTTCCTTATAATTCTGGCTTGTATATTGTATTATAGGTGCCAACGTGTTGCTGATTGTGGTTATCTGTGTGAACAGGAGCTTACATGAACCTATGTACCTTTTTCTGTGCAGCCTGTTTGTAAATGAACTGTATGGTAGTACAGGGTTGTTTCCATTCCTTCTGGTTCAGATCCTCTCTGACATTCACACTGTTTCTGCTCCGCTCTGCTTCCTGCAGATTTATTCTGTGTATACATATTTTGTGTGGAATTTTAATTTAGCCGTCATGTCTTATGACAGATATCTTGCTATCTGTTATCCTCTGCAATATAACACACGTATGACTATAAAAGTTGTTGTGCTTATTGCCGCCATATGGTTTCCTCCTTTTTTTTCTCCTTTGTCACGATATCGCTGAGTGTGTCTTTACAGCTGCGTGGGAACATCATTAACAAAGTGTTCTGTGATAACTACTGCATTGTTAAGCTGGCCTGCTCTGACACTACGGTCAATAATATATATGGACTCATTTTACTTTTATCTTAGTCTCTTGTCCTGTGTCTCTGATCGTGTACTCGTACATGAGGATCCTCAGAGTGTGTTTCTCTGGCTGTAAGCAGAGCAGACAGAAAGCTGTCAGCACCTGCACACCTCACCTCGCTTCCCTCATCAACTTCTTTTTGCAGTTTTCTTGGAGTAACACAGGGCAGGTTTAATATGAGCGGTGTACCCAACATGTTGAGAATATTTTTATCGTTATATTTCCTCACATGCCAGCCTCTCTTCAGCCCTATGATGTACGGCCTCAACATGTCCAAAATATACATCCTGTGTAAAAATCTGCTGCTAGCTGGGGTTAGGAATAACTTCTAACAGATGAGTTCAGTTTGAGTCAGAAGAGGAGTTATAAATGTTGTCTCTAAAGGTCTGACCTTCATCAGAAAGTGACCACAATCTGTTGCTGCAGTCACTGAAAGTTTGTCTTGACTGTAATGATCAAAGTCAATACAGTAGAAGTTGTCCATTAAGCATGAATAAAGTTATTTAAATGTAATGATTGTGTTTAATTTCTAGGACTAACACCACAAACAGAAATCATTCAGAAGAGAATTTACGGAAACTGTCATGTCAAGTTTTAGCAGTTTTATTAACTTAATTTAAATTCCCACATCTGCAAGTTTGGGGTCTTTACAATCTTTACAACATACGACCACTTGGACTTAGAATAAAATCTCTTGAACAGGATAAAAGAGAGGACTGTTTGTGTGTCAGGATCAGTGCATGATGATATAAGGAGAAACATAATTACGATATTAATGAGACTTAAAATATGAGCTTATTAACAATTGAAGGATGACCACCCGGTTTCAGACTGACTGCATGAAGGTACAGAATTATACCCATTTCTTCCTGAATAATAAACATTTACTCTATTTATCTTTTTATATAAGTATTGTACTTAAATTCTCTTTGAGGCTTCAGTTTAGCCTTTCCATTTTCTAGCTCTTGCATTAAATGGCACACCACAATTTGTTACGAATGTAGTGAATACTCACCTGGAATTACTATTTGTTGTGACAGTTTTAAAGGAATCTTAAAATGTTTGTATTTGAAAACAAACCCATGACTAGGCTTGGTTCGAGCACTGCTTCATGACAGTAAATGATGAATGCACACACAGGAAGTGTATTTCAGTAAATTATACATATAATTTGTTAAATACAAAACAATAAACATTTGTTAAATAACTTTAAAGTAAAGTGAATTACCCTACCATCCGATCATAACAATACATGAGCTTCTTTGAACTAAAGCGACGTACACATTATACAGTGTGACTTCACACAATGTTATGTCTTTTCAAACAGATTCACTATAAACATCAAATAAAATACCTCACAAAACCACTTATTTTGCTTCAGTATTAAAACTGCTCCGTCTTCATCAGCCAGATGAAACACTGAGCAATGAAACACTGTCAGGTTTTTACGTTCTCTAAAGTAAAGTTGTCAACAGCTTTAGCTCTGTGCTACAACAGTGAGCTAATTGCAATGTTCACTTTAGCCAGCTAGCTTAGCCTAGCACCAGCGCAGCATTTATTTTATTATTTGTTCACCAATTCAGGAGCTGTTCATTGTCCGTTGTCAGCTCTCAGGGAGCAGGGCTTCTCAGACACCCTAGATCAGTGCTTCTCAAACTTTTTCAGTAATGTACCCCCTTTGAAACATTTTCTCAGCCAGGTACCCCCTGACCGACCCCGAACGTTTTTGATAGAAAAAGCCTATATAAATAATTGCAATATAGTGATGTTCCATCAGTGTATGATTTATTAACTCCTTCATGCATAACAACAAACTAAGGATATTTTCATCTTTATGCATGAAAAGAAAGAACATAACGACAGTTTTTAAAAACAATTTTTTTAGTAATATATGTTTAACAAACCAATGAACAAAATGATATATTATACAAAAACTATAAAATACAATACACAAATATTTTAATAAAATCCACTGTGGTGCCTGATGTGCAACTATATCATCCGAAACCCCATGAATATACAAGAGAAAACAGCATTCAATTAGCAGTCTCTAATGTAGTGACCACAATGCATGAAAGGGTTCAAAAAAATCATCGTTGTAACTGAAAAAAAATTGCAATTATAAACAAACTAAGTAGTAACACTGCAATGACACTATTTAGGAGTAACAGGTCCTCAGCGATCTGGTACGGCTTTGTGGCTTAGCGATGAGCAGTGACACCGCATCCAGTGCTTTGGCTGATGTTGTGGAGGCTTTTCGTATCATCTCTTGCGAGGATCTGTACTCAGCAAGTTTTCTCTTGAAAGACTCCGGTGGCTTACCAACGTGACACAGGTGTTTGGTGCTGAGATGTCTCTGGAGGTGCGCTGGTTTCATCGAGCTGTTGGCTAGTTTCTCCCCACAGAAACAACACAATGCCTGGGGCGGGTTGCCGTTTGTTGACGTGAATCCCATCAAAGCATACGCCTCCTGATATTGACGGCATTTTGTTGGCTCAATTTTGGCTTTCTTTTTTTCTCCGTTGTCCACGTTCCCTGCTGTAGTGCTGCTACGTTTTAACCACGATTCCATTTCAATGTCTATTTTTTATAATCTAATATTGCAACTGGCTTCCCGCTCAGTGTGGTTCCGGGCTAGAGCCTGATTTAGCTCTGGTTCTTCCTGTTTCCACCGCAGTGGAGCCGGCTCTCAGTTCCGAAAACCGGTTCTTAGCTGGCTCCACTCGGCTGCCCGGCAAGTACCAATGCTTCACGCTTACGTCAGAAGGGGGCCAGATTAACCTGAGCAATAAGAGTTAATGGCGAGTACGGCAAATAAAAGTTGTAACAAGCAGTAGCCCTGAGCAAAGTGACTAGAACGTGACCACACACTTGTCAAAACAGAGAAGAACCAGTTAAGCACCAGAAAAGCACAAGAACGGATCTTGAACCCTTGGTGGTTCTAGGAATATTTTATATAAAATTGTGTTTTCTATTTAACTTATAGAAACTATGATTATTTTTGTAATCATGCATGGTATTTTTTTAATTAACCTTATTTGATATTTTTATCTCACGTACCCCTTGCAGTACCCCAACGTACCCATAGGGGTCCGCGTACCCCCATTTGAGAATCACTGACCTAGAACAAAGTGTTACATTTTTGATTTGCCAACATATTGAGTTATAGAGGTTTTATTTTTGTTATATTTCAACTGTTCAGCAGCAGGTCTCTCTTCACTGTCACCTTGCGTTTACGAGCGAGTGCGGTAAAGTCCAGCTACGGTGCTGCGTGATCTGCTGGTCCCGGGTGAACCCAGAACACGCTGGAGATATATATGTCGTTTAGATTCTGCTGTGTTCAAAAACGTTCCAAATTGTGATCAATAAAGTATATCTAATCTAATCTTATCCAAACTGGGAACGCCTTAACCTGTTAAGCACCAAGCCTGTTTTTCATGTTTCAGGCTTGAAAATGACATGCCCAAAACAAATGACTACAACTTAACTTCTAAAAGGGTTATATGAATAATTTATTTATCAAAGCAAGGTTACATCTGTGAGTTGGATGTAGAAGTGTCAGAATCAATATAGATGTTTTTTATTTTAAAGAAAATTCAGATTTTACATAGTAAAAAACTGTAAATTTTAGTGTCCGTCCAAAGATTATTTTTTACAGATAGTGAAAACTACCCTTGGATGATGGGTTAGTAGACTAAAAGCTTTAGGAATCCAAAGTACAACATATAATATGTACCCTGTATCAAGATTGATGCAAAACAAGTGACATTTGACCTTTTTAGAGAGGTTTAGCCAAAACCACCCCACCTCTGAGGTGATTTGGGTGAAAATGTTTTTTTTCTCCATATCTCTGGCCCCCCTTGGTCGATTTTGATGGTTGACACCTCTTTGACCGTTAGAGCCAATAGAATCGAAGGGGAGGCCCCCCACACACACACACGTTGTGAAGAGAAAAGGTGGGGGCTGCACGCATGTAAATGTGCAGCAGAGTGGACCTATCTCTAGCTCTGGCATTTGGAAACGAAAAAGCAGTTTTATTGCTTATGGATTATCAGAAATCATTTCAAAGAGGGCACAGATACATTGGATGAACCTATGGATTAACTGCAGCATCGTTTTTTTATCGTTTTAATGCCATTGAAGACCAGTTTTGACCAAGGTAAGCCATGTTAGCTTTTCTAGTTACCTAGCTCCACATGTTATGATGTACGCTTTCGTTTATAGCGTCGCAAATGTTTATCACTGAGTGTTGAGGTGGGCACCAAACGATTCAGTGTCTCCAGGACACCCAAAACGAGTGGTTGGCTGTGCATCTAGGATAAGTAATAAGGGAGTTATTGTGAGTTTAAGTGCCGTTTTAGGTTACATTTTTTCGCTCGTGGATAATTCAGAGGCTGAGTGTTAGCATTGTGTTTTTTTTTTTGATTTTTAAAAAAAAGATCAGTTAGCTGAGTTTCTTCCCGTTACATGGATATAAAACATTCATAGTTTATTAAATATTAAGATTCCTTAGACGTTGTTTCCTGCAAATGACGCATTTATCCGCCCGGTACCGGGGGGCCGTGCGTAACAGGTTAAGGTTCCCCAGGAAGGACTGGAAAACATTTCTGTGGAGAGGGAAGTCTGGAATTCTGGGCTAACAATCAATCATATGCATTTTTTTCAAAGAGAGCTATAACATAAATATCACTGTAGATGTCTGGTGGAGAAAAGAAGCCTCTATGTGGCTACCCTAGCTTATGGGCCTGAAAGCCTAACATCAATATGACATGATCAAGCATAGCCTTGCTGCTGCTGCGTTCATGTTAATGCTGCATTCATGTTGCTGCTGCTGCATTCATGTTCATGTTGCGTTCATGTTGCTGTTGCTACGTTCATGTTGCTGCTGCCCCACCACCATCCAGCCTCCACCTGTCGGCTCTGGGGGCGGGTGGATTGTTATCTAATCATCATTCAATGTTTTATGTAAATCTGTGGAGTGATGAGGCCGACCCTAGACGCCAAACTCAAACTATATGCTGCTTCTAATAAACATATCAAGAAACACCTGAGTTGCCTGACTGAACTCAAATGCCGAAATCAGGACCGAATTGTGAATGCACAATTAATGAAATCGTAACAGCTGAACCATTTAATTGAATTACAACAATACATTTAAACTGTATGTTATTCCTTTACAGGTTCCATAAACAGTATGAAGGGAGTGTAACTGAATATAAATTTGAGGAAAAGTTTTCATAAATACGTCCTTTTTTTCTTTCTGTTAAACAAGCATGTGGCTTATCTGTACCTTCTTAAAGAACCAAAATGTACAACACGAAAAATAAAATAAATTGATAAGCAGGACAGAAATCGGAAACAGAAATGTGTCCCTGATGTGACTGGCATTTTATTATCTGCCCAGAGAATTAACCTCTTCTGTCTGGTTTGTCAGGTGGAGAATCATCTGGTGGTGAAGCCCTGAAGATGTATATATAATATAAGAATATGCTAAATTCTATTTTATTATATTAACTTTCGTTTTAATTATATATCCCAGTTTGGAAACCTTCACAGTTGTGAAAAACCAAGATGGTGACGACCAGAAACCAAGATTGTGACGACTAGAAACCAAGATGGTGACGACCAGAAACCAAGATGGTGACGACAGAAACCAAGATGGTGACGACCAGAAACCAAGATGGTGACGACTAGAAACAGATGATGACGACCAGAAACCAAGATGGTGAAGACTAGAAACCAAGATGGTGACGACCAGAAACCAAGATGGTGACGACCAGAAACCAAGATGGTGACGACTAGAAACCAAGATGCCATCTGCACCAAACAGAGAATTGTCTGTATTCTTTAAGGACAGGCCTATACCGTAGTTCAGCTGGGCGACATATTAAAACAATCTGGATTGACGGATTGAATGGACCACGTCTGCATCATCTGGTGGTGAAACCCTGATATACAGAAGGAGGATCCTTGAAGGATGACGTCAGTGAGCTGCAGACAGAAGGTAAAAGCAGCAGCTCAGAGTTTCAGCTCAGTGAGGAGAGCAGCACCTCACACTCTCTGGATCTCTGTATTATACACATTAATATAGGACACTCAGTTTGGATCATCTGTCTTATGTGTTCTCATGATGAAGAACATGTGGTCACTGTTATTGCCATGTTTAAAGTGACATCTACATCCAGGTAATGCACTGCATAATGTTGTGATGCTTAAAGAACCACAGGAGGATCATGGTGAACTCTACTCACATTTCATATTTTATACTGACTGCATACTCTGACACCGGGGTTTTTAAATACCTATATTTCCTTATAATTCTGGCTTTGTATATTTGTATTATAGGTGCCAACGTGTTGCTGATTGTGGTTATCTGTGTGAACAGGAGCTTACATGAACCTATGTACCTTTTTCTGTGCAGCCTGTTTGTAAATGAACTGTATGGTAGTACAGGGTTGTTTCCATTCCTTCTGGTTCAGATCCTCTCTGACATTCACACTGTTTCTGCTCCGCTTTGCTTCCTACAGGTTTTCTGCTTGTACACATATGGAAGTGTTGAATTTACCAATTTAGCCGTCATGTCTTATGACAGATATCTTGCTATCTGTTATCCTCTGCAATATAACACAATATGACATCTAACAAGCTTATTTTCTTATTACAGTGTCATGGTTGTTCCCTTTTCTTGCAATTGTTGTTCTGATATCCTTAAGTGTGTCTTTAACGCTGTGTGGGAACATCATTAACAAAGTGTACTGTGGGAATTACTCCATTGTTAAGCTGGCCTGCTCTGACACCAGGGCCAATAACATTTATGGACTCTTTACACTGTTTTCTCCATCATCATCCTCTGCTTTTAATCTCTACACGTACATGAGGATCCTCAGAGTGTGTTTCTCTGGCTCCAAACAGACCAGACAGAAAGCTCTCAGTACCTGCACACCTCACCTCGCTCCTTGCTTAACTTCTCCTTTGGAGGTTTTTTCCAGATATTACAGAGCAGGTTTGATATGAGCAGTGTTCCCAACATTCTGTGCGTTTTATTATCCCTGTACTTTCTAACATGCCAGCCTCTCTTTACCCCAGTCCTGTACGGGCTGAAGATGTCTAAAATCCGCATCATATGCAAGCGTCTGTTGTACGGAGAAGTGTAGGTCATCAAGAGATTGCAGAGAAAGAGAATGAAAGGACTCTGACTTCAGCAGTATTAACTCTAATGACGTGTCTAGTTCACTGTGTGCAGAGGAAGGAAATTAAACGTGCAGCTGTACATGTGCTGAGCTTGATGCTGCTCTCTCTTTCTGTTTCTTATCTTGCTTTCACTTTTTATATCAGCCTCAGTGATTTTAGGAGAACCCTGAAAGGTCCATGAGTCAGGACGTTAGGAGTGAAACTGAAGTTAATGCTGAATGAAGCTTCTCGCTGTGAACAGACACAGAGCAGCTTCATATCAACTATGTTCCCAATATGTTGACAATATGTTCACCATTGTATTCTCTCACATGTAATGTGTCCCAAATATACATCCTGTGTACAAATCTGCTGTTAGCCTGTGTTGGGAATAACATGTAACAGATTGGTTCAGTTGAGTCAGAAGAGGAATAAAAAATGCTTCAACATATTGAACCCACACCCTTCTTTATTCATTGGGGATCATGCAACTGATGTACCGGGAGTTTCCAGCTAATTTACAACTCTTAAATTCTGCTTTAAAATAAAATATCCAACAATATGCTATGAATACAAAATCCCTATTAAATGCACCTCACATTTTGTCATGACAGAAACTGCCGGACTGTAAATGCAGTTTGGGATTTCTCTCCACAAGTAGCAAACCATCAAACTGCAGATTATTATTTGTGACATTTTTAAGTGTTTATTATCATTAAATTGTGTCCTTTCCATGATTGAAGTGTAATGATTATACCAGGTGAAAGGGACTGTGGGAAACGTACTATCTTTCAAAGTCAACTTTAAGAAGCTATCTTGCATCTCGGTTTAAACTGATATATTTATGCCACATATATTTTTACATTAATACACTACATAGTATTTTTTCCACTGTAAAGTATTATACATTCTGTTTTATTTTATTCTGTGTGCACACTTTGTGCAAACTACAGTCAATTATATTTAAAGTGGAGGGCTGTGCAGACGTGTGCAAAAAATGCAAAATGCAGTCAGAGAGTTAAGCATGAACATGGCTCACAGTATTAAGAAGGAAAACATAACATGATGTGTCACATGATGTGCATTAACCTGTTAAGCCCCGAGCCTGTTTTTCAAAATGACATTCCAGAACAAATGACTATATCTTCCCTTCTAAAAAGGGGTAAATTAATAATCTTTTTTCTCAAAGCAATGATAAACCTGTGAGTTGGATGTAGAAAACTCAGAATCAATATAGAATTTTTTATTTTAAAGTAAATTCAGATTGAACATAGTAAACATTTTAAATTATAGTGTCAATCAAAAAAAAATACATTACTTACTTATAGTGAAAACCACCCTTGAATGATGGTAAGGTAGACTAAGACTAAGCTTTAGGAATCCAAACTATAACATAATAAGTACCCTGTATCAAGATTGATGCAAAACAAGTGACATTTGACCTTTTTAGAGAGGTTTAGAAAAACAAAACACTTCTGGGTTCATTTGGGTGGATTTGACCTATCTCTGGCCCCCCTCGGTCGATTTGATTATTGACACCTCTTTTAATCGTTAGAGCCAATAGAATCGGGGCAAAGTTCCTAAAATCCATCTAAACATTACCCATTGGCGAATGAGTGATGCGTAGCCAGAATGCCCAAAACCGGAAGCTGTCATACACTCTGATAGCTATCGTAGCAGCTAATATGAAAACTCTGTTATTGACAAATATGAAGATGGATTATCAGTAATCATTTCAGACACATTGGATGAACCTATGGATTAACCTTCAGCAGCGTTTTTATCGTTTTAATGCCATTGAACACAACTTTTGATCAGAACAACAGCAAAGGTAAGACAATGTCCCGTGTTTGCTCCGTAAAGCTACGTGGTGTGATGCTACGGGGGCAAAACGGGCTTAACTGGTTAGTGTAATGCATCATGTTTGTGGGGTGGATAACAGTCAGTCTCAGTGGGGCGGGCCTTGTTGATGAGGCCGGTAGCGGAGGGGAAGAAACTGTTCAGATGGAGGTTCTGGTCCTGATGGAGAGAGGTTCTGGTCCTGATGGAGAGAGGCTCTGGTCCTGATGGAGAGAGGCTCTGGTGGAGAGAGGTTCTGGTCCTGATGGAGAGAGGTTCTGGTCCTGATGGAGAGAGGTCCTAATGGAGAGAGGTTCTGGACCTGATGGAGAGAGGTTCTGGTCCTGATGGAGAGAGGTTCTGGTCCTGATGGAGAGAGGCTCTGGTCCTGATGGAGAGAGGTCCTAATGGAGAGAGGTTCTGGACCTGATGGAGAGAGGTTCTGGTCCTGATGGAGAGAGGTTCTGGTCCTGATGGAGAGAGGTCCTAATGGAGAGAGGTTCTGGACCTGATGGAGAGAGGTTCTGGTCCTGATGGAGAGAGGTTCTGGTCCTAATGCCCAAATCAACAAAGTATGATGAGGCATACATCTCCTTGACATCTAACGTGGTCGGTGGGGAGATCTCTCTTTCTCTTTCTCTCTCTCTCTCTCTCTTGTCTGTGTGGGGGCTCACAGACTCGCTGCACTGCTGCAGCACCGTGCGTGCACACAGAGATCTGCCGGTGGAGAACCGAGCGTTCAAAAGTTACAATCTACTCTACTCTCTACAGAGCTCGATGTGGTCAATGCTCTGTCCATCAGCTGGCCAAAAGGCATCATATTCATACGGAGAAATGCACCGTTTTCAACTTCCTTAACTCTTGAGTTCTGTTGCCCCAATTACGTGTAAGGTGGGAGAAGTACTCAGATCAAGTACTTAAGTAAAAGTAGTATACTGCAGGGTAGCTTGTGAATTTACTCCAGGTGGAACTAAAGTCTGATTTAAGAGTTGATTATATTTCACATCATTCATCCAGATCTGTAAAGTAACTAAAGGTATTAATACATGTAGTGGAGGAAAAGTACACCATTTACCTCTGGACTGTAGTGGAGTAGAAGTACAAAGAAGCAATAGTGTTAATACTTAAGTACCTCAATATAAGTACAGTACTTGAGTAAATCTACTTACTACCAACCACTGCAGGTATTTTATGTGTGCTAGCAGCCCATCATCCACACTATACATAAAATGAATCAATGTGAATTCTGTTTATAATTTGTTTAGTTTTTCCCCTAAAAAATAACCTATAAAATAAAAACCATGACAAGCATGTTTGTTCATGTTCAATCCATAATATAACATTATAGTTGGATCTTTTTATCTTGTTATTATTAGCAGAGAAAATGTAATGTTTGTACAACTATATACAATTAATTCTACCAATCTCGTTGGGAATCAGATTAGGGGAGGCTCGAAAATATTTCCAATTACACAAGGGGGGCCTGACTGAAAAAGGTTGGGAACCACTGTGTTAGAGGTTATTCCTAACCCCAGCTAGCAGCAGATTTTTACACAGGATGTATATTTTGGACATGTTGAGGCCGTACATCACAGGGCTGAAGAGAGGCTGGCATGTGAGGAAATATAATGATAAAAATATTCTCAACGTGTTGGGTACACCGCTCATATTAAACCTGCTCTGCAATATCTCAAAGAAAACTCCAAAGGAGAAGTTGATGAGGGAAGTGAGGTGAGGTGTGCAGGTGCTGACAGCTTTCTGTCTGCTCTGCTTACAACCAGAGAAACACACTCTGAGGATCCTCATGTACGTGAAGAAAAATACAGATAGCGGACCACAGACAGTGAAAAAAGTGGCAATAAGTTCATACACATTATGACCGTAGTGTCAGAGCAGGCCAGCTTAACAATGGAGTAGTTATCACAGTACACTTTGTTAATGATGTTCCCACAGAGCTGTAAAGACACACTCAGTGATATCGTGACAAGACAGCAAAAAAAGGAGGAAACCATATGGCGGCAATAAGCACAACAACCTTATTATATGTCATACGTGAGTTATATTGCAGAGGATAACAGATAGCAAGATATCTGTCATAAGACATGACGGCTAAATTAGTAAATTCCACACTGCCGTATGTATACACAGAATAAATCTGCAGGAAGCAGAGCGGAGCAGAAACAGTGTGAATGTCAGAGAGGATCTGAACCAGAAGGAATGGAAACAACCCTGTACTACCATACAGTTCATTTACAAACAGGCTGCACAGAAAAAGGTACATAGGTTCATGTAAGCTCCTGTTCACACAGATAACCACAATCAGCAACACGTTAGCACCTATAATACACACATATAAACACATGACAATCATGAAGAACAAGTATTTAAAAACCCCTGTTTCAAAGTAAGCACCAAGTATAAAATATGAAATATGAGTAGAGTTCACCATGATTCCACTTTGGTTCAAAATACTGTGCACAGGAACAACAGGCATAATACTAAAGTCACATTTGGTCTGTTAAAACAAGTTTAAATGTTAACATGCATCACATAGTAAAGCTGCAATAACATAAATACATTTTGATGCAGAAAATTAGTTTGTCAGCCTTTTAAATCTCCAGATGTTCAGCTTTTCTCTTTAAATATCAGAGGTTCTGTGGACATTTAAGGACATTATCTTGGACATATTTCACACATGTTTTGCACAACACCATTATTCTACCAGATAATGTGCAGATTAAACCATATTCAATAAAGTTACTTTGCCTTGACAATGATAAAAAAGTAATCGAGTCGCAGCAAAAGCATCAACACAAACAGCATTCAGTCTCTCTGCAGTCAACACATGAGAAATGCATAATTAGTGCTAAGCATCTCAAGCTTACCCGTCTCTGGTTCAGACACAAAGGTTCGTGATATATCTGCAGACACAGTTGAAGCCTGAGAGGCCATCCTAACTGAGCCGAGACTCTGCGTCTGCGTCTTTTAAGCTTTTAACGTCAGAGGACGTCCCTATCCTTAAAGTCACAGGAAGTTCTCCCTCTGATTTATTATTGAACATTTGTGGGTATTCAAAGAGAGACATATAGAAATAACAGAACATTCATACTGCAGGAAAAACAAAGTTGATTATATACTTCACATCTTTCCATTGAGCAGTGAAATGCTTTGCTAGCACCTCCTAGTCGAAGAGTAGTAATGATAACAAAATATACGAAATAAAGTATTTACATGACAGAAAATAGAAGATTGTGATACATTTTAAACAATTTCAGCTGCTGTCAGAGTTTAAAACAGTGTAGCTAACCGTAAGCCTGAGGTTTAAATTCAACACAGTGTAGCTAACCGTAAGCCTGAGGTTTAAATTCAACACAGTGTAGCTAACCGTTAGCCCGATAATGACTTGTGGTTTCTCCTCCTTAGGCCATTTGGCGGGAGATTAATAAAACCGTTGATGGAGGAATCACACTGTGCTGAAGTTCCTTTATAGCCCAACATTAGCCGCCTTTAGCTTAGCGGTGGTGACGTAAAGTCATGTGACCGTGCTGTAGTTCCTTTATAGCACAACATTAGCTGCCTTTAGCTTAGCGGTGGTGACGTAAAGTCATGTGACCGTGCTGTAGTTCCTTTATAGCCCAATATTAGCCGCCTTTAGCTTAGCGGTGGTGACGTGTCATGCAGTGACGTGCGGTTAGGTTCATGGCTGGTGAGGCACTGACTCTTGGCTCTATGGCTGCCTCCCCTGGTGCTTTTTCATTGCAGTTGTATGATGAGACCAGCGAGCCTACATATCATATATACGTGAAATAAGTTATTTAGAGACTATGGATGGCGAGGACACGTGTAATAAAGGGATCTACAAACTTACATGTGTGACTTACAGTGAGATGCTAACAGGCATGCGCTTAGTGCCTGCGCTCCAGACAGTTTCTGTGGGGTATCTGAGGTGAGGCAGATCTCATCTGTGCCTGACCTTACCCCACAGTAACTGGCTGGAGCGCGGGCACAAAATGAGTGCCCGTGATAATTTAGTGCCCGCGCTCCAGCCAGTTTCTGTGGGGTTACGTGAGGCAGAGCTTGTCCCTGCCTCACTTCTCATCGCTCCGAATTTGCCGATTTTGACTATGAAAAGCGATTGGAATCATACAGAAATCACATTTACAACAGAGATCAGTGGAGACATTTATTTGTTGTTCTTCCCCTGACTACATGTCGCTGCTGTCATGTGACCGTGCTGTAGTTCCTTTATACAGATGGAGCATCTTATTTCAGACAGTTTGAAACGCGAGGGTCGTGATTGGCTCGTGCACGGTCCGTGATCGGCCCGTGATCGGTTCGTGATGAAGAGCCGGCTCCCAGTCTGACTTGATACCGCCCCCGTGATAAATAAATGTAATTATTGTGAAGCCAGCTGCAATGGATCATTGATCCACCAGGGGTGCAGTGGGGTTCCACACTGGAGCTCATATGAAATCAACTTCGATACAGTAAGCTGGATGTACAGTATGTCTGGTACTAATGTATAGCGGATCTTTGTTAAGATCCATATGTCACGGATAGGATCATAGTCTGTGCTAAATAAGACATGTAATCATTTACAAAACATCACCATGTTGTTATTTAACAAAATAATGTTGTTTAGTCGAAAAAAACGAACGAGAGGAAATGCAGCCGGCTCTCCCGATTTTTAATCCTAATTTAATCATCATCTTCACCACGATCATTTATGTTTATGTTCGCCGAATTGACATGAAATCACTGACAAATATGAATATTCTGTATTCAACTTCATTAAAACGATCAGGACCCTGGGTGTTATTTTTCCCCACAATGAGAAATAGTCAGAAAAGCAGAAAAAGAACACTCAAACCGAGAGATGAGTTATTATTACAACGTGACTTCACTATTATTTAACAACTGTTTTTATTGGGTTCTTTTATTTGGGGTTAAGTATAGGTGAATTGCACTAATGTGGGAAAGATCGTGATGTCTCCTCCGATCTGCTTTATGATCTTCGTTCTCCGCTGTGTAGATTGAGGGACCGCCGTCCTCTGTCTTCAATGTTCGACATCGCGTGAAACAGAGGATTTCGACATTCTGTCTTCCTTGCTTACTTCCTTAAACCTTTTCTCCTCCTTATCTGTCTTAGGTGCCTTACAAATAATGGACGTCCACTCTCGGGAGCGTCGGAGTGGTGCGGTCACCCTAAGTGACAGACCTAAAGTATCCGGGATTCAGGCACCTTCCCTGGCTTGTACATTTTGGTGATGCGCCCTGGAGGTATCAGACTATTTTAAACAACTTTTCCCCGCCTTTCAAACACTTATTCCGGGGTTTTAGTCAGTCATTTTGCACGATATCATTTAACATTGAGGCTCTCCTGAAAATGCACATATTCTGTATTTTCAGGAGAGCGTCAATGTTAAATGATATCGTGCAAAATGACTGGCTAAAACTCTCTTCCATACATTTAAAAATACTTTCCCCGATCATTTAAACATTATTTCTCCTGGGTCAATGTGTCCTCTTTCACCCCCCCTGGGTGTGTGTGAGACAAGTGAACTGAGTCAGCCTGCCAACAAGCAGCAGTGTGCTGTCATTTGAAACATGTTCCCCCACTGTTCAACACACCTTTACCCACGTTTTGAGCACTATTTCCTGGGTCAATGTGTCCTCTTTCACCCCCCCTGGGTGTGTGTGAGACAGTGAACTGAGTCAGCCTGCCAACAAGCAGCACTCTGCTGTCATTTGAAACATGTTCCCCCACTTTTCAACACACTTTTTACCCATGTTATGCGCCCTGGAGGTATCAGACTATTTTAAACAACTTTTCCCCGCCTTTCAAACACTTATTCGGGGTTTTAGTCAGTCATTTTGCACGATATCATTTAACATTGAGGCTCTCCTGAAAATGCACATATTCTGTGCATTTTCAGGAGAGCGTCAATGTTAAACGATATCGTGCAAAATGACTAGCTAAAACTCTCTTCCAGACATTTATAAATACTTTCCCCGACCATTTAAACATTATTTCTGGCTTGTAAAGTGCAGTTATGCGCCCTGGAGGTATTATACTATTTCAAACAACTTTTCCCCGCCTTTCAAACACTTATTCTTTGGTACAAGTGTTATCTTTCCCCCCCTGGGTGTGTGTGAGACAAGTGAACTGAGTCAGCCTGCCAACAAGCAGCACCATGCTGTCATTTGAAACATGTTACCCCACTGTTTAACACACCTTTACCCACATTTTGAGCACTTACTGCTGGGTCAATGTGTCCTCTTTCGCCCCCCCCTGGGTGTGTGTGAGACAAGTGAACTGAGTCAGCCTGCCAACAAGCATCATTCTGCTGTCATTTGAAACATGTTACCCCACTGTTCGACACACCTTTACCCACGTTTTTGAGCACTTACTGCTGGGTCAATGTGTCCTCTTTCGCCCCCCCCTGGGTGTGTGTGAGACAAGTGAACTGAGTCAGCCTGCCAACAAGCATCATTCTGCTGTCATTTGAAACATGTTACCCCACTGTTCGACACACCTTTACCCACGTTTTGAGCACTTACTGCTGGGTCAATGTGTCCTCTTTCGCCCCCCCCTGGGTGTGTGTGAGACAAGTTAAGTGAGTCAGCTTGCCAACAAGCAGCACCATGCTGTCATTTGAAACATGTTACCCCACTGTTTAACACACCTTTACCCACGTTTTGAGCACTTACTGCTGGGTCAATGTGTCCCTCTTTGCCCCCCCCTGGGTGTGTGTGAGACAAGTGAAGTGAGTCAGCCTGCCAACAAGCATCATTCTGCTGTCATTTGAAACATGTTACCCCACTGTTCGACACACCTTTACCCACGTTTTGAGCACTTACTGCTGGGTCAATGTGTCCTCTTTCGCCCCCCCCTGGGTGTGTGTGAGACAAGTTAAGTGAGTCAGCCTGCCAACAAGCATCATTCTGCTGTAATTTGAAACATGTTACCCCACTGTTTAACACACCTTTACCCACGTTTTGAGCACTTACTGCTGGGTCAATTTGTCCTCTTTCGCCCCCCCTGGGTGTGTGTGAGACAAGTGAACTGAGTCAGCCTGCCAACAAGCAGCAGTGTGCTGTCATTTGAAACATGTTACCCCACTGTTTAACACACCTTTACCCACGTTTTGAGCACTTACTGCTGGTCAATGTGTCCTCTTTAGCCCCCCCCCTGGGTGTGTGTGAGACAAGTGAACTGAGTCAGCCTGCCAACAAGCATCATTCTGCTGTAATTTGAAACATGTTACCCCACTGTTTAACACACCTTTACCCACGTTTTGAGCACTCTTTCCTGGGTTGAAAATACATGTGCTGTAGCCTGGTTCTCTCCCAGTACTGGGTACTAGTTAATGCCACTATCACCACCACATTTAAACCAGATGAACTGGTTGTTTTCCGGGGTGCTGCAGAGTCATTTTCAGGCTCCTCTCCACAATTGTCCCCCTAAAATCATTTTAAATCATAATTTAAATGCATTTATTCTATCATTTATATGGTTCCCCAACACAATGCACATAGTCTGGAGCTCACTGGGGTCCTGCATATAATTTAATCAGGCGTTTTAACACTTTTTCCCATGAAAATGATTTTTAATCACTATCATGGGGCTATGAAAATCAAATTCCGGGAAATGCAGAGCACAAGTGTATCTTTTACTATGTGCAACGGGAGAAGGGGCCAGGGTTTGGCGCTTCGGGCCGTTTTTTCCCCTTCTCCGATGGTTGGTGCAACGGAGAAGGGAAAAGGTCTTGGCTTAATTTCCCCTACCCTGTGAAAAAGATTCATCCATACTTTTCAGACTACTGTCCGCACGAAATCGGAAACCCAGTTTTTGGGTGCACTCAGAAAAAAACGGCTGTTGCAAATCATGGAAGAATGTATCCGCTCACCAAGCACTCTGAGTGGGCCTAATTTTGTGCACGAGACCCCCCAGCCTGGATGTCAAATACTTTAAGTTCGACATGGGAATGCGAGGGCACTTTGCAGGTGACTCTACCCGACTTTGAAGCACTATTTTGGGCATAATTTTTACATTTTCACCCTATTCCCCGGTTGTCCAAATACTTTAAGTTCGACATTTTGAGACATGGAGGAATGTCAGGGCACTTGGCAGGTGACCCTACCCGATTTTGAAGCACTATTTTGGGGCATAATTTTTACATTTTCACCCTATTCCCCGGTTGTCCAAATACTTTAAGTTCGACATTTTGAGACATGGAGGAATGTCAGGGCACTTGGCAGGTGACCCTACCCGATTTTGAAGCACTATTTTGGGGCATAATTTTTACATTTTCACCCTATTCCCCGGTTGTCCAAATACTTTAAGTTCGACATTTTGAGACATGGAGGAATGTCAGGGCACTTGGCAGGTGACCCTACCCGATTTTGAAGCACTATTTTGGGGCATAATTTTTACATTTTCACCCTATTCCCCCGGTTGTCCAAATACTTTAAGTTCGACATTTTGAGACATGGAGGAATGTCAGGGCACTTGGCAGGTGACCCTACCCGATTTTGAAGCACTATTTTGGGGCATAATTTTTACATTTTCACCCTATTCCCCGGTTGTCCAAATACTTTAAGTTCGACATTTTGAGACATGGAGGAATGTCAGGGCACTTGGCAGGTGACCCTACCCGATTTTGAAGCACTATTTTGGGGCATAATTTTTACATTTTCACCCTATTCCCGGTTGTCCAAATACTTTAAGTTCGACATTTTGAGCCATGGAGGAATGTCAGGGCACTTGGCAGGTGACCCTACCCGATTTTGAAGCACTATTTTGGGGCATAATTTTTACATTTTCACCCTTTGCCCGGTTCTCACAAAAGTTGAGTTGGATGATTTTGCCCATGGAGGATTGTCAGGGGAGTCCGCGGGGGACTCCTGCGGGGTCATGAGGCACTATTTTGGGGTACAATTTTCTCATTTTGACCCGTTTCCTGCTTCTCACAAAAGTTGAGTTTAATGATTTTGCCCATGGAGGATTGTCACGGGAGTCGACAGGGGACTTCTGCGGGGTCATGAGGCACTATTTTGGGGTACAATTTTCTCATTTTGACCCGTTTTCCTGGTTCTCACAAAAGTTGAGTTTAATGATTTTGCCCATGGAGGATTGTCACGGGAGTCGACAGGGACTCCTGCTGGGTCATGAGGCACTATTTGGGGTACAATTTTTCCATTTTGACCCCTTTTCCCGGTTCTCACAAAAGTTGAGTTGGATGATTTTGCCCATGGAGGAAAGCCATGGGAGTCGACGGGGACTCCTGCTGGGTCATGAGCACTATTTTGGGGTACAATTTTTCCATTTTGACCCTTTTCCCGGTTCTCACAAAAGTTGAGTTGGAGATTTTGCCCATGGAGGAAGCCATAGGAGTCACAGGGACTCTGCTGGGTCATGAGGCACTATTTTCGGGTACAATTTTTCCATTTTGACCCCTTTTCCCGGTTCACACAAAGTTGAGTTGGATGATTTTGCCCATGGAGGAAAGCCATGGGAGTCGACAGGGGACTCCTGCTGGGTCATGAGGCACTATTTTGGGGTACAATTTTTCCATTTTGACCCCTTTTCCCGGTTCTCACAAAAGTTGAGTTGGATGATTTTGCCCATGGAGGAAAGCCATGGGAGTCGACAGGGGACTCCTACTGGGTCATGAGGCACTATTTCCGGATACTTTTTTTTCATTTTCACCCAAATTTCCCTGGATGAAATATTTTTTGTTTTTTTGTTTTTAGCCCAGTTTTGGCCACAGCGTTGCCTGGAGGATAGGACCGAGATATGACAGACTCTCTGGCCGCCTCACAAGTAACTATTGTCGGACACTTTCTTTGCTTTACCCCGGTTCTATCACTCTTTCCTCCTTTGACCATACAACCCGTTTCCTGCTGGGTGGTGCCTGGTTCCGGGGTACCCCAAACCCTCTCATGGTCGGGGCACCATGTATTGATGCATCGGACCCAATGTTGCCATCACCAGCCCCGCGTTGGTGCGGAGGTGGGACCATCTGACCCGGTGGTAACCCAATACCTCCCTTGGTCCATGCACCATGAATTGATGCATCGGACCCAGTGTCGCAACCACCGATCACGCTAACGCATATAAACGGAGAACTATAACATCATTTTGATCAAATTCATTATGTGTGTTTCAGTAAGGATGTCATCTGAATGCCCGGTGTGCAGACTCTTCTATCTGGCATTGAACAAACACCTTAAGCACAAGCATGCAGTGCGGAACTTGGAGGAGAGGGGAATCCTCCTGAAAATAGCCAGTGGAAGGATAAATGTTCGGACCAAACCCTGTCCCATCGCTGGGTGTTCGTACGCTGGTAAGAGACTGGACCGTCATGTAAAACATGACCACCCTGAGTTGTCCCGACATGAGGCACAGCAGGTCATGGCAAGGCTGAAGCATAGTGTGGCACTGCAGTTGCTCCATGACCTCCGTGAGACTAACCCCATCATTGGAATGGCTACATCATTGGATATAGACAATGAGGAGGAATACCCCGGGCACCCTCCACCCTTCTCCCCACATACCGAGTGTGACAACGAGGACTGCAGGCAGGTGATGCTGGAAAATGTGGCATTGAGGGCTCAGAAGGATGCCCTCAATGATGAGGTGAAGACCCTGCTCCAGGCTGAAAAAGGAGCTAAAACCCAGGAAGCAGAGTGCTGCTGTGCTTGAGGAAGAGGACGAATGTATACGATTTAAGGGCCTGGCAATCCCAAGTACCTCCGGCATAAACACAGTAGCCTCAGGCAGCAATACCCCTGTGAAGACCCGGTGAAGACTGTCATGCATTCCCCAGTAACCTCCGGTAGCGGACCCCTGTGAAGACCCGGTGAAGACTGTCATGCAGCAGTAACCTCCGGTAGCGAGACCCCTGTGAAGAGCCCGGTGAAGACTGTCATGCTTGCAGTAGCCTCCGGTGGAAGAGACCGGTAAGAACCCTGTGAAGAGCCCAGTGAAGACTGTCATGTTGCAGTAGCCTCCGGTGGAGAGACGGTCACCCTGTGAAGAGCCCGGTGAAACTGTCATGTTTGCAGTAGCCTCCGGTAGCGAGACCCCTGTGAAGACCCCGGTGGAAACTGTCATGTTTGCAGTAGCCTCCGGTAGCGAGACCCCTGTGAAGACCCCGGTGGAAACTGTCATGTTTGCAGTAGCCTCCGGTAGCGAGACCCCTGTGAAGACCCCGGTGGAAACTGTCATGCAGTAGCCTCCGGTAGCGAGACCCCTGTATGCCGGAAGACCCGTGCCTCTAAGCTGGCTAATGACTTGCCCTCTCCCTCAAATTACTGGTCCACTGGGTGTGGACGGGGGAATACCATGCGTGAAATCACGTTGCCTAGAAGCATGGAGGCGTACCTTCAGACATACTTGGATCATTGTTTGGGTGTCGCTCCGACAGTAAAACAGAAAGACAATGTTGTGTCGAAGATCAGCCGGATAAAGAACTTCATAGTATACATGGCCCATGGTGTTAACCGCCTGTCAGACTGGCTGTTCCTAAGAAACATGAAGATGATCCGTGGCTGGAGCGAGTATATTGTAAAGCCGGGCCGGGCAGTCACAACATCAGAGTTCTTCCTGAAGAATGTGCACCAGTTCATGGGGTACATGTCTGAGTCAAAGCCCCGGGGGTGCAAGCTCACCCAGTCTGATATGACCCACATAATGAGAGAGGTGAAAGCCAACATGAAACACTTGAATAAGGCAGTCACTCTACATCAGTTTAAGGTGAAGAGGAACAAACTGGATCGTCTGCCGAGCCAGGCGGAGCTTCTCGCCGCCATGGCGGCCGCTGAGAAGCGCATCCCGGAGCTCCTCGACCTGATGGCCGGCACGCCGACCTCAACCACCCAGAAGCTTCTCTATGGCTATCTCACCCTCCATTGGAGCCTCCTGTATGGCCACCGTACGGGCGTGTACGCAAACATGAAAAACAGTGAGGTCTTAGAGGCAGCCTGAGGGCTACATCATCCATGTGCAGGATCACAAGACGGCCAAGACATATGGCGAAGCACAGCTGGCGCTTACAGTAGAGGAGTTTAGCTGGGTCATGCGGTGGATGGGGATTAAAGGTATTGCTGGGTCCTCAGAATGAATTCTTCCTTTTCACAAGGGGGAATCGGGCCTCCAAGAACCTGAACGCTCACTTGAAGAGGGCATGGGCTGATGCTGGGCTAGAAACAGCCGTCACCTTCACAATCCTGCGCACTGCCCTGGCTGACAATATCAAGCATCACCAAGATCCAGAAAGCCGGTCGATTCTCGCCAGGTTTATGTGTCACGACGTAACCACGGCGGACCGGTTCTACGCGAATGCGCCGGGAATAAAGGAGGCATTGAGAATCCGCTCCATGTTCAGGGCGTCATCAGATGCGGCAGCAGCTGCATCATCATCAGAAGGATGTCTACCGCTGTCAGATGGGGAGACCTCCGAAGAGGGCTGCTATAACAGCACTGCTCCATACCTCTTCTTCACCTGATGGGTCATTGGAGCGGCAGCAGCAGCGGAAGCGGAAGCGGGAGGGAAAGAGGCCAATGAAGTCGGGACCGGGGCTGGTTGACACTCCTGATGATGGGGCAGGGGCCGTGGACTCAACCTGTTTGCCCTGGTGCACCGTAAGAATTAGACGCCTAATTGGTCCCCTGAATCCCGCTAAACATTGTGAATATGTATACCGTGTATATAATTATTATTATAATCCTGTGTATACATTTTGTAAATAGTACAATACTCCAGGGCGCATAACTGCACTTTACAAGCCAGGGAAGGTGCCAGAATCCTGGGCATACATTTTGTTAATAGTGCAACACCTCCAGGGCGCATAACTGCACTTTAAAACGTAGGGTAAAAAATTTGTAGTACTGTTATAGCAGCAGTAGTGCACGTGTAAATAGTTGATGTTTTAGGCTGTGTGTACTGTGGTTTTTGTTCCTGCAACGTGTAAATAGTTGATGTTTTAGGCTGTGTGTACTGTGGTTTTTGTTCAAATAAAAAAAAAAATAAAAAAAACAATAACCTTGATGGTTCCCAGGGGCAGATAAAGTGCCACTTTCCATCAGCACCGGGGAGGCACTCTCCTTGGTGCTGAACCCTGTGATGAGCGCTCAAGTGTTGGCGGAGGAGGTGTAAGCCAGAGGAGGGTGAAAAAAGTTAAAGTGTTTGAACCTCCAGCCCAGAAGGGGGGTGGTGGTGCCAATAAGAAGGCCGAATTTGGATGCTGATGGGCGGACATAAAAGCACCACAAAATCCACCCCCTTTAGGGTCACCAGGGGCACGAGAATACCCTCCACAGAAGGGGGTGGTGCCGTGAAGAAGGACGAATATGGATGCTGATGGGCGGACATAGAAGCACCATAAAAACCACCCCCAGGGTCACCAGGGGCACGAGGTTCTGGTGGGTGTGAATACCTGTGTTTAGTCCGTGGGGGAGTGCTTAACTGGGGGCCCGGGGACTCACGTGTGCGTGTATGGAGGTGCCACTGTTATGGGGACATGCTGGAGGTCTCTAGTCCGTCCTTCGGGGCTCTGTGAGCGGGCAAGAGAGGTGATTTCCCTGGTCTTCCTGGAGGTGTGAAATAAACAGAGTCCCACTGTTAGGGACTGTGCTGGAGGTCTCTAGTCCGTCCTTCGGGGCTCTGTGAGCGGGCAAAGAGAGGTGATTTTCCCGGTCTCCGCCCTGGAGGTGTGAAATAAACAGAGTCCCACTGTTAGGGACTGGTGCTGGAGGTCTCTAGTCCGTCCTTCGGGGCTCTGTGAGCGGCAAGAGAGGTGATTTTCCCGGTCTCATCCTGGAGGTGTGAAAATAAACAGAGTGCTACATTTTGTAAATAGCAGAATACCTCCATGGCACATAACTGCACTTTACAAGCCAGGGAAGGTGCCTGAATCCTGGGTATACATTTTGTAAATAGTGCAATACCTCCAGGGCGCATAACTGCACTTTACAAGCCAGGGAAGGTGCCTGAATCCTTGGGTAAACATTGTTTAATTGTTTAAGTGTTTTTAAATGTATGGAACAGTGTTTTGTCTCTTTCAAAACTCTCCCGTCATTGGCCGGATACATGGGGACGATTTTATATTGACTATGACCGTTAATATTCCAGTGAGCGAAGTTTGTCCGTGACGGGAGTGATCCCATGTTAATTTTGTCCAAAAACCAGAGCATTCCCTCATCTCTGTCATGACTTTTATTTAATGCTTTATAAACAGCTGTAATAGTTCGTTTAGAAATCCTAGAAACACTTTTACGGCAGCTCTCATTTACGGTAACTCCTTCTGATGTCATAGCTACCCCACGTATAATATATAAACAAGTCTTGGCTTTCAGAATATGAAACTTTTATTTCCAAATCACACGATAAATACTTTGTGAAGCTTGTAAAGGAAGATGACAGGCACCTCTCACTCGCAATCTGCTCCTCCGCAGCGCCGCCCACCTCCCTCCGGCTGAAATTATGAATGTACAGTAAGGCATAGTAGTCATAGATAACACGGCAGGGTCCGTTACAGTTAGTTTTCATCTGACTTTCAGACTATGATCCTATCCGTGACATATGGATCTTAACAAGATCTGCTATACATTAGTACCAGACATACTGTACATCCAGCTTACTGTATCGAAGTTGATTTCACATGAGAGCTCCAGTGTGGAACCCCACTGCACCCCCTGGTGGATCAATGTTCCATTGCAGCTGGCTTCACAATAATTAAATTTATTTATCACGGGGGCGGTATCAAGTCAGACTGGGGGCCGGCTCTTCATCACGTACCGATCACGGAACGTGCACGAGCCAATCACGACCCTCGCGTTTCAAACTGTCTGAAATAAGATGCTCCATCTGTAAGTCCACGATAAATACATTTGTGAAGCTTGTAAAGGGAAGATGACAGGCACCTCTCGCAATCTGCTCCTCCGCAGCGCAAATTTAGATGATAAATACAACTATGAAGCTTGTAACGGCATAATTACAAGCGGAGAACGGAGTAATTTAACGTTACAGCAGGCATAACAACAGCCGGTGTTTATTTTATTATTATATATAGTCGTTATTCATTTGTTTTAAAGCTCAATAAGGAAGATTTAAACTTTCACACACGTTGACCGGCGAAAAACTCTGCCCGGTTCCCTCGGCCCCCACCACGTTGAATAAACAGAAGGCTGCTTTTGTGGAGGAAGTTACAGCGCTACGTACGGCTCGGCATATGTACTGCAGCTTTTTCCAGCGGTGTCCATAAATCTCTTAATTTTGACCTCAAAGTGCACCAGATTCAATAAAGAAAAACATCTTCTGTTGTAACAACAATAACATTATAAATAGTAACATAGCTGAACATGGTATTGCACATTTAGCTTTCAGTGTTACTGACTGAGATGTTTTTATTACATGAATTAAGGTGACTGAGGCTTTTTAACATAGACTTTCAGTGTCCCACATACCCACATACCGTTCACCATCCCCCACCCCCCTACTGTATGTTGATTTTTGACTACATGTAATGGGTGGCATTTAGTACCTACCCCCCTCTGAGTGAATACCTGTTGTACCTGTCCGGGGATAAGCCCTCGCACATTTGTCATATGTTTACAAAAAAACGATGTTAACACTTTCTTGTTCTTAATATATGCTATATTTAGGGTCGATATGTGTTGAATTTACTTTAAAATAGCAGATCACTGTGACCGGATATAGTTTTTCGCTTAGTGAACGTGTGTCTCTTCCTCCGCGCGGAGAGTTTGCAGCGGTGTGTGTCAGCAACGTGCAGTCGGCAGGCACGGATTGGCCGTCGGGAGAGTCGGGACTTATTCATAGGCCAGCTGTGAGTTCTGGAGATTCACAGAACGGCCGGACGCCAACGGCCCGGTTCGCTTGCGGCCGACAACACCCCCCCCCCCGTTGACAATTCACGAGCGTCTAACTTCTCCCCCCCCCCCCCCCCCCGTCGCACCTTCTATCAGATACCACATATCAAATCCCAATTTAACCCCTGGCCTCTGGAGCAGAAATGAAAGAGTTTTAAAAATGTACGTTTGGTAAGTTTTTAGGGAAATGTTGTAATATTGCAACGTTGGCCTTAGGTGGGAGCAGAAATTCTGTATTTCTACTCACATTGTCTGAATAAATATATTGAACAACTAAGGGTTAATTTGCAGGATTATTGCTTACTTAGCCCTATATCAGTATATAGCATGAATAATAATCACACATCACTCATATTTGTTATGAATAATCATTTATCATTTATTAAATAGTAAGTCGCTTTGGATAAAAGCGTCAGCTAAATGCAATTCATGAAAGCCTCACTCAGGATTTTTTTACCAAGTGTTTTTATTGCTCTTGGGGCATTAAAAACAAGATTTTAACTTTAGTTTTTTATATAATATATATTATTGAATTACAAGATTAGATATACTTCATTTGATCTAAAATATTGATGTGTTCAAATGCTCTTCTAAACAAAACTGAAAGTCCATGAAAAGTTGTCTTCCTGTTTTTGTGAAGGAAGCGCCATCTCCTGGTTAAATCCTGAAATTGAAAATCTGGCAACGCCCTCTTGGAAAATAGTGGGGGGGCTTAACATTCCCAGATACTGGTCTTTGGCAGGTCTTAGGCAGGTAACTGGCAGGTAGTAGGCAGGAAGCAGTAAGCTGGAGTCTGAAATAAGATGCTCCATCTGTAGAGGAACGCTAGCTTCTTACTTCAGAAATCATAAAGTGGTGTTAATATGTGGATATCTTCTGCTTCTATAAGGCCCAGAGAGTATGAGCTATTTTAATTAGATAGATAGATAGAATCGGAGGGATGAAACCCTCTTTAATGGTCACACATACACAGCACACACAGTGACATGTGTTCTCTTTAACCCATCCAAGTACTAGAACAGTGGGCAGCTATTGCACAGAACCCGGGAGCAATGGGAGTGGGGGGGTTGTCCGGTGCCTGGCTCAAGGGTGCCACGGCAGGGCCCAGGAGGTTAACTGGGCCCTCTCCATGTAGCAGTCCACACTCCATATTTAGGTCTGGTCGGGGACTTGAACCAGCGACCCTACGGCTCCCAGTGCAAGCCCCTACTGACTGAGCCACTGGAGGAATTAAGCACAGTTTGAGTGAGGGATTCTAACTCTATTAGAGCTTTTGCCTACTTTTAGGACCTATTGATTTAAATAAGGGACTGGGAAGTTAATGATATATATATATATCATTCCAATAACTTGTATATAGACTCGTCCTGCACTATTCCACATCATCACTTTATTTTATTTATAACTATTATTCTTTTTGTATTGCTCTTGCTCTTATTGTTATTGTTATTATGTTATTATGTTGCATTGTTGGAGAAGCCTGTGACATAAGATTTTCAACTACATAATTACTCTGTAGCTATGTCAGATTGACAATAAAGAACCTTGAACCTTGAACCATATTATCACATGTATTAAACCATTTGTTGGTGGTATTGACATAATTCAAATTGAAATGTGTTTTGTTACTCACTGTGAAACAGGCTGCACCTTTTTACACGATCATAACAACAAATGGCATCAAAGAATACAAATGGTAGTATCCTATAATTATTAACTGGTCCATTCAGCGTGAGAAACATAAGACACAAATCAAACGTGAGACTGCGACTTATTTCATGCTGTCTAAAGTAAACTGCACAGGGGAATTAAACATGCAAAAATATACACACACACAAACACACACACGCACACACAAACACACAAACACGCACACACAAACACACACACAAACACACACGCACACACACACACCACACAGACAACCAGCTTCATGAACACAACATTTATTTGCAGGAAAATAGAATGTCCATATTTCATACTCCTTTTTCACACTTTAATATTACACGTTTACATCTCTGTGTATATTTAATTACTGTATACGACAAATATATTTTTTCTTATATACATTTCATACGTATATATACATGTAGTACTTTAACCCTATATTTTTACTTTGTAATTAATTTTATATAAAGTGAGTATGGTTGGATCTACGATTTAAAGATGTTTGTCTGGTTCTCGTGCACTTGACAATAAAAACCCTTTTTCTACAACATATTGTTCCCACAAATCTAAACAGCTTTCAGGGAAAAGGATATTTTCTTGTTGCCATTTTAGACACAACAGAAGAACTTAGGGTCAGTGAAACATCATGTTGATCATATAGGTTTGCTTCATATAGAATACTAAAGTATAATTAAAGAAAATAAGAACAGACAACGGGAGGTGAGCTTTCAGTGAACTAGACACGTCATTAGAGTTAATACTGCTGAAGTCAGAGTCCTTTCATTCTCTTTCTCTGCAATCTCTTGATGACCTACACTTCTCCGTACAACAGACGCTTACATATGATGCGGATTTTAGACATCTTCAGCCCGTACAGGACTGGGGTAAAGAGAGGCTGGCATGTTAGAAAGTACAGGGATAATAAAATGCGCAGCATGTTGGGAACACTGCTCATATCAAACCTGCTCTGTAATATCTGGAAAAACCTCCAAAGGAGAAGTTAAGCAAGGAAGCGAGGTGAGGTGTGCAGGTACTGAGAGCTTTCTGTCTGGTCTGTTTGGAGCCAGAGAAAACACACTCTGAGGATCCTCATGTACGTGTAGAGGATTAAAAGCAGAGGAATGATGATGGAGATGACCGTATAAAAGAGTCCATAAATGTTATTGACCCTGGTGTCAGAGCAGGCCAGCTTAACAATGGAGTAATTCCCACAGTACACTTTGTTAATGATGTTCCCACACAGCGTTAAAGACACACTTAAGGATATCAGAACAACAATTGCAAGAAAAGGGAAAAACCATGACACTGTAATAAGAAAATAAGCTTTGTTAGATGTCATATATGTGTTATATTGCAGAGGATAACAGATAGCAAGATATCTGTCATAAGACATGACGGCTAAATTAAAAAATTCCACGCACACATATGTATACACAGAATAAACCTGCAGGAAGCAGAGCGGAGCAGAAACAGTGTGAATGTCAGAGAGGATCTGAACCAGAAGGAATGGAAACAACCCTGTACTACCATACAGTTCATTTACAAACAGGCTGCACAGAAAAAGGTACATAGGTTCATGTAAGCTCCTGTTCACACAGATAACCACAATCAGCAACACGTTGGCACCTATAATACAATATACAAAGCCAGAATGATCAGGAAATATAGGTATTTAAAAACCCCGGTGTCAGAGTATGCAGTCAGTATAAAATAGGAAGCTTCCGTAGAGTTAACCATGATCCTCCTGTTGTTAAAGATGTAGAACATTATGTTAAAGATGAGCACAGATAAAGCATTATTCAACAACTATACATCCAACAACAGAAACCTGTGTCAAATGTGAAACAAATGTCAGACAACAGTTGTGTTTCACCTGCTACACCTGAGCTGGAGTCACGGCCAGAGCTCCTGACAGGGACCTTACTATCTGACAATATGTGGAGGGGGGGGGGACACAGCGTGGGAGTGGTTTCACTGGACAGACCTCAAAGAACATCTGGTTTCTAATAATTACTGACTGATGTGAAAACCTCAAAGATTTTTTTGTTACATGTCTTGCACTTATCTCAGTAAAATGTCCCGGGTAAAAGATTGTATATTGTAATTTCTTGATCAGAATGAAGCATCCTGAAGATACTTTCACTCCTTTCACTCCAGGGAAGGGTGGGGGTCAGGCTGGGTTTGACCCAGGAAAGGGCACTCTTATGGCGTATTTCCACTGCAGGCCCTCACACGGCTTAGTACGGTATAGTTAGGCCTTGGTAGGCCAGGCTCACTTTATGCTGCGTTACCATTACAGTTTAGGAACTGGGGTAGTAACTATAGTAACGCAGTGTAGGCGGAGCCGTGATGTCATCTTCAATGCGAAACACAAAACCAACATCAGCCGTTAGATGTTAGCTGTTAGCACTCAAGCTCACAGCTCCTCATATCTGTTCAGAAACTAGACAAAAGTTAAACAAGTACAAACCACAGACTGTCTGTGTCATGGCGAATACAGTCGCTGGTTTATTTATGTCTGTATAGGCCGTTGTTGTGAGTGTGGACGGTCGGAGCATATACTGCGTTTGCTTAGCCGATCTCCATTCAGAAAACACGCATTTTAAAAGGTTTTTCGACTGTCGTCTGTCTACTAACCGGTATCAGTACACAGCAAAAACCACAGTGTACATTGTACTCTATAAGATTACATTTAACACCAGTCTCGGGGTGTATATAGGTCCAAGAGTTTGGTGTTCTCTGAACACTGTCAAAGAGTAAAATATAAACTCCAAATAAAGAGTTCGATTTGAACACTTTGGAGTCAAAATATACACTATAACTGGTACTTTTTTGACACTGTTTGAGTGCTCTCCAACACGTGCAGTGTATACCTAGAACCACCGCGGCGCCAGGATTTCAATTGTGGGTGGGCCAATGTAATTTCGGCTGGGCCTGTTCTAATAGATGTTTCTCGTTAACAAAAATGTAATAAAAATAAATGCCTGCATATCATTGTAGGCAACTGTGTAATGCATATTTCCTATAGTAAAGACACTTTTTCAAAACCCTTCTCTTTTAAACATTTTCACTTATGAGAAGCTTAAATATTATTTAAATGATTAAGCGGCACGCCGCAATGAGTGAAAATAAATGTTATACTGCATGTTTATTTAGTTTTGGTTCACAATACATTGATACGTTTAGAAACAAAGAGCATACAACGGCAGAATATGGAATAATGACCGAGCACCTGATGTGTGTCTGTGTGGTTAGACCGCAGCGTGCTGTCCTTTAGCGGATCTAGCGAAGTGAGCGGCCGTGCGTAAAAGGCACTGGTTCTCTGACGCGGCACTTTTCAGAGGCTGCAGATTTATCATTAGCTACTTCTTCTGATACTGCAGAGCTTTCATGAGCTGAAGTATACGTTTCATACTAAAGCAGCTGGGCAGCAGATACTGTTGCTTCACACCTCATAAGCTTTGCTGATGTGGGCTGGAGAATGCCTGCCGCGTCTGGGTGCGCTCTGGTAGTTGCAAATGGCACCACATTTTAGCTCTACGTTTCTTAATCATTTCCCTAGATATTTAGTCTCAATATGAAATGAGGAATCTCTTGCTTTGCACACGTGACATTATGTCCGGTAAAACTTTACGTGTTCCCGATTTTTCTCAATGAACTCTCCCTGTCGGCCCTCTGGTTGAGTAGCTGATGGAGGATGGTTCCATGGTCAGACTTCTCGCACTGTCTGTAGTTTGTATTTCTCTCCATAGCTATTGCATGAGCTGCGCTGCATTCGTGTTTACTGAGAGCATAGTCGATATGTTTCCAGTCCCTGTAACCATGGCGACTGAATGTATCTTCTCCGCCGGCCCCGCCTCTCACTAAAATGCAGGCATATTTTACAAAACACACTGTCCTTGCTAATGCTATACTCCAATAATGTGTTCTTGTCATACCAGTGGGCAGCAGAGCTCCTTTTCTTTTGTCCGAAAAGTGTCTGAGGTACTTTATGAGCTTTGGCTGTGTAGCCGCCGGTCATCTATGGCTGAGAGGTCCGGCACTGGGATGCTATTTTCTGTTATCCTGCAACGGTGCTGCTACGTCCCGCAGAGGGACTGAGCTCAGCGGGGCACAACATTAAACACACTCTCGTCTCTCTAAGGCGGCACCTGCTGTGAGGATGACTCTTCTTACTCTTTGAATGAAAACCTGAACATCGATTGTTGTGACATCGTTAGTGAGTGCGGTATATTTGTTGTGTCTGTCCAGTCCACTGTCCTCCATCTGCGCGCGCCCGCGAGACGTTCTACGATGTGTTTGCTCCCGCGCTTCCACTATGAGTTCGGTCCAAATTCACATTTTACGTTGCCCGATTACATTAATTCATGTTGCTTTTAATTTTCTAAGTTTTTTTAAAGGGAAACACATGTTTGCTCTTATTTTATTATGTAATCGTTAGTTTTGATAATCAAAAATAAAAATTTTGGAAACTATATTTTCGCCCAGTCATTTTTGATCAATGATGGGTGGCCCAGTGACAGAGTGGGTGGGCCTAGGCCCAGTAGGCCCACCCATAACGCCGCGGCTGCCTAGAACCCTCAGAGAGTTAAAAATGTACAGATGGAGCGTCTTATTTTGGACAGTTTAAAATGCGAGGGGTCGTGATCGGTTCGTGCTCGTTCCGTGATGGCCGGCCGGCCCCCAGTCTGACTTGATACCGCCCCCGTGATAAATACATTTAATTATTGTGAAGCCAGCTGCAATGGATCATTGATCCACCAGGGGGTGCAGTGGGGTTCCACACTGGAGTCATGTGTGGAGTCTTGTGTACAGTATGTCTGGTACTAATGTATAGCGGATCTTTGTTAAGATCCATATGTCACGGATAGGATCATAGTCTGTGCTAAATAAGACATGTAATCATTTACAAAACATCACCATGTTGTTATTTAACAAAATAATGTTGTTTAGTCGAAAAAAACGAACAGCAGCCGGCTCTCGATTTTTAATCCTAATTTAATCGTTTATGTTCGCCGAATTGACATGAAATCACTGACAAATATGAATATACTGTATTCAACTTCATTAAAATGTTATTAACGTGCCTAAACTCAGTAATTCACTAAAAATTACTGATCCCTCCGCGTCGCGTCGCGGAGGGATCTTGATCCCTGGGTGTTATTTTTCCCCATAATGACCAAGTCGCTGCAAATTATCCCGCTTATTACATGGCCACATTCTCAACAAAGTAACGACATGACTCCCAATATTAATTAAAATGCTTTTATGGATTTAGAAAATATTTTTATTGATTTAAAAAATAGTTGTATGTATTGATTTAAATTTACATGCATCCGCTAAGAAAAATAGTCCGTTGTTACCGTTTTTTAAACAGTCAGAATGAAACGGCAGCTCTCAGCTGTGTGTTTACACTCCTAATGGCCCATCACAGCTCTCTCCCCCCCCTGATCTTTCTTTTCCAACAGTTAAGTTAACTGTAGGTTACTCTGAGTGACAAGCTTACAGTTAGTGAAGTAACACTTTTTTTTTTGAGTCACGACCTCGCTGTTTCATTCTAACATAACGCTCCAAATATGACTGTTTCCACTCGGACTTCAATACAGCAACACCATTGTTTGGTTTCCATGGTAGCGTGTCTCTTTAGTAGCGTGCACTCCTTTCCTGTAAATTACAGGTCCAGCCAGGCAAAACAGTAATATGAAATATGAACGTTAGTTTTTAACTGAAATGATCAAATAAAGTCAAAATGTCACAGTGTTTACAAACATTGACCATACCGTTCACCAGCCCCCACCCCACTATGTTGAGTATAGCCTACTCTTTGTTTAAAACGAATTGGCCATCGGAATGTGTGTGTCCCAACCCCCCCCCTGTGATATCTCTTCTCCAGCAGTCTGTAGGTTCGTGTTCGCAGATCATCACCCTTAGCTATTTCAATTACCTCTCAAACAACCTAAACTAGTTATAAATGTTTATTTTAAATAAAGTATGTTTCTTCACATGTTAGGTCTATATTGAAGGTTCATTGAAAGTAAAGCTTACTTTGGTTCTTGTGCTCTAGTTCTTCAAGGAATCTTACTGAGAACGTTATGTTTCCTCTGACTGCTTATGCCAAAAGCAACGACAAATTATCTGTTTTAAATACCTTTTTAGACCGTAAACTTTAGAATGAAATGTAATACCGGTTAGTTTTTTGTGTTCATACTGACAGAAGAAGAAATAAATTAAGTATGAATGAGAATAAGACTTATGTAATGTATTGACATTTGATCAGTATAAATGTATTACTAACTTTATCCACTGTGGTACCGAAGCTTGGATCACCGCCAAAGACATGGCCGAGGGCAGCTGGCAGCTTTCAATATTTTTCATGTGCGATTCTAACGCTTTCAGAAAGTGAAACATACAGCATCATTTGAGAAAAATAAATCAAAATTATATGAACCCTGACTACTTGTGTTTAGGACTCACTGTATTTTGGTACTCTCTAGGTCTGTGGGCCAAATCCGGCCCCCGACTTCATTTGATTTGGCCCGCAAGAGCTTCAAAACATATAATATGTTTATTATACGGTTTCATGCCACTTTACAGAAGCACAATGTCCATAAACTACATGTACCACAATGCATCTTGTGACATGCGCACTGAAGAGACTTGCAATTATTTGAAATTATTTGCCCTAAACTTCTGCTCTCAGACATAGTTAATTATGAAGTTATTACCTTATCCGATAATAATCCAATGCAGAGGCAATAATGTTATATAAAACATTATTTATATATAGTCTTAAAGTTACAACCGGCCCTTTGAGTGCAACCTTAATGCTGATGTGGCCCGCGATGAAATTGAGTTTGACACCCCTGCTCTAGGTAATGGAAATGTGAACATGGAGGTGTAAGATGCGGTTGCAGGTCAACACAAGACAACACATTAACTATTTAAATGGTCATAAGACATACACTGAGCACTTCCTTGGCATCAAGGTAATCACTAGAGAGAATACATTTGTGGAATAATAATCTTTTCTAATACTGTGGACATGAAATAGAAATTGAGGAGCTACATTCCTGGAATATGTGTACTGAGTCATGCTTTGTTGCGAACACAACAGTGGGAGCCTTTGTTGCAGTCGCCTCAAAAGACAGAAAAGAGGGAGCCATGCGCCAGTCTTTGAAGCTGTCAATCTCTTCTATTGTGCTTTTGCTGTGCTGTCCCTCCTAACCAAACTCGGGGTGTGTGTGTGTGTGTGTGTGTGTGTGTGTGTGTGTGTGTGTGTGTGTGTGGGATTTGATATGGGGGGGTTCTGTTAGAAGGTGCGACGGGGAGGGGGGAGAGAGTTAGACGCTATTTTAAAGTAAATTCAACACATATCGACCCTAAATATAGCATATATTAAGAACGAGAAAGTGTTAACATCGTTTTTGTAAACATATGACTAATGTGCGAGGGTGATGACATCAGAGCATCATCCTATGGGCTTAGCCCCAGACAGGTATAACAGGTATTCACTCAGAGGGGGTAGTTATCCATTTACATGTCAAAAAGCAACATACAGTAGGCGGGTGGGGGATGGTGAACGTTTACATTTCTCTACAGAATACATTTAATTTAAGGGGAGCAGTTACTGAGAAGTTACATTCGCAGAAATGTAAAGTGATCTATCTAAGTTCTATTCATATTCTTGATGGGAAGAGTTAGTATACAATAGAGTTAGAGTTAGTATACTTTAAAAGCCTTCTCCAAATCAAACCAAGATATCTTGGGTATTCACTCAGAGGGGGGTCGGTGAACCGGGCAGAGTTTTTTGCCGGTCAACGTGTGTGAAAGTTTAAAGTTCAATCTTCCTTATTGAGCTTTATAACAAATGAATAACGAATGAATAACGACTATATATTATAGGAAATGAATAACGACTATATATTATAATAAAACTATATATTATTATAAAACTACATATATAGTTATATAATAAAACGACTATATATTATAATAAAATAAACACGGCTGTTGTTATGCCTGCTGTAACGTTTACTTACTCCGTTCTCCGCTTAAGTAATTATGCCGTTACAAGCTTCATAGTTGTATTTATCATCTAAATTTGCCGAAACAAGTTTAATATTCTGAAAGCCAAGACTTTGTTTATTTGAAATCAGATGAAAACAAACTGTAACGGACCCATATTATTCATATTCCGAGTCATAAAGACTTTATTTAAAATAAACATTTATAACTAGTTTAGGTTGTTTGAGAGGTACAGCTACCATTCTTTAATTAGATGTTTGTGCATGCAGATCACATAGTAAAACACGTACACAGATACATTATTTTGTATTTTTATTAAATTCGACAATGTCAATTTCACTTTCCACTATGTCCACCGTTGTTTTTCACAACCAATGGCAGAACTTTATTGAGGCCTGTAATTAGTCAACTACAGGTCTCTTAGAGCAGTCTTTTTCTTCCAAAAAGCTTGTGACAAGATGTTATTGCTCTTGGGGCATTAAAAACAAGATTTTAACTTTAGTTTTTTATAATATCTGCATTTTCTATTGTGAAAAACTAAGTCTTAGTTTGGCCATAGTTATTTAATATATAGCGCCATCTCCTGGTTAAACCCTGAAATTGGAGAATAGTGGGAGGGCCTAACATTCCTGGATACTGGTCTTTGGCAGGTCTTAGGCAGGTAACTGGCTGGCAGTAGGCAGGAAGCTGTATGCTGGCATCCAAAATAAGATGCCCCATCTGTACTCTAGTCAGTCTTTTAGTGTCACTGTGCAGAGCTGATTATTCAACACTTTGAGAGAGAAAATGTACTCCATGGTCATTTTCACACTGTTTCAGTGCTGTTTAGCTGGTGTACACCAAACAAACAATTTTGGGTGAATCATTAACACTTCAGGAAATAAAGTACACATCAGATTCTTGAAAAAATGCGTTTATTTTCAAAATGTGATTTTGATGTGTTTTAAATATAAAATCGAATCAGTAGCAACATCAAAACAACCCACAAAATACATTGGTCATAGGTGGAGATGTGTGTACATTTGCTCATTAGGCCTCTTTAGCCTGGGGAAAGACTTTAGAGGTCATCATTCCGAAATCCTGTTACAACAAATGGACAACGTGGAATACCATACACTAGTGCTAATTTGCAAAGTAAACTGACAACAATAGTGTTTTTAAGACTAACAATCACAGAGCGGATGACCAACATCTAAAAGTGTACATGGCAACCAGTTTACATCAATGTTGTAGATCAGGGGTGCCCAACCAGTCGATTGCGATCGCCCGGTCGATCGCGGGGAGATTCCCAGTCGATCGCGAGGTGTGTCTAAAAATAGAACAACAATATTCTGTTTTATCGTTAATGTCCTATAACATAATCTTCCTGTGCCAGAATAAGGCACTTGAACGCATCAAAGCTTTGTGATTGGCCGGCGTGACCCCATGTGTCGGGGCGTGGCTGGTGGGCAGTGGGTACTATTTCGCTGACGTTGTCCGTGTCAACAGGTGACAGTCCGCACACACACAAGACCGCAATTATGGCAGAAGCAAAAAAGCCCAAAATATATAATTTTCACTCCGAGTGGGAGGATGATGATTTTTTATCTATTCCAATTCAAAGTCCATCTGTCTCTCATCTGCAATGCGAGCATGGCTTACCGAAGAAGGGTCATTTAGGAGCGGCATTTCAAAACAGTGCACAAACGCTACGAGACGGAATTCCCTCCTAACTCTGCCCTACGCTCCCAAAAGGTGAGGGACCTGAAAGGACAGCTAAATGCACAGCAGTCCATCTTCACCAGGCCCAACAACAAGAGCAAGGCTGCTACCATAGCATCTTATCGTGTCAGGCACGTTCTTGCGAAACACATGAAGTCTTTCAAAGATGGCAAAGTTGTGAAAGAAGCATTCCTGGAGGCTGCCGACGCGCTTTTTGGGGACAGTAAAAATAACAGTAGCATTTCAACAGGTTTTTGATATAATAAAAACTCAAGTTAGATACCGTTATTAATCAGCTGTAAGTTTTAGTTTGTTTGAACTTATTCATTATAATTATTGTACAAAATGGTATAAGAATGCAAACTTAAATTGATTATAGTCTATTATCAATTCAGGTTAAGAAACTAGTGTTGCTTGCATCCTATTTCAAAGGCATTTCTTTTTATACTCTACTAAAATGCAGCAGATTCCTGTGTAGCTTCAGATCTGAGTTGTCTTATGAGTAAGTCTAATTTATACTTTTGTAGCAACACTATTTTTATATAATGGCAAAGAAAGGGTTCAGAGTCTTTTCTTTTTTTCCTGTGTCATATGTGGCAGCACTGTTCAATGTTTCTTGAAACCATGACCCACTGTAGTATGTGACGTGTGAATAAACTCCTACTCTGTATCAACAACACTGTTGTGTAACTCAGTTAAATACTTGTGTGTGTGTAGATTAGAAAGAGGTAAGATAAAGGATCTGCAGTATTTTATGAAGTATTAATCGTACAAAGGTCAGTTTTATACAAGTAGAAGTGTGTATTTACCTGGTAGTCGGCTGTCAGTAATGTCTACGCCTCTCTATTTGGACTGGTAGATCTCGGCAGACTGGCAACTTTAAAAGTAGCTCTCGGTTAAAAAAGGTTGGGCACCCCTGTTGGAGATGGTGGTCTGCAAAAATGTGTACATGCCGTTTAAGGCCTGGTCATAGGAGATCCCAAACACATAATGTGCTTTAAAAAGTTCATCAAAACTGACAGGGAAGACTTGGCCTTCCAGGGAAGGAGCTCACCATCCAACGCAATGTAGTACTCATGGAGCTGTTTCTTGTGGTCCCAACTGCTATGATGACAGGCTAGGCTGGAGATGACTGTAAGATAACAATAAACACAAATATAACTACACTGTACATCATATTTTGATGGATGGGTCAGACACTGACAAAAACCTTTGATAGCAAATCAGATCAGCTCGGCCATTACCATGAACAGAAGTCAAATGCAACATACACTTAATGCAGCAGTAATATAAAACCTAAAAGCATCCCAAAAATAGTAAAACACTGACAGGGACAATTTCACTGCACAATGAGTGCTTTTACTTATACTTAAAGTACATTTAGCTGATTATACTCGCATACTTTTACTTAAGTCAGGTTTTAAGTGCAGGCCTTTTACTTATAGTATATTCACAGGGTGGTATTTGTACTTTTACTTAACTTAAATCATATGAAACTTCCTCCACAACTGGAATTGGTCTATTGCACATGTTAACAGCATTATATCAGGTGGGAGGCGAGAGCTTCGAAATCATTCATTCTACATGAGAAACGTAAATTGGCGGCAGCAAAGCTAACAGCTGCTAATGTTAACGGTCTCATTATTTCAAACGGTGCCTGCAGACTAGAGTTGATTATGGATTAAAAAAACATTTATTCAAGGCCGTTGCGGCACTTCCGTAACGTTACGCCCTGTCGAATGATTGGAAAGAGGAGCGGTTTTCCCCCTGAGTCAGTGTCAATGAAGCCTAACAATTAACACGGGAGCGGCAGCTAAAATAGCAAAGAAATACATCTTTCGTTGTCAGAATAACGTTAATCTGATTGACTACGGCTAACGTTACCACTACAATAACGTCACAAATATTCTACTTGCTAACGTTATCGTTTTTAGTTGTTTAGTTATACAAATTAAAACAAGAAGACAAATATGAATATTCAGAATTATTCACTTGGTGTCTACTTACCTAACGTTACAGTCCTGCGGAGAAATGTTGCCGTGTTCGATCCATGGATGTATAACTCTTGCATCAATCTGAAACGGTCACAGTCGCGCTTTTCCTGGAGAATATTTTCAAAAAGCCGAGGGTCACGCCTTCTCATTAAACCAATGAGAAGGCGCGGCCTATCTGATGACGAATCGAAACCTAAGATCGATGTGGACCAGAGAGACTCAATGCAAAGATATACTCTGAGGGAGTCCATCATCCCAGAATAAACACTACACAAGTCAACACCAACACCACACAAAGAAACAACACCAAAGAGAGGTTCTAGTGCACTCTGAGCAGTGTACTTTATGTCCATTCTACTCCAAAGTTGTTGTAGCAAACACCGTGGTGGTGGCTTAAAGCCCCCTCCGCTACGCGCTGTTCGTTAGATGAGCCTGGTTAGATTTAATAAAAGAAGGAGTTCAAAACACCGGAATAAAGGGGAAAACAATAATCTGATTTTACTGGTAAAAAACACTTATACAAGTTTACAGAGTACTCTGGACTTCCAGTTTACTGCCGGGCAATACAGATATCGGGACCAGCCAGTCAGAAACAGTAAGCATTTTGCATGAATAAACAACAGTATTCATAAACATGTTTGGGGCGGAGATGTGTTAACTCTTCCGTCCCATTTTACTCCGAAGCGAATCAGAGAGTCCGTGGGGAGGAGCTGTGTGAGCTGCTCACTCCCCCAGGTGTTTTTACTGGGGATTCACTTCTGGTCGGGTCCAATACAGCGAATCAGAGTTCTGGGAAAAAAGTATGTTTCTTCTGATGGAGCGTGAGATTTTCGGAAGTACACAAGGACAGAGTCAATCTTTATCTCTGCACCTGTATTCACTCCTTTACTTTCCAAGGAATATTTCACACAAACTATTCTTTCCCAGACAACCAAACATTGTACACAGATATTGATGCCCAGAAAGAACCTTGAAAAGAATATGTGTGTGTGCTGGTGGGAGGAGGTGTATGTGTGTGTAGCAGGATATCTGGGTCAGTGAATGTAAGTGAGGATTACTTAAAACAGTTCAAACAATACATGTTCACTAAAATACAGTTCAAAATAATACATGTTTACTTCAATACAGTTTAGAACCATATCTGTTTACTTTAATCCCTCTTTTGATCTCACCTCACGAGATCAACATATACACAGCATTTGAAACATAACCACTGTCATTCTTTTCTACTGTGTCTGTCCCAACATTTATATAAATCCATCAGAAGCTGGGATTTAGAGCACTTTAAACCTTTAGGAACAGTCCACCATAACAACTTCTTATGACAGTGGAGGGAGACCAAAATATGTTAAAAAAGATTCGTCCTTGTCGGCTGAGTCATCGTGCTCTTCCCCTCCGATGCGTAAGCCAACAAGGGCATTTGAGAATATTTTCAAAAAGCCGAGGGTCACGAGGCTGCATTAAACCAATGAGAAGGCGCGGTCTATCTGATGACGAATCGAAACCTAAGATCGATGTGGACCAGAGAGACTCAATGCAAAGATATACTCTGAGGGAGTCCATCATCTCAGAATAAACACTACACAAGTCAACACCAACACCACACAAAGAAACAACACCAAAGAGAGGTTCTGGTACACTCTGAGCAGTGTACAGTCCATTCTACTCCAAAGTGTAAACATTTCTACTCTGGTCATCAGTACTCTGGGATTTTAACACTTTGGTATTTGCTGTGTATGTTGTTACTTCGGCATCATTTTCAAATGTGTATTACAATTAAATCACGGTAAAATATGTTCATTTTGTTGTAGTTGCCAGCGATTCTCTCACTAGTTTAGCATACTCAGTGTAGAGTATTCGCATTCGGTCTCTGTTGTCCTTCTGCAGACACCGTACGGGATGTAGGGATCTACAGGTGGGGTTCGTGTATTGTTGTGATAACTGCCATGTGGATGTAATGTTGCTCCGTCACTATTAAGGTTATTAAACCAAGTTCTATGATAAACATGCCTCGTTTATGAGAACATCAAACACTCAGCCCGGTTGTTGGCCCGGAAAGAACCTCGATTTTGGAGAGCCAGAAAAACTGTGAAAAAGTACCCGCTAGCCGGAACTACGCCTAGTGGAAACGCAACCAAAAACGGGCCGGGCACGGCACGGCACGCTTCAACCGCGCTCCGCGCTATAGTGGAAATACGCCATAAGTCGGATGTCAGGCCTAGCTCAATGACCCCCTTTCCTGGAAGTCTTGACAAAACCCTAAGACAAATGGACTGGGTTCTGAAACTAGAAAATGTTGGTGTCCGGGGGCCCAGGAACGTGTCCTGTAAGTTTCGGCCTCATGGGGGCATGCACCTTGAAGACAGCCCCTGTACAAGCCATGGACCTGAGGTCCTGCAGTCAGTATGTCCAATTGAAAAAGCTTTTCGGTTTAAGAAAAATTCAGAAGACCAGTAGGAAGGTGGTCAGGAAAGGGTGCTCAAAGCCAGCTGATGGGCCTGGCTCAGTCACCCCCTTTCTGGATGTCTTGACTTAACATGAGAGGCCCAGCCCAACCATGCCCCAGACAGACAGAGAAGCCCAGAGTACCTCCAAGTCATACTCAGTGCGGTGAGCGCTGGCTTTATTGCTACTGTATCCGTAGCACCCCACGCAATAGTGCAGGAAACAGTGTCTGAGGGCATCTTAACATTTAATAAACTATGAATGTTTTATATCCATGTAACGGGAAGAAACTCATCTAACTGATCATTCTAAAAAAAAAATCTAAAAAACCCCACAATGCTAACGCTGAGCCTCTGAATTAGCAACGAGCGAAAAATGCTAACAGATTACTGCACCGAAACTCACTTATAAAACCTTATTATTTATCCTTTCTGCACATCCAACCCATCGATCTGATCGTGAGATGACACAGAGTCGATGGGTACATACATTATCACTCTATGATAAGAACTCGCGACTTTATAAACAAAAACAGACATCAAAACATGTGGCGCTAGGTAGCTAAAAACGCTAACATGGCTTACCTGTGTCGTAGTCTGGTCAAAAGTGGTCTTCAATGGCATTAAAACGATAAAAACGCTGCTGAAGTTAATCCATAGGTTAATCCAATGTGTCTGTGTCCCTTTGAAATGATTTCTGATAATCCATAAGCAATAAAACTGCTTTTCCGTTTCCAGATGTCAGAGCGAGAGATCGGTACACTCTCATGCAAAACTACATGCGCAAAGCCCCACTTTTTTTTTTACCATGTGTGTGTGTGGGGAAATTCCCCTTCGATTCTATTGGCTCTAACGGTCAGAAAGAGATGTCAATCACCAAAATTGACCAATGGGTTCCAGAGAAACGGTAAAGCCCCCATTTCACCCAAATCACCTCAGAGGTGGAGTTTTTTTGGCTAAACCTCTCTAAAAAGGTCAAATGTCACTTGTTTTGCATCAATCTTGATACAGGGTACTTATTATATGTTGTACTTTGGATTCCTAAAGCTTTTAGTCTACTAACCCATCATCCAAGGGTAGTTTTCACTATCTGTAAAAAAGAATTTTTGGACGGACACTATAATTTACAGTTTTTTACTATGTAAAATCTGAATTTTCTTTAAAATAAAAACATCTATATTGATTCTGACTTTTCTACATCCAACTCACAGGTTTATCATTACTTTGAGAATAAAGATTATTAATTTAACCCTTTTAGAAGGGAAGATATGGTCATTTGTTCTGGGAATGTCATTTACGAGCCTGAGACCTGAAAAAGGCTCAGGGCTTAACAGGTTAACACAAAACAATACAAATAATTGTTATTTATCAAGATCTAGCCATTTATGAAATAGCTTTCTTAACCTGTTAAGCACTGAGCCTGTTGTTCAGGTCTCAGGCTCGAAAATGACATTCCCAGAACAAATGACCATATCTTCCCTTCTAAAAGGGTTAAATTAATAATCTTTATTCTCAAAGTAATGATAAACCTGTGAGTTGCATGTAGAAAAGTCAGAATTAATATAGATGTTTTTTATTTTAAAGAAAATTCAGATTTTACATAGTAAAAAACTGTAAATTATAGTGTCCGTCCAAAAATAATTTTTTACTTATAGTGAAAACTACCCTTGGATGATGGGTTAGTAGACTAAAACTTTAGGAATCCAAAGTACAACATATAATAAGTACCCTGTATCAAGATTGATGCAAAACAAGTGAAATTTGACCTTTTTAGAGAGATTTAGCCAAAGAACCCACTTCTCAGGTCATTTGGGTGGATTTGACCTATCTCTGGCCCCCCTTGGTCGATTTTGATGAATGAAATCTCTTTATAACCGCTAGAGCCAATGGAATCGAGGGAAAGTTATATACACACCAACACGTTAACAAATAAGGAGTGAGAGTGACGCGTGACCAAAACCGGAAGCTGCATACACTCTGGTGGCTACCATTAGCAGCTAACTTTTCCGCTCCGATTTTTACATACAAATGGAATTATGGATTATAAATAATTTTTTCAAAGGCAGATACATTATCAACCTATGGATCAACAGTTGTAGCCTTTTTTTGTTCTCGTTTTAATGCCATTGAACACGTCTTTTGATCAGATTGACAGCTACGGTGAGACGATCTCCCGTAAAAGCTCCGTAAAGTTACGTGTTGTGATGTCTGTGTTTGCTTCCCCTGTCGCAAGTTCGGATCGCTCAGTGATGATACTATAAATAAATAATCTGTGGAGTCTCAGTTTAATCGGATATATTGTATGTGCAGCTACGATAATTAATAAGGGTATCTTTATCTTGAGTTTTGTGCTAAAGTGCGTTAGCATTTTTTCGCTTAGTGCTAATTCAGAGGCTTGGTATTACCCTTTTGTTTTGTTTTGGTAAAAATGGTTCATATCTCAGTTAGCTGAGATTCTTCCCTTTAATCTGGTGCTACACATTAATAGTTTCATAAATGTTAAGAAGCCCTGAGACATTGTTTCGAAAAAAAAACGGTGGGAGGGGTCCAATGGGGGGACCGTCGTCCTTAAGAGGTTAATAGCTATGTTTTAGTGATGTTCAAGATCATTTAGCACTTATACATTTATGTGACGCTTTTCCACTCATTCTTCCAGTTCTCCGTTTTCCTCTGTTGAAATCGACCAGCTGTGAAGGTGGGGGCGGGGCTTTTATACGCGAGTAGTGAAAACACTTCCGCGTAGTCTGCTCTCGTGTATCCTCCCTTTCGTCTCCTCCCTCACTCCTCCTCGACTCCTCTGTGTGCATTTCAAGTATTGGGACGTCCTTCAACATGGCGTGTCTTGATCGATTTCCGGGTCAAGTCCCGGAGGGGGGGAAGAGAGGAGTCGAGGAGGGGTATTGAGATGAACCTACTGTCTGAAGATCCATCCTAACGGTCGGGGATGTAGTATCAGGCATAATAGGGTAGGAATCTTTATGATGTAACGTGTTTGTGCATCGGTGATAAATAAACGAGAGCAAGTCAACCTACACGTTGGTCCAATATTTTCCTATACAAGAGCCTCTATATAAGTTATAGTGAACACTTATAACAATAGAACATGGTGTCAGAAGTGAAAACGAGACATTAACAAATCAATGTTAGTGTCCAGCGGACCAAAAAGTAAGTCAGGTTTAGTGCCGTCTATTATTATTTTTTCATCTGCATTATCTATGCCGAATTGCTCACTTCTAGGAGGATGGCATCTCCCTTAAAGCTGATGTGAGTATAACTCACATGTACACACTAGTGCTGTCAAATAAATACTCAAACTTCAACCAGCCATTAACTTTAGGGGAAGAAGTTGGGGTACGCAAATCTTATCCGGGAAAACTGGAAATGTTTAGTTCTACCTTAATTTCCCGCTCTAAAAAATGTAGATAATTTAATCTGTTTGTCATAAAGTTCCTTGACTTTGTTCACACATGGCATCTGAACACTCAAAACTAAATTTTGAGATTTAAAAATAAAATAGTGTTTTATTCACCACCCTGTGCACCCTCTGTTTTCCCGGTCAGACATGACCGGTCATTAAAAATGAATGGTTAAGATTACAATTAGTGTATAAAATGGGTTGTGTGTGTCTCAAAAAATGTCTCAAATGTTCAAGTACATTCCCACACCCAATGCCCCTTTTTTTTGCCCCACACTCGTTTGCTAAACTTTACCGCGGGAACCACACTCGTTTGTAACAGTTTAATAAACTTTAAACTTTATAAATCATACCAGTCAGTTTTGATTGGGAAGTTGAATTTGGGTGGGGTGGCAAGTGTGGCGACAAGACTTTCGTCTGTGGTGGCAGTTGCCACCCTGTTCCACCCCGTAGATCCGCAACTGTTGGGAACATGGTATTTTGTGTCACTTTATAATAATTTCCAATGGTTTCAAAACAAAAGTCGTTGTTAGACATTGAAACTGGGTAATCTGTGGAAAATAGCACAATATGTCTAATCTACTCTAATATATATACAAGGTGGCGTTGGTGGGTGGGCATGATGGGACAATGTCTGGCCATAAATAGCAAATGGAAGTTCAAAACTGGTATTATTCACAATCATTTGAGTTGATAAAACACTGAAACACAACATTAGGTGATAATATATGTATTATTATGGATTTACAATCAGTTATAAGGGAACGGTCAATGTTGACCGGGAAGGCACAGGTAGTTAACAGGAAATGAATGCACAAGGGATAAGTAGCTTGTGAGGGGTCAAACCAGGGGTTCTTCATGATTCTGAATTGATTGCAATCATTTTACACCAAAACCACTCCTTGGCGGCAAACGGCCAAGGGGGGCCTCACCATGGTGAACAGGATGCTCCGATCGGTCTTCTGTGAAATAACAGTGTTTCTCTGCTGAGTTTTTAGTGCGTCAATTTATTGAAGGCGTTTGAAATTAATCATTTAGGAAAAACCTGTAAAATAACAGTGTTTCACTGCTGAAATGTAACCTGTTCTACACCGCACCCCCGATACCGAGGGGAAAAACGCGTCATCTGCAGGAAACAGCGTCTGAGGGCATCTTAATATTCAATAAACTATGAATGTTTTATATCCATGTAACGGGAAGAAACTCAGCTGACTGATTTTTTTTTTTTTAAACCGACAAAGCTTGCGCTGAGCCTATGAATTAGCCACGAGCGAAAACATGCTAACGGCGTTTTGCACAGAAACTCACTCATAACACCCTTATTACTTATCGTAGCTGCACGTCCAACCCATCGATCTGACCGTGAGAAGACACAGAATCGTTCGGTGCATACATCATCACTCCATGATAAGAACTCGCGAAGATATTCAAACATGTGGCGCTAGGTAGCTAGAAACGGCAAAATGGCTCACCTTTGTCGTTGTCTGGTCTTCAATGGCATTACAACGATAAAAACGCTGCTGAAGTTAATCCATAGGTTAATCTAATGTGTCTGTGTCCCTTTGAAATGATTTCTGATAATCCATGAGCAATAAAACTGCTTTTCCATTTCCAGATGTCAGAGCGTGAGCTTGGTTCGCTCTCATGTAAACCTGCATGCGCAAAGCCCCACCTTTTTTTTTGTGGTGTGTGTCTATGTGGAAATTCCCCTTCGATTATATTGGCTCTAACGGTCAGAAAGAGATGTCAATCACCAAAATCGACATATGGGTTCCAGAGAAACGGTAAAAACGCCCATTTCCACCCAAATCACCTCAGAGGTGGAGTTTCTTTTGCTAAACCTCTCTAAAAAGGTCAAATGTCACTTGTTTTGCATCAATCTTGATACAGGGTACTTATTATATGTTGTACTTTGGATTCCTAAAGCTTTTATTCTACCTTACCATCATCCAAGGGTAGTTTTCACTATAAGTAAAAAATAATTTTTGGACGGACACTATAATTTACAGTTTTTTACTATGTTCAATCTGAATTTTCTTTAAAATAAAAAACATCTATATTGATTCTGACTTTTCTACATCCAACTCACAGGTTTATCATTACTTTGAGAAAATATTATTAATTTAACCCTTTTAGAAGGGAAGATATGGTCATTTGTTCTGGAAATGTCATTTTTGAGCCTGAGACCTTAAAAACAGGCTCAGTGCTTAACAGGTTAAAGTGGACCTATCATGCTATATTTTAATAATATATTGTAGGGCCATACCTATATAAAACATGTCTGTGAAGTTTTTTTTTTAAAATACCAAACAGATCATGCATTTTAGCCATGCCTCATTTCGCTCTATTTGCTCTATTCCAGCCCTGTCTTCACAAGGGCTGATTCTGTGGCAAATGAGCTGCAGCTGACCACGCCCCCCTGCAAAGGAGGGGGGCGAGGCACAAGCTCATGTTACCATGCTGTTACCATGCTGTTACCATGCTGTTACCATGCCACGCAACCTCTCATTCCCCTGACAGGTGGAGAGTTGCCCATATAGGCGGAGCACCCCGTTTCTGACGTCAGAACAATTTCAAATCTGTATCAGTCTGTATCAGATCCGTTGCAGCCCCGTTTTTAGAGATTTGGGTATGGAGGAAGAGAGAGAGGGTTGTGTTTTCTGACACTTGGTGAGTTCCCTGACACACCGGGGACACATATTCATGTATAACAGACGTACAAAAGTGCATTTTGCAAGATAGGTCCCCTTTAAGTTCTGTCACTTTATTGAAGGTGTTTGACTGTAATAATTTAGGAAAAACCTGTAAAATAACAGTGTTTCACTGCTGAAATTTAACCTGTTCTACACCGCACCCCGATATCGGGGGGAAAAACGCGTTATCTGCAGGAAACAGCGACTGAGGGCATCTTAATATTCAATAAACTATGAATGTTTTATATCCATGTAACGGGAAGAAACTCAGCTAACTGATCTTTTTTAACCCACAAAGCTTGCGCTGAGCCTATGAATTAGCCACGAGCGAAAAAATGCTAACGGCGTTTTGCACAGAAACTCACTCATAACACCCTTATTACTTATCGTAGCTGCACGTCCAACCCATCGATCTGATCGTGAGAAGACACAGAATCGATCGGTACATACATCATCACTCCATGATAAGAACTCGCGAAGATATTAACAAAGAAAATTCAGCGTTTAGGATGGCCGAAGACACTACACTACCCATAATCCCCAGCTATCGTTTGGGACTACAGTTCCGTTGACAAACCCCGTGATTAATCTTCAAGCTCTGGGATTGGATGTTGGAGTGGCAGTGCTCCAAGGTTATGCCGAGCGCCAAACAGCTCTTTGAAATGGAACGAAACCACGGCAGACCAAAACTGGACTCGAACGCCCCCCCAGAACTACACATGCTGGCTATTGTGTTTCGCAACATGTTCTATGGCACGTCTCTACTGGGAATTGTAGTTTTAAAAGACGTTTTCGTTTTTCCCAAAATTAGAAGTTGACAGTATTAAACTGTGTACAGCCCTGGAGGTTTAGGATAGGAAACAAATTGGTGTGTACAAATGTAAAACATGTAATTAATAAATGGGTGAAAATCGCTTGTGTCCATAATGGGAAGCATTAATATATACCCACATGCCAGCTCATTGTTACTTTGTAATTCTACTCCACTACAATTCAGAGGTTAACCTGGTATTTTTACTCCACTACATTTATTTTAGTTACTTTGCAGATTCTGATTAATGATGTGAAATATAAACAACCCTTAAAGCAGACTTTAGTTACACCTGAGTAAAATTCAGGGAAGGTGATTGTCAAGTGCCAACAATCAGGAGAGTATTTGATGGTGCTTGAGAAGACTAAACATTTATCTGCAGATCTCTATAAAGTATATTCATTACTCGTTATTCTCTACTAATAGTTAATTAAAAACTGTATATAATGGCTATTTTGCACATCCCTTTCAAGATTTCAAGATTTTCTAAGGTTTATTGACATATCATATACACAACTATGTAGTTATGCAATGAATGAAAAACTTGGGTCACAGGTTCCTCAACAGTGCATTACAAGACATCTATCAATATGTGTGTACCTCCACCATTAAACTGTCAAATTCTGCACATTTCTTATACTATCTACATACATAAGAGTATAATTAATGTGTATAATATCAGTTAAAATAAGTGCTTCAACATAGTTAACATTGCAGGAAAGCAATATATTAGACGTTAAGTACTTTGTCAGGCTTAATATTTATCTGATAGATACCCCCAAAGCTTTTTTCTTATTTGAAAGAAGACCTTAACCTAAAGTATTCTTTAATGTTTAATAAAGGTTAATTAGTTTGTCTGTTTTGCACATCCTCATATTAATATCTTTGTACATCCGGCACTAAACTGTTTTATTGTAGAGATCACTTACAGTATCTTCTTGATTTTTTATATTCTATATTTCTATCATTGACCTTCTACTTTCCCCCTATGAAAGTATGTACTCTTAATATTTTTTCATCAAATAACATTATTCAACAAAAATAACATTATTCAACAAAAATAATTAAATAACGTGCTTTAACCACTAGGCGGTGCACACAAGGTACACACAGTATACTAATAATAACTTTGTATTATTAGTGTAGGACACTTATGTATGTATAACATCTGAAGATGTGTAGTTTATTCATGTTTTTACATAATTTTACAGGATATTGCTATACTATTTCTCATCTTTTACTTCTACACATTAATATCTGATTTGTAAAACATCACAGACAGAAAGGTATATCCGTCATTTAATGGTAAGCTATTGAAATTGTGATTCCATAGATGTGTCTCCCATCACCCAAATCCCCTGACTATTCTCTCAACTCAGTATTTACATTCTTATATTCAAAGAAAATCAGTAATATCTTTAAAAACTACAAGTCCTTTTCTATCATCGTCTGTTTCCGGTATTGTTCCTGTAATGAGAGTTCACATTTATGCTACATTGAAGGGTGGAATCGACTACACATCTTCAGAAACATAATTTGCTTCAGATATAACTCATAGCAATATTGTAACCATTAAGAAAAGCCAACTGCATTAAAAACCCAGTTAACAAACACTAGGTCAAGTATTTTTCCTTCAGTAATGAAGATGTAATTCCAATGTAGACACACCTGGGGTCGCTGTTCAGTCTGTTACGCTGAGCCATGCATTGTCTGGAACGTAAAAGGGACGAAGAAGACAAAGTGAAGTGACGTACTTCCGGTTCACATGAAAACATTCCCAGTTAAACAACAACAAATCGCTAAATAAAAAGATAAAACACTGGCATGTAATTTACGTTAGAATAAATAGAATGGTTTTGAATAATAGATGAGAGTAAAATCTACGTCACTTTACGGCCCGCCCACTTTTGGGGAAACCAACGCTGTCATTTGAATGGCGATCAAGCCTGAAGCCACAGAGCTCTTCTTTACTGTCCTTTCTTCTTAGAGGAAGTACAGAAACACGTAACTCTGGATTTGTTTTAATGTTTGAGGTGCAATAAACGACACAGCAGCTTTTTGGCATGTTAAAACTATTATTTTCTGCCTCGCTCATGAGAGTAACAGCTGGCGAAATTACAGCCTCGCCTACTGATTTTAATTTAACCATATATCGAGCCCGATTCTCGATTTCAAATGTGTGCTCTAAAATATATTTATAAATGACTATTATCATTATTATAAGCAAGACAATACATGGCAAAGATATGTAGAAAATAAACGTATTTAAGATACGTTCATAACAAACGTAACGTGGGAGAAAATATGTTTCTAGTAAATAAACGATTGAGATTTCTTGTAATGAAGAAGCTTCATTCAGCTTTAACTTCAGTTTCACTCCTAACGTCCTGACTCATGGACCTTTCAGGGTTCTCCTAAAATCACTGAGGCTGATATGAAAAGTGAAAAGCAAGATAAGAAACAGAAAGAGAGAGCAGCATGAAGCTCAGCACATGTACAGCTGCACGTTTCATTTCCTTCCTCTGCACACAGTGAACTAGACACGTCATTAGAGTTAATACTGCTGAAGTCAGGGTCCTTTCATTCTCTTTCTCTGCAATCTCTTGATGACCTACACTTCTCCGTACAACAGACGCTTACATATGATGCGGATTTTAGACATCTTCAGCCCGTACAGGACTGGGGTAAAGAGAGGCTGGCATGTTAGAAAGTACAGTGATAATAAAACGCACAGAATGTTGGGAACACTGCTCATATCAAACCTGCTCTGTAATATCTGTAAAAAACCTCCAAAAAGAAGTTAAGCAAGGAAGCGAGGTGAGGTGTGCAGGTACTGAGAGCTTTCTGTCTGGTCTGTTTGGAGCCAGAGAAACACACTCTGAGGATCCTCATGTACGTGTAGAGGATTAAAAGCAGAGGAATGATGATGGAGATAACCGTGTAAAAGAGTCCATAAATGTTATTGACCCTGGTGTCAGAGCAGGCCAGCTTAACAATGGAATAATTCCCCAGCCAACTGTATTAAGTATGTTCCCACACAGCTGCAAAGACACACTTAAGGATATCAGAACAACAATTGCAAGAAAAGGGAACAACCATGACACTGTGATAAGAAAATAAGCTTTGTTAGATGTCATATATGTGTTATATTGCAGAGGATAACAGATAGCAAGATATCTGTCATAAGACATGACGGTTAAGTTTGAATATCCACACACACATATGTATACACAGAATAAATCTGCAGGAAGCAGAGCGGAGCAGAAACAGTGTGAATGTCAGAGAGGATCTGAACCAGAAGGAATGGAAACAACCCTGTACTACCATACAGTTCATTTACAAACAGGCTGCACAGAAAAAGGTACATAGGTTCATGTAAGCTCCTGTTCACACAGATAACCACAATCAGCAACATATTGGCACCTATAATACAAATATACAAAGCCAGAATGATCAGGAAATATAGGTATTTAAAAACCCGGTGTCAGAGTATGCAGTCAGTATAAAATATGAAATGTGAGTAGAGTTCACCATGATCCTCCTGTTGTTAAAGATTTAGAACATTATGTTAAAGATGAGCACAGATAAAGCATTATTCAACAACTATACATCCAACAACAGAAACCTGTGTCAAATGTGAAACAAATGTCAGACAACATTGTGTTTCACCTGCTACACCTGAGCTGGAGTCACCATGATCCTCCTGTGGTTCTTCAAGCATCACAACATTATGCAGTGCATTACCTGGATGTAGATGTCACTTTAAACATGGCAATAACAGTGAACACATGTTCTTCATCATGAGAACACATAAGACAAGATCCAGCTGAGCGATATTAATGTGTATAATACAGAGATCCAGAGAGTGTGAGGTGCTGCTCTGCTCACTGAGCTGAAACTCTGAGCTGCTGCTTTTACCTTCTGTCTGCAGCTCACTGACGTCATCCTTCAAGGATCCTCCTTCTGTAACTCAGGGTTTCACCACCAGATGCAGACGTGGTCCATTCAATCCGTCAATGATTATTTTAATATGTCGCCCAGCTGAACTACGGTATAGGCCTGTCCTTAAAGAATGCAGACAATTCTCTGTTTGGTGCAGATGCATCTTGGTTTAGTCGTCACATCTTGTTTTTGGTCGTCATCATCTTGGTTTTGGTCGTCACCATCTTGGTTCTGTCGTCACCATCTTGGTTTCAAGTCGTCACCATCTTGTTTTTGGTCGTCTCACATCTTGGTTTCTAGTCGTCACCATCTTGTTTGGTCGTCACCATCTTGGTTTCTGGTCGTCACCATCTTGGTTTCTAGTCGTCACCATCTTGGTTTCTGGTCGTCACCATCTTGTTTTTTGGTCGTCACCATATTGGTTTCTAGTCGTCACCATCTTGGTTTCTGGTCGTCACATCTTGGTTTCTGGTCGTCACCATCTTGGTTTCAGGTCGTCACCATCTTGGTTTCTGGTCGTCACCATCTTGGTTTCTGGTCGTCACCATCTTGGTTTCTGGTCGTCACCATCTTGGTTTCTGGTCGTCACCATCTTGGTTTCTGGTCGTCACCATATTGGTTTCTGGTCGTCACCATCTTGGTTTCTGGTCGTCACCATCTTGGTTTCTGGTCGTCACCATCTTGGTTTCTGGTCGTCACCATCTTGGTTTCTGGTCGTCACCATCTTGGTTTCTGGTCGTCACATCTTGTTTCTGGTCGTCACCATCTTGGTTTCTGGTCGTCACCATCTTGGTTTCTAGTCGTCACCATCTTGGTTTCTGGTCGTCACATCTTGTTTTTTGGTCGTCACCATCTTGGTTTCTGGTCGTCACCATCTTGGTTTCTGGTCGTCACCATATTGGTTTTCAAGTCGTCACCATCTTGTTTTTTGGTCGTCATCATCTTGGTTTTAGTCGTCACCATCTTGGTTTCTGGTCGTCACCATCTTGGTTTCTGGTCGTCACCATCTTGGTTTTAGTCGTCAACATCTTGGTTTCTGGTCGTCACCATCTTGGTTTCTAGTCGTCACATCTTGTTTCTTGGTCGTCACCATCTTGTTTTTTTGGTCGTCACCATCTTGTTTCTAGTCGTCACATCTTGTTTCTTGGTCGTCACCATCTTGGTTTCTGGTCGTCACCATCTTGTTTCTTGGTCGTCACCATCTTGGTTTCTAGTCGTCACATCTTGGTTTCTAGTCGTCACCATCTTGGTTTCTGGTCGTCAACATCTTGGTTTCTGGTCGTCACCATCTTGGTTTCTGGTCGTCACCATCTTGGTTTCTAGTCGTCACCATCTTGGTTTCTGGTCGTCACCATCTTGTTTCTGGTCGTCACCATATTGGTTTCTGGTCGTCACCATCTTGGTTTGGTCGTCAACATCTTGGTTTCTGGTCGTCACCATCTTGGTTTCAGGTCGTCACCATCTTGGTTTCTGGTCGTCACCATCTTGGTTTCTGGTCGTCACCATCTTGGTTTTCTGGTCGTCACCATCTTGGTTTCTGGTCGTCAACATCTTGGTTTCTGGTCGTCACCATCTTGGTTTCTGGTCGTCACATCTTGTTTTGGTCGTCACCATCTTGGTTTCTGGTCGTCACCATCTTGGTTTCTGGTCGTCACCATCTTGTTTTCTGGTCGTCACATCTTGGTTTTGGTCGTCAACATCTTGGTTTCTGGTCGTCACCATTGTTTCTGGTCGTCAATCTTGGTTTCTGGTCGTCACCATCTTGGTTTCTGGTCGTCACATCTTGGTTTCTGGTCGTCACCATCTTGGTTTCGGTCGTCACCATCTTGGTTTCTGGTCGTCACCATCTTGGTTTCTGGTCGTCACCATCTTGGTTTCTGGTCGTCACCATCTTGTTTTGGTCGTCACCATCTTGGTTTCTGGTCGTCACCATCTTGGTTTTGGTCGTCACCATCTTGGTTTCTGGTCGTCACATCTTGGTTTCTGGTCGTCACCATCTGGTTTCTGGTCGTCACCATCTTGGTTTTGGTCGTCACCATCTTGGTTTCGGTCGTCACCATCTTGGTTTCTGGTCGTCACCATCTTGGTTTCTGTCGTCACATCTTGGTTTCTGTCGTCACCATCTTGGTTTCTGGTCGTCACCATCTTGGTTTCTGGTCGTCACCATCTTGGTTTTGGTCGTCACATCTTGGTTTCTGGTCGTCACCATTGGTTTTAGGTCGTCACCATCTTGGTTTCTGGTCGTCACCATCTTGGTTTCTGTCGTCACCATCTTGTTTCTGGTCGTCACCATCTTGGTTTCTGGTCGTCACCATCTTGGTTTTGGTCGTCACATCTTGGTTTCTGGTCGTCAACATCTTGGTTTCTGGTCGTCACCATCTTGGTTTCTGGTCGTCACCATCTTGGTTTTGGTCGTCACCATCTGGTTTCTGGTCGTCACCATCTTGTTTCTGGTCGTCACATCTTGGTTTCTGGTCGTCACATCTTGTTTTTTGGTCGTCATCATCTTGGTTTCTAGTCGTCACCATCTTGGTTTTGGTCGTCACCATTGGTTTCAAGTCGTCACCATCTTGTTTTTTGGTCGTCATCATCTGGTTTCTAGTCGTCACCATCTTGGTTTCTGGTCGTCACCATATTGGTTTCTGGTCGTCACCATCTTGGTTTTAGTCGTCACATCTTGTTTCTGGTCGTCACCATCTTGGTTTCTAGTCGTCACCATCTTGTTTTTTGGTCGTCACCATCTTGTTTTTTGGTCGTCACATCTTGGTTTCTAGTCGTCACCATCTTGGTTTCTGGTCGTCACCATTGGTTCTAGTCGTCACCATCTTGTTTTGGTCGTCACCATCTTGGTTTCTAGTCGTCACCATCTTGGTTTCTGGTCGTCACATCTTGGTTTCTGGTCGTCACCATCTTGGTTTCTAGTCGTAAACATCTTGGTTTCTAGTCGTCACCATCTTGGTTTCTAGTCGTCACCATCTTGTTTTGGTCGTCACCATCTTGGTTTCTCGTCGTCACCATCTTGGTTTCTAGTCGTCACCATCTTGGTTTCTGGTCGTAAACATCTTGTTTGTCGTCACCATCTTGGTTTCTGGTCGTCACCATCTTGTTTTGGTCGTCACATCTTGGTTTCTGGTCGTCACCATATTGGTTTCTAGTCGTCACCATCTTGGTTTCTGGTCGTCACCATCTTGGTTTCTAGTCGTCACCATCTTGGTTTCTAGTCGTCACCATCTTGGTTTCTGGTCGTCACCATCTTGGTTTTGGTCGTCACATCTTGGTTTCTGGTCGTCACCATATTGGTTTCTAGTCGTCACCATCTTGGTTTTGGTCGTCACCATATTGGTTTCTAGTCGTCACCATCTTGGTTTCTGGTCGTCACCATCTTGGTTTCTGGTCGTCATCTTGTTTCTCGTCGTCACCATCTTGTTTCTAGTCGTCACCATCTTGGTTTCTGGTCGTCACATCTTGGTTTCTCGTCGTCACCATCTTGGTTTCTAGTCGTCACCATCTTGGTTTCTGGTCGTAACATCTTGGTTTTCTCGTCGTCACCATCTTGGTTTCTGGTCGTAAACATCTTGGTTTCTGGTCGTCACCATCTTGGTTTCTAGTCGTCACCATCTTGGTTTCTGGTCGTCACATCTTGGTTTCTGGTCGTCACCATCTTGGTTTCTGGTCGTCACATCTTGTTTGGTCGTCACATCTTGGTTTCTGGTCGTCACCATCTTGGTTTTGGTCGTCACCATCTTGGTTTCTAGTCGTCACCATCTTGGTTTCTGGTCGTCACCATCTTGGTTTCTGGTCGTCACATCTTGGTTTCTGGTCGTCACCATCTTGGTTTCTGGTCGTCACCATCTTGGTTTTAGTCGTCACCATCTTGGTTTCTGGTCGTCACATCTTGGTTTCAAGTCGTCACCATCTTGGTTTCTGGTCGTCACATCTTGGTTTCTGGTCGTCACCATCTGGTTTCTAGTCGTCACCATCTTGGTTTTGGTCGTCACCATCTTGGTTTCTAGTCGTCACCATCTTGTTTCTGGTCGTCACCATCTTGGTTTCTAGTCGTCACATCTTGGTTTTGGTCGTCACCATCTTGGTTTCTGGTCGTCACCATTGGTTTCTAGTCGTCACCATCTGGTTTCTGGTCGTCACATATTGGTTTCTAGTCGTCACCATCTTGGTTTCTAGTCGTCACCATCTTGGTTTCTGGTCGTCACCATCTTGGTTTCTCGTCGTCACCATCTTGGTTTCGGTCGTCACCATATTGGTTTCTAGTCGTCACCATCTTGTTTTTGGTCGTCACCATCTTGGTTTCTAGTCGTCACCATCTTGGTTTCTTGGTCGTCACCATCTTGGTTTCTAGTCGTCACCATATTGGTTTCTAGTCGTCACCATCTTGGTTTCTGTCGTCACCATCTTGGTTTCTAGTCGTCACATCTTGTTTCTTGGTCGTCACCATCTTGGTTTTGGTCGTCACCATCTTGGTTTCTAGTCGTCAACATCTTGTTTCTAGTCGTCACCATCTTGGTTTCTAGTCGTCACCATCTTGTTTCTGGTCGTCACCATCTTGGTTTCTAGTCGTCACATCTTGGTTTCTAGTCGTCACCATCTTGGTTTCTGGTCGTCAACATCTTGGTTTCTAGTCGTCACCATCTTGGTTTCTGGTCGTCACCATCTTGGTTTCTGGTCGTCACCATCTTGGTTTCTAGTCGTCACCATCTTGGTTTCTAGTCGTCACCATCTTGGTTTCTGGTCGTCACATCTTGGTTTCTAGTCGTCACCATCTTGTTTCTAGTCGTCACCATCTTGGTTTCTGGTCGTCACCATCTTGGTTTCTGGTCGTCACATCTTGGTTTCTGGTCGTCACCATCTTGGTTTCTGGTCGTCAACCATCTTGGTTTCTGTCGTCACCATTGGTTTCTAGTCGTCACCATCTTGGTTTCTGGTCGTCACCATCTTGGTTTCTGGTCGTCACCATCTTGGTTTCTGTCGTCACCATCTTGGTTTCTGGTCGTCACCATCTTGGTTTCTGGTCGTCACCATCTTGGTTTCTAGTCGTCACCATCTTGGTTTCTGGTCGTCACCATTGGTTTCTAGTCGTCACCATCTTGGTTTCTGGTCGTCACCATCTTGGTTTCTAGTCGTCACCATCTTGGTTTCTAGTCGTCACATCTTGGTTTCTAGTCGTCACCATCTTGGTTTCTGGTCGTCACATCTTGGTTTCTCGTCGTCACCATCTTGGTTTCTAGTCGTCACCATCTTGGTTTCTGGTCGTAAACATCTTGGTTTCGTCGTCACCATCTTGGTTTCTAGTCGTCACCATCTTGGTTTCTAGTCGTCACATCTTGGTTTCTAGTCGTCACCATCTTGGTTTCTGTCGTAACCATCTTGGTTTCTGGTCGTCACCATCTTGGTTTCTAGTCGTCACCATCTTGTTTTGGTCGTCACCATCTTGGTTTCTAGTCGTCACCCTTGGTTTCGGTCGTACATCTTGGTCGTAGTCCATCTTGGTTTGTTCACACTTGTTTCGTCACCATCTGGTTTCTAGTCGTCACCATCTTGGTTTCTAGTCGTCACCATCTTGGTTTCTAGTCGTCACCATCTTGGTTTCTGGTCGTCAACATCTTGGTTTCTAGTCGTCACCATCTTGGTTTCTAGTCGTCACCATCTTGGTTTCTGGTCGTCACCATCTTGGTTTCTGGTCGTCACCATCTTGGTTTCTATCGTCACCATCTTGGTTTCTGGTCGTCAACATCTTGGTTTCTGGTCGTCACCATCTTGGTTTCTAGTCGTCCACCATCTTGGTTTCTGGTCGTCACCATCTTGTTTTGGTCGTCACCATCTTGGTTTCTAGTCGTCACCATCTTGGTTTCTGGTCGTCAACATCTTGGTTTCTGGTCGTCACCATCTTGGTTTTCTGGTCGTCACCATCTTGGTTTCTAGTCGTCACCATCTTGGTTTCTGGTCGTCACCATCTGGTTTCTAGTCGTCACCATCTTGGTTTCTAGTCGTCACCATCTTGGTTTTGGTCGAACATCTTGGTTTCTGGTCGTCACCATTGGTTTCTAGTCGTCACCATCTTGGTTTCTGGTCGTCACATCTTGTTTTCGTCGTCACCATCTTGGTTTCTAGTCGTCACCATCTTGTTTCTGGTCGTCACATCTTGGTTTCTAGTCGTCACCATCTTGGTTTCTGGTCGTCACATCTTGGTTTCTGGTCGTCACCATCTGGTTTCTAGTCGTCACCATCTTGGTTTTTGGTCGTCACATCTTGGTTTCTGGTCGTCACCATCTTGGTTTCTCGTCGTCACCATCTTGTTTCTGGTCGTAAACCATCTTGTTTCTGGTCGTCACCATCTTGGTTTCTAGTCGTCACCATTGGTTTCTGGTCGTCACATCTTGTTTTGGTCGTCACCATCTTTTCTGGTCGTCACCATCTTGGTTTCTAGTCGTCACCATCTTTTTTGGTCGTCACATCTTGTTTCTGGTCGTCACCATCTTGGTTTTAGTCGTCACCATCTTGTTTTTGGTCGTCACATCTTGGTTTCTAGTCGTCACCATCTTGTTTTTTGGTCGTCACCATCTTGTTTTTGGTCGTCACCATCTGGTTTCTAGTCGTCACCATCTTGTTTTTTGGTCGTCACCATCTTGTTTCTGGTCGTCACCATCTTGTTTCTGGTCGTCACCATCTTGTTTTTGGTCGTCACCATCTTGGTTTCTAGTCGTCACCATCTTGGTTTCTGGTCGTCACCATCTTGTTTTTTGGTCGCACCATCTTGGTTTTTTGGTCGTCACCATCTTGGTTTTGGTCGTCACCATCTTGGTTTCTGGTCGTCACCATCTTGGTTTTTAGTCGTCACATCTTGTTTTGGTCGTCACCATCTTGGTTTCTAGTCGTCACCATCTTGGTTTCGTCGTCACCATCTTGGTTTCTAGTCGTCACCATCTTGTTTTTTGGTCGCCACCATCTTGGTTTCTGGTCGTCACCATCTTGGTTTCTAGTCGTCACCATCTTGGTTTCTGGTCGTCACCATCTTGGTTTCTGGTCGTCACCATCTTGGTTTTCTGGTCGTCACCATCTTGGTTTCTGTCGTCACCATCTTGGTTTTGGTCGTCACCATCTTGTTTTTGGTCGCCACCATCTTGGTTTTGGTCGTCACCATCTTGGTTTCTGGTCGTCACCATCTTGGTTTCTGGTCGTCACCATCTTGTTTCTGGTCGTCACATCTTGGTTTCTAGTCGTCACCATCTTGGTTTCTGGTCGTCACATCTTGGTTTCTAGTCGTCACCATCTTGTTTTTTGGTCGTCACCATCTTGGTTTCTAGTCGTCACCATCTTGGTTTCTGTCGTCACATCTTGGTTTCTGGTCGTCACCATCTTGGTTTCTGGTCGTCACCATCTTGGTTTCTGGTCGTCACCATCTTGGTTTCTAGTCGTCACCATCTTGGTTTTCTGGTCGTCACCATCTTGGTTTCTGGTCGTCACCATCTTGTTTTGGTCGTCACCATCTTGGTTTCTGGTCGTCACCATCTTGGTTTCTGGTCGTCACCATCTTGTTTTAGTCGTCACCATCTTGGTTTCTGGTCGTCACCATCTTGGTTTTGTCGTCACCATCTTGGTTTCTGGTCGTCACATCGTTTCTGGTCGTCACCATCTTGGTTTCTGGTCGTCACCATCTTGGTTTCTGGTCGTCACCATCTTGGTTTCGGTCGTCACCATCTTGGTTTCTAGTCGTCACCATCTTGGTTTTGGTCGTCACCATCTTGTTTCTGGTCGTCACCATCTTGGTTTCTAGTCGTCACCATCTTGTTTCTGGTCGTCACCATCTTGGTTTCTGGTCGTCACCATCTTGGTTTCTGGTCGTCACCATCTTGGTTTCTGGTCGTCACCATCTTGTTTTTGGTCGTCACCATCTTGGTTTCTAGTCGTCACCATCTTGTTTTGGTCGTCACATCTTGGTTTCTAGTCGTCACCATCTTGGTTTCTGGTCGTCACCATCTTGGTTTCTGGTCGTCACCATCTTGGTTTCTGTCGTCACATCTTGTTTCTGGTCGTCACCATCTTGGTTTCTGGTCGTCACCATCTGGTTTCTGGTCGTCACCATCTTGGTTTTTTGGTCGTCACATCTTGGTTGGTCGTCACCATCTTGGTTTATGGTCGTCACCATCTTGGTTTCTGGTCGTCACATCTTGGTTTTGGTCGTCACCATCTTGGTTTCTGGTCGTCACCATCTTGGTTTTCTGGTCGTCACCATCTTGGTTTCTGGTCGTCACCATCTTGTTTCTGGTCGTCACATCTTGGTTTCTAGTGTCACCATCTTGGTTTGGTCGTCACCATCTTGGTTTCTAGTCGTCACATCTTGTTTCTGGTCGTCACCATCTTGGTTTCTAGTCGTCACATCTTGGTTTCGGTCGTCACCATCTTGGTTTCTGGTCGTCACATCTTGGTTTCTGGTCGTCACCATCTTGTTTCTAGTCGTCACCATCTTGGTTTCTGGTCGTCACATCTTGGTTTCTAGTCGTCACCATCTTGGTTTCTGGTCGTCACCATCTTGGTTTCTGGTCGTCACCATCTTGGTTTTGGTCGTCACCATCTTGGTTTCTAGTCGTCACCATCTTGGTTTCTGGTCGTCACATCTTGGTTTCTAGTCGTCACCATCTTGGTTTCTAGTCGTCACCATCTTGTTTCTGGTCGTCACCATCTTGGTTTCTAGTCGTCACCATCTTGGTTTCGGTCGTCACCATCTTGGTTTCTGGTCGTCACCATTGGTTTCTAGTCGTCACCATCTTGGTTTCTAGTCGTCACCATCTTGGTTTCTGGTCGTCACCATCTTGGTTTCTAGTCGTCACCATCTTGGTTTCTGGTCGTCACATCTGTTTCTGGTCGTCACCATCTTGGTTTCTAGTCGTCACCATCTTGGTTTCTAGTCGTCACCATCTTGGTTTCTAGTCGTCACCATCTTGTTTCTGGTCGTCACCATCTTGGTTTCTAGTCGTCACCATCTTGGTTTCTAGTCGTCACCATCTTGGTTTCTGGTCGTCACCATCTTGGTTTCTGGTCGTCACCATCTTGGTTTCTAGTCGTCACCATCTTGGTTTCTAGTCGACCATCTTGGTTTCTGGTCGTCACCATCTTGGTTTCTAGTCGTCACCATCTTGGTTTTGGTCGTCACCATCTTGGTTTCTGGTCGTCACCATCTTGGTTTCTAGTCGTCACCATCTTGGTTTCTAGTCGTCACCATCTTGGTTTCTAGTCGTCACCATCTTGGTTTCTGGTCGTCACCATCTTGGTTCTAGTCGTCACCATCTTGGTTTCTGGTCGTCACCATCTTGGTTTCTAGTCGTCACCATCTTGGTTTCTGGTCGTCACCATCTTGGTTTCTAGTCGTCACCATTGGTTTCTAGTCGTCACCATCTTGGTTTCTGGTCGTCACCATCTTGGTTTCTAGTCGTCACCATCTTGTTTCGTCGTCACCATTGTTTCTAGTCGTCACCATCTTGGTTCTGGTCGTCACCATCTTGGTTTCTAGTCGTCACCATCTTGGTTTCTGGTCGTCACCATCTTGGTTTCTAGTCGTCACCATCTTGGTTTCTAGTCGTCACCATCTTGTTTCTGGTCGTCACCATCTTGGTTTCTGGTCGTCACCATCTTGTTTCTGGTCGTCACCATCTTGGTTTTCTGGTCGTCACCATCTTGGTTCTGGTCGTCACCATCTTGGTTTATGGTCGTCACCATCTTGGTTTCTGGTCGTCACCATCTTGGTTTCTGGTCGTCACCATCTTGGTTTCTGGTCGTCACCATCTTGGTTTTGTCGTCACCATCTTGTTTGGTCGTCACCATCTTGGTTTCTAGTCGTCACCATCTTGGTTTCTGGTCGTCACCATCTTGTTTCTGGTCGTCACCATCTTGGTTTCTGGTCGTCACCATCTTGGTTTCTGGTCGTCACCATCTTGGTTTCTAGTCGTCACCATCTTGGTTTCTGGTCGTCACCATCTTGGTTTCTAGTCGTCACCATCTTGGTTTCTGGTCGTCACCATCTTGGTTTTCTGGTCGTCACCATCTTGGTTTCTAGTCGTCACCATCTTGGTTTCTGGTCGTCACCATCTTGGTTTCTAGTCGTCACCATCTTGGTTTCTGGTCGTCACATTTGGTTTCGGTCGTCACCATCTTGGTTTCTAGTCGTCACCATATTGGTTTCTAGTCGTCACCATCTTGGTTTCTAGTCGTCACCATCTTGGTTTTGGTCGTCACATCTTGTTTCTAGTCGTCACCATCTTGGTTTCTAGTCGTCACCATATTGGTTTCTAGTCGTCACCATCTTGGTTTTGGTCGTCACCATCTTGGTTTCTAGTCGTCACATCTTGGTTTCTAGTCGACCATCTGGTTTCTTCGTCACCATCTTGGTTTCTAGTCGTCACCATTTGGTTTCTAGTCGTCACCATCTTGGCTTGGTTCTAGTCGTCACCATCTTGGTTCTAGTCGTCACCATCTTGGTTTCTGGTCGTCACCATCTTGGTTTCTAGTCGTCACCATCTTGTTTCTAGTCGTCACCATCTTGGTTTCTGGTCGTAACATCTTGGTTTTGGTCGTCACATCTTGGTTTCTGGTCGTCACCATCTTGGTTTCTGGTCGTCACCATCTTGGTTTCTAGTCGTCACCATCTTGGTTTATGGTCGTCACCATCTTGGTTTCTAGTCGTCACCATCTTGGTTCTGGTCGTCACCATCTTGGTTTCGGTCGTCACATCTTGGTTTAGTCGTCACCATCTTGGTTTTTGGTCGTCAACATCTTGTTCTGGTCGTCAACATCTTGGTTTTCTAGTCGTCACCATCTTGGTTTCTGGTCGTCACCATCTTGTTTCTGGTCGTCACATCTTGTTTGGTCGTCACCATCTTGGTTTTGGTCGTCACCATCTTGGTTTCGGTCGTCACCATCTGGTTTATGGTCGTCACCATCTTGGTTTAGTCGTCACCATCTTGGTTTCTAGTCGTCACCATCTTGTTTTCTAGTCGTCAACATCTTGTTTTTGGTCGTCACATCTTGGTTTCTAGTCGTCACCATCTTGGTTTCTGGTCGTCACCATCTTGGTTTTAGTCGTCACCATCTTGGTTTCTGGTCGTCACATCTGGTTTCTGGTCGTCACCATCTTGGTTTCTAGTCGTCACATCTTGGTTTTAGTCGTCAAACATCTTGGTTTCTAGTCGTCACCATCTTGGTTTCTGGTCGTCACCATCTTGGTTTCTAGGTCGTCACCATCTTGGTTTTTCTAGTCGTCAATATTGGTTTCTAGTCGTCACCATCTTGGTTTCTGGTCGTCACATCTTGGTTTTGGTCGTCACATCTTGGTTTAGTCGTCACATCTTGGTTTCTGGTCGTCACCATTGTTTCTAGTCGTCACCATCTTGGTTTCTAGTCGTCACCATCTTGGCTTTCTAGTCGTCAACATCTTGGTTCTAGTCGTCACCATCTTGGTTTTCTGGTCGTCACCATTTGGTTTCTAGTCGTCACCATCTTGGTTTGGTCGTCACCATCTTGGTTTCTAGTCGTCACCATCTTGGTTTCTGGTCGTCACCATTGGTTTCTAGTCGTCACCATCTTGGTTTCTGGTCGTCACCATCTGGTTTCGGTCGTCACCATATTGGTTTCTAGTCGTCACCATCTTGGTTTCTGGTCGTCACATCTTGTTTCTTGGTCGTCACCATCTGGTTTCTAGTCGTCACCATCTGGTTTTAGTCGTCACCATCTTGTGTTTCTAGTCGTCACCATC